>OY992876.1:231370701-231610701 GCA_963921405.1 Cepaea hortensis
AGGAACGAGCTTAAGGAAAAGACACACTGACAATGATGGATTGAAACTAAACAAACCAAATGAAGAAATTGAAAAGACTAAAAAACCAGAGGAGCCAATGAGTGTTAGCAAAAACAGCAAGAAAAAAGATGATGATGATGAAGTGAGTCCATCTAAGAAAGAAAGCAGTTCTAATAGTCTTTCTTTATTTGGAATTTTGACTCCTCAGCCGTTACGATCAAGTCAGAAAAATTTTGAGGAAGGAGTTAAAATTGCTGTCAGTTTAGCAGACTTAAAATTAAAGTTAAGTTTACTACAGTGCAGGTTCAAACGTCTCAGTGAACAGAAGCAGTCTCTTTTGTCTGATGAACAATAGCTTGTTGAAAGGTGCGTGGTAGTTTTATGATTGTTGGAATGCCTCTTTTCTTTGGATTTCCCTGTCTTTGAGGCTGTTTACTTCTAGCATCTCACGTTCTTTAAGTTATCGATGATCTTTTTTGTTTTCACATCTTTAACTCTAGATCCTCATCAGTGCTGCGGATTCCGTGCGCTGTGTTGTGATTTTCCTAATGTGATCTATAGTTGGAGAATGAAGCACTTCTGGAAGTAAAGGATTCCTTTTTGTGCTATGAGATGCAATAGGCGAATGGTGCTCACCCCATAGTTATAACCCAATGGAAACACTATGGGTGATGTGGCTTGTATCATCTTTACTTCCCTAACATTTTTCTGATAGCCATTTATGCTGAGTTGACCAGCTTCCCAGGTCAGAGAAACAACAGTTCAACTTCAAAGTTTCCAACACCAGACGCAAGTGTCCACTAGTCACTCCTGCGGCTCTTATATATATAGATGATATATGAGCCACATCATGTGCCATGCCTAGTGGATTGTGTTCCTCCATGACCATATGTTACCATGGTAACTGCGGATTGTTTTCCTTGCCAGTCTGCCAACCCACCAGCATTTCTTCGTCGGTTCTGTCTGTCTGTCTCTCGCTCACTTTCTGTCTCTTTCATTCACTGTCTGTCTCTTAATCTCAACTAACTGGTACATTACATCTACCACAGCTAATTATAATTGCCATGTAAAAGAGTTCTAGTGAGTCATATTTGTTGATTAATTGACATATTCCGTGTGTGTATAATGCATGTTGTTTCTGTACATGTCCTTGTCATCTAAGAGTAGATTCTTAAGTGATGTATGAATGGACATGTATGAGAGCAGAGAGAGCAAAGGGGCAGAATGTCAGACAATTCTTGGCATGCCAATTCTTTATGATTTGAAAATAAAGTTTGTTTGTTCTCTTTCTCTCTCACTCACTCTCTGTCTATTTTTCTTACTCTCTTTCTCTTACTCAATCACTGACGCTTTCTCTCTCTCAATCACTGGCTCTCTCTCTCTCTCTCTCTCTCTCTCTCTCTCTCTCTCTCTCTCTCTCTCTCTCACCCATTCATGCACATTCTTACTCTTTCACACACACAGACTCTCTCGTTCTTTTGCTTACTCGCTCTCTCTTTCTCACTTCTCTCTCTCTCTCTCTCTCTTTGTCTTACTCACTGACTCTCTCTGTATCTCTTTGTCTCTGTCTCTTGTACACTCTCACTCACTCCCTCATGCACATTCTCACTCTTTCACACACACACACACTCTCTCTCTCTTTCATTAATGGAGTAAACATATGTTCACATAAGACACCTCTCCAACTATGTAAGAGAGAGGTAAATGTGATAATTTGAAAGCAGATAAGGAATACATTGAGGGGCGATTTCTACATTCCATGACTATAATACACAGATTATGATTACCTGTGAAACACAGCTGTTATTTATAATACATTGTTTATACTTTGCAAGTGTTGTTGCTCATATTTTCAATACAGACCGTGCACCATTGATGTTGGCATGCATTCTCAAAATTACCATTGTTGTTGTTTTTTTTAAATTTTCTTTTTGGCTGACTTTTGTGTTTTGTTTATGAAAAAGGTGCTCATGTTTGTTAGTGTTTAGTTGGTGCTCTTGTGGATACGACTGATTGTTCCTCTCTCTCTCTCTCTCTCTCTCTCTCTCTCTCTCTCTCTCTCTCTCTCTCTCTCTCTCTCTCTCTCTCTCTCTCTCTCTCTCTCTCTCACACACACTCTCTCACACTCTCATTCAGTTTTTCCCTCTTTCTTTGTTTGCAAGCAATGTCAAAGTACTGAACATAAAATGACCTAGAAAATCAGTCTAGGGTTGGATCACAACGTCCTGCCAAGGGCATGCAACACAACTTCAGGTGTGTAACAGGGGCCTTTCCCCTCTCTTACCGTATACCCAGAAACCACAAGATGTGGACATGAGTCTTCAGCTTACTTCTCCCCCCCCTCCCTACCGTATACCCAGAAACCACAAGATGTCTACATGAGTCTTCAGCTTACTCCCCCCCCCCCCCTCTCCTACCGTATACCCAGAAACCACAAGATGTTGACATGAGTCTTCAGCTTACTCCCCACCCTACCGTATACCCAGAAACCACAAGATGTCGACATGAGTCTTCAGCTTACTCCCCTCCCTACCGTATACACAGAAACCACAAGATGTCGACATGAGTCTTCAGCTTACTCCCCCCCCCCCCCTTCCTACCGTATACCCAGAAACCACAAGATGTCGACATGAGTCTTCAGCTTACTTTTCCCTCCCTTACCATATACCCAAAAGCCACAAGATGTAGACCTGTCTTTAGCTTACTCTACTCCTTCCTTTCACGAGAACCGAGGTAGTGCGAGTTCATGGAAATGTGTTGGAATCTGCATCAAGGCCAGGATATTTCAAAAATGACCTGGGCTCGCAGATTGACCCAGCCTGAAACGGCTGCAAGAAAATGTTATAGGAAGGCAGTGTGGCCGACATGATAGATTAGCCTGACAACTGTCTTGCAGCGACAGATGTATGAACATATCTTGCACACCAATAGTTCTTTAGTCTTCACAATGAACAGCTGTTGTGTGACCGCGCAGACATGCGAGCAATTAAGTTAGTTGCATATCCTTTACAGGATGCCACATTCAACCTGTGGAATTAGAAATGCCATGAGTGAGTCAAGAAAAACAAGAAGTAGAATCGGTGAGCTTGATAAAACCTCATCGTTGGAGTTTGTGCGGAAAGAGACCGAGCCATATTGAATAAAAAAAACTCAGTGCAATGAAGTGGACCCTCTCTCCTTGTACACCTCCTCTTTCATTGCACTCCATAAGTGCTGCAGTCCATAGATCACATTAGGAGCTTCTCAGTACAGTGCACAAACTCTGTAGCGTCAGCGAGGATCCAAATGTGTGTTTAACAGAATCACACGTGCTATACATTGTGTGGGTAGTGTTTCTTATTTACGAGTGCATTGGTGTAACGGTTATGACGTTACGATGGATGGATATGGCTGGGCAAAGGGTTCGATGTCAGCTCCCATCGTTGCCTACGGGAATGTAGGAGTGGCCAGTTATTCCTCCATTCCCTCCGCAATGGAAACATGTCACAGTCCTAACACTTCACGCAGCCACAGTAGGTTCCTGCAACGGGAAGGGGGGGGGGGGGGATGTACCAATTTATTTCTAATTCAGAGAAATGATGCTGGATGGACTGAGACGGTGGCATGGAGGAATATCATCAGCAGCGTTGATCCAGAACACCAAAGACCGAGATCTGTGGAGAGACATCAACGCCTACGCCATCTGGCAGGGCACTTGATGATGATGATGAATTCTAATTTATAAATTTTACATGGGCAGAGTTCACTGTGGTCTGCTCTATTCGGGGTCCAACTGCTTTTAGATTTTAACTGATTTAATCATGGGCTGATTAATAGTCTTAATTGACTTCTCGTGTCTGCCATTTGTTAAATATCACTGAAATATTTCCATTGCGTTATAATAGAACATGTCTGTTACCATATTAACCACTTGTAAGTCATAGCTGTGTTTGTTTATTAATCTTCTTTGGCTTCCTGCGTAGTAGGCCTATTCTTGTTTTGCCACACCTCTTCTTCTTCTTCTTCTTCGTTCATCCGGAGTTTTTTTTCGGACGTGATTGCGTTGTGCCTGTTTACAGCAGAGCTGCGTTCTTGCGCCGTTAGGCCGACACATCCTACTTCTGCGGGCATTTGTTGACCGGGTTAACCTTCCCGGGGTGCCACACCTCTTTTAACTTGCTGTTCTTGCAGTCTGATCATGGTTGTAAATTCCCAGTCATCACTTTGTTCTCGTAAACGACTTACTTCCCATAGAGCATTCAGAATGTCTGCCTGGTCCACCTTCCACAGTAGCCCTACCTGCAAACTTGTCAGCCTGCTAATTCCCTTGTACATCCGCATGCCCTGGCACGAAGATGAAACTAATCTTTGCCGGCCGAGACCGCTCCAGAGACAGCAACCACTCTCTTCGGATTCACCCCATCTCTATCATCCTCCTGAGCATAGTTACTCATTGACTCACTAAGGAAATAAGCCCGAGTGAATGTCTGTGTCTCGAGCCATGTTATGGCTTTACTTATTGTCATGACTTCCATAATCATGCTACTTGTGGTCAAAACAAAAGCACCGGAATCTTCCTTCACAATTCTCCCTTCGGCCCTCGCCGTAAAGGCCCATGAACGTCTCACTTCTCACTCGTCGAACGACTGACCCATCTGTGTAAATGACAGCATCGCCCACTAAAGAATTCTCGAAGATCAAAGCTTGTACTGCACCGCCACAGCAGCCTGATTTTCTTGTCTGCACTTACTGTCTAGTTGGATGCAAACTGAAAAGGACGTACAGAACTCTGTCGGCACTTGTACCCACTCCTCGCCCGGTTCTAAGGCCTCAAGTGAACACACCTGTTGAAAAATGTCTTCGGCTTGACCCATCCACGACTTTCCTCTTTTTAACCTGCTGCCCTTTACCGTCTTAATTTCTCTATGCAGTGGATGCTGTGTGTTTGCTTTACTCTGAGGTAGGCACGGCAAATTTTTCTTGTTTGTGGTGCGGCATCGTCATTCTTACTCGGGGTCGCCTCACTTGTGGTTTCTGGCAGTTTGCCTTCTTTCGGCTGCGGTGTTGACATTTTATTTTTACAGTAAGGGAGATTCTCTTGACCTCCTCGCTGTTGTTAGCTGCTTCTTTACTTCTCTTCTTGAACATGAAGTCTAGGCTTGCAATTCTTCTCCCCCCGTATCTGGTATCTTGAACAATTAGGTCACTTGTTCTCGGTCAGACACTGCAGACATATTTCAAAGTATTTAATGGTTTCTAATTATGACACGTAATAACTGCCGTGAACATACTTAACACGTCAGCCTCGTGCAGTTTCAGTTTCAGTTTCTGGAATCAATGTTGGAATCGAGTCACACTTTCGGTTATTTCCCTGCTGACTATACTTCTATTTTTAGTATTTTGTTGTTGTTGATGTTTTATGTTTGTGTTCGTGAAAGTTCATGTGACTATTTATTCGATATCTTATTGTTGACAAAGGGACGTTGGAAAAGATATATCGATATATGTCGAAATATCAGTTGTGTCTGAGCTTGTTCTTCTTCCATATGATCATTGCATCGAGTACATTGAAATGATGGCGAAATTTGAGGTAGTACTAGTAGTAGTAGTAGTAGTAGTAGTAGTAGTAGTAGTAGTAGTAGTAAGTAGTAGTAGTAGTAGTAGTAGTAGTAGTTAGTAGCGGCAGCATCAGTAGCTGTTGGATTAGTAGTAGTAGTAGTAGTAACAGCAGCAGCAGTAGTATATTTGTATTATTAGTAGTAGTTGTCAAAGACTCGGGGAAGACCACCCTGAATGAGTGGTCTACCTCAAGTAGATTAGAGGTAACCCAGTGCCCCTACATGAGGGCAGGGTAGGTGTAGGGAGTAGATAGGAAGGGGAACTATCAAACAGTTCTCTCATGAGACACGGAGGTGTCAACCAGAGAGTAAGCACTCTGGTCACAGCATAATCACGCCAACGTGATAGACACGGAGAACTAGAATAAAACTCAAGAGAGGCCACTACTCTAAGCGTGCTGAATGATGCAGCACGCAAAAGCCGAAGGACGCACAAGGTCCCTGTCAGGGTCTTATAATTGGCTCGTTGGCTAACACGTGTGAGACAGTACAAGTATAACGTGATTCGACGTAAGACACAGCAACACAAGTTCTATGGATTTATTGCCACATTAAATACAGCACGATAATTACAGCAATCTACAATATATAACTCACGACGCTCACAACCACAATACAGCTCATAGGTCTGACGCTCAAGATATCAGTCGTTCGGCTTTCAATCACGGAGATTCATACAAACGCCTTGCTCTCATCGCACATGTCCGTCCGGTCTCCAGTCCCAGCTCGGTCTGACCTTAGCACGCCAACTGCCCACTGCCTCTAGTGGTGTCACGTGTCCTGCGTGCGTCTGTCGTCAGCCTGACCGCTGGTCGCGTGTCAGGTAACAATCTTGTCAGCCGGGTGTCGCAACGATGTTGCTGCACAGCTATACCATGTTAGGCTCTGACATTCTCCCCGGGTACCTCAATGAAAGATATCATCTTTCATTCATGATGTCTGTATATACTGGGGTAGTGTTAACTTCATGTCAGAGACTACTCTTTCCCAGTGTTATGCATGAAAATACATATATGGCATGGAAATATATACAAAAAATGTAAGTTGCATTGAAATGACAAATGAAGTACAACTTTTAACACAACTCAGGTTTCATCCCCCTGATGGCTGGTTACCTCCATTGCAATAATACCCAGTCAGATCAGTAGTTACCAGCTTCACGCATCTACTTCGCAGCAATTTGAAAAAAACGTAATAATATGGTTGTTTTGCAACAGCCATCTAGCCAGACTGAAATACGACTTTACATAAGTCGCATTAAACACTCAAACTCTGACCTCATTTGGCCAGGAGCTATTATGTTGGTTTGCAATGTTGGCAGCTCTGTGCCATGCTTGGTGGACGCCTACCCGGTGTGTTTACCATTTGAGCAACAAAATGTCTATCTATACAATACCCATTAATGAATATGTTTCAACTTATGGCCCTTGGTGTAATTCGTAAATGCAAGGGAAGTAATTTTGACAATCAAGAAATTCAATAAATGACAATAATTATTTAATTTCTTAGCGTCATTGCTTGACGTTTCTTCATATTAACGAGAAAAAGTCGGTAATATGAATACATTAATCAAGATATGATTCTAAGATTACACTAATCAATTTAAATAAGGAACCAATTGGTGTATTATATTTTATAGATTCAAAAGGATTTTACAATCGTCATAAGTTTTTGAATATTTGTATATCGTCTGCTAATTTTGCTATACTTTTTAAATTACACAGGAAGTACACACGAAACGCAAAATTTAGTTGCTGTTTGACCACAAATGCTCCCGTTTTCTTTTGTAACGGATAGTTAAATGTTCTCAAAGTTCGTGTTTGATGTTCTAGTATCACAACTATCGGATTATGATGGAATGTTCTTATTTCCGATGTGTTCACAACTTCTGGATACAGATTGAATGTTCTTATTTCCGATGTTCAATTGTCGAACATTTTGGATTAAATTCGATGCAGAGGTGGTGTAGAAGTCACTGTTCAGTCCACATTTGCACACGTCGTTAAAATATCACGGTGAAGAAAGTCACTCACAGCTGTCACTGTTAACTGGTAAAGTTCGCTTCTGGTAAGTGGTTAAGCGTCTGTGACACTGTTCTTGGTGTATATTTACAATTAATAATGTTCTCTTTCTAACACACACTACACAATTATACTACACTCATTACATGGCTTGATTAAAATAAGTATATTATACATGTCGGTTTTTTAACCGTATCACAATTACAATTATAGACCTTACACAGTAGGTGAATAGAAAACATTCACTCATTGGTGGCTGTGTTGTTCTGAGTGTATTAGTACACTCTGCACTCAGACATTGCTTACTGGGTCGGTTGGACAACGGGACAAAAGATCGGCAATTGTATTGATTCTGCCAGAAATGTGACGAACCTCGAAACTGTAATTTTGAAGCTTCAAGGACCAGCGAGCAATCATATTGTTGGATGGTACTCCGGCATTTATATACCGTAATGGACTGTTGTCAGTTTCGATGATAAAGTGACGTCCTAGAAGATATCTGGATAGTTTCGTCACACTTTCTACTAAGGCAAGTGCCTCTAATTGCGGAATGGACCATGCCCGCTCTCTAGGCCTTAGCTTTCTTGATATGAAACAAATGGGATGCAGGATGTTGTTGTATTCCTGCAATAGAACTGCCCCAATCGCAACGGAGCTAGCATCTGTTCTCAATCTGAAAGGTAAACGAATGTTGGGCAATTTAAGGATGAGATTATTCGAATTCTTATCAGAAAAGTATGTCAAAACTTTATGAAATGCATTTCGTAGGCATTCATCGTGTACAACTTTTTCAGGCTTATCCTTGGTTAGTAAGTTAGAAAAAACCTCGGTCAGTTCTGAAAAATCAGGAATGAATTTTCTGTAATAATTGATCAGTCCCAACAAACTCCGGACTTGTTTTTTATTAGTCGGGAGTGACAGTTTTAGAATTTTGGAGACAATTTTGTTGTCTGTCATGACAAAGCCATTGGATATTCTGTACCCCAAAAATGATATCTCTTGGTAAGCCATGTTCACCTTTGAAGGCTTCACTGTCAGTCCGTACTGTCTGATACGTTCTAATGTCTGTTCTAGTGTCTTTATATGTTGCGTCATTGTCTCTGTATGGACACAGATGTCGTCAATATAGCAAATGATATTAGGAATGTCAGATAAGAGGAGTCGTGTCATGCGTACGAATGTGGCTGGGGCATTGACTAGCCCAAATGGAAGTTTGCACCATTCGTACAGTCCCCAAGGCGTGGCAAAAGCTGTTAGATGTCTGCTGTCTTCATGTACAGCAATCTGCCAGTAACCTTTAGACATGTCAAGCGTCGTAAAGAACTTAGCGTCAGTCAGTTCTGTTAGAAGATCGTCAGTGTTTGCCATTGGTTCAAGATCTAAAACAGTTATTTTGTTCAGTTTTCGGTAGTCGATGCAAAGTCGTATTGTCTTGTCCTTTTTACGTACAATGACCATGGGTGAAGAGAAGTCTGATAAGGATCGTCTGATGATGTTGTTTTTTTCTAAGTTGATAATTTCTTGATGTAACTGTTCTTTGTAGTGTATTGGTATTGTGTATGGTCTACATCTTATTGGTGTGTTTGATGTGAGTGTGATGTGATGCTGTACTAATTCTGTTTGTCCTGGGTTGTCTGAAAAGATGGTGTTGTACTGTTGTATCAACTGTTTGCAACTGTTTGTCTCTGCTTGACTTAAGTTTGGATTGATCTTGATTTCATTCAAGCAGTTTGTCGTGTCTAATGTAGGTGTTGGAATCTCGTCACTAGAATCGTCATCTTCGTGATCTATTATCACGGTGCAAGCTGTCGTATCGTCTTGTTCGTTGTCTCTGTTGTGGTATGGTCTTAGCATATTTATGTGAAATATTTTGTGTTTGTCTTTTATTAGGATTTCGTAGTCTACAGGTGAGATTTGTCTTGTCACTTTAAAAGGTCCCTGCCAAGAATCAGTCAGTAGTTCTCTGTCACTAGGTAGTAGTAGTAGGACGTCCTGTCCAGGTGTCAATGTTATAGTCCTGTTACCTTTGTCTGCGTACTGTCTGTAAGTAGCACCAGATAGTTTAAGTGCTTTTTTAGCAATTTCACATGATTTAATAATCCTTTCACGCAATGATGTTACATACACAAATGATGATATGGGTTTCAGTATTGGAGTAGAATTAGTTAACATTTGGTGATAAATTGTTAATGGGCCTCGTGGTTTGGCACCATAGATTAGTTCAAAAGGAGAGAAAATTTACAAAATCTGCACTGTCTAAATTTCTCAGAGGTAGGCCTGTTTGGTTTTTGCCTACTATAGTTTTTCTCATAGTTGGCTGCTGCTACCCAGTTACTGTCAGTAGCTTCAGTGGCAAAGCATTGTTTGTTGGCCGTGTAATAGGCCGACCCACGTCTTTCAATTTCTTCCACACTTGTGCATTCATTCTCCTGTAAGAACTTAGAAAACGATGATGGGATAGAAGAAATGATTTTATCTCGAATGATGAGATCTTCTAATCTATCATAACTTTTATTAATTTTGGCTGCTGAAGTCCATTTGCTGAAAACATCTCGGACTAAACAGAGGTAGTCAGAGAACGTTTGAGTTGATTTTGGACTCAATTTACTGAATTGTTCTCTGTAACCTGCCTCGTCTAACATGAAATGTGCCATTATCTTAGATTTAATATAATGGTACTCTTTCCTTAGGTCTTTGGGGATGGTTTCAATGACTTTAAGAGGTTCCCCAGATAGACTCCTCATATAAAGAATATTCCATTCAGAAAGTGGAACTTGGTAATGTTCCATTAAAGTCTCAAAATTTTGAGTAAAGGCTGCTATGCAGTCACCCGAGGTATAGTTACGTACGATACCTTGATACTTCTTATACTGGTTTTCTTTTTCCAGTCTTTCAGATTTCTTTGATTCTTTATTCATCGCAGTCTCAGTGTCAAGTTGTTTCATTTTCAACTGTAACTCTAGTTCTTCTTTCTTACTCTGAGCTGCTATTTCTGCTTTCTTAAGTTCACTGTCTATCTCAGCTTGCTTTGTCTTTGCAGCCATTTCTTCTTGTTTTAGAGCTCTCTCCGCTGCTCTTTCTTCGCGTTCATTATTTTTCTCCTGTACCAGCAGGTATTCAGCGTATTTGTCTTCGCTCCATTTTGTTAATTCATCACCTGTTAGATGTAATTTAATACCCATATCGATGAAATCAAATAGTGACGACATGATAGAGAAAATACGTCAATGAAAATCAACCACACAAAATATGTTATAAATGGTTAGTAATAAACAATTTACAATTTATTTTACTATACGATGCGTGCCTACTATTGCATACGTAAAGTTAAAGTATAGAAAAATATACTCAAGTGCCCTGGATACGGTGAAGAATGGTTGGACACTCGGGCTAGAAAACTGTAGGGTCGTTACTTCGGAACCACTAATGACCTCTACGGCAAGGTTATGGATGGTACATAAAAACCTGCTTTATTTTTGGAAGAAAATAAGTTAGCGTCTATTTGTTGGTGTGTGCCTGCAAGTCACTAAGTGTTGACTAGGTTTGGATGGCGTCGAGTGTAATTGTATGTCGTAAATTTGTCGTCAACAGTTTCAACAGAAGTTACACTCTTTCCAAAACTCTTTGCGTTCCACAAACTCAATGCACAAAGACAATCTATCTGTATTTGAACAATCAATACCATTGATGACACATCACTTACATCAAGATGACATTCAGTAAGGACATAGACATCAAGTTTACAAGATGGCGACAAGGTCAAAATGGCGACAAAATAACAATGTCGACAAGGTCAAACGGTGACAAGTTTCACAAATCACAAATGTTTTACACGTTTACAGGATCAAACAATATGTACTGCACATTTACTAATGGTTTTACACATATTTAAACAATGTAATAATGGATCATACTGAGACTTTCACGATCACATTTACACAGCTATAACTTTGACAAATTTCACAAGTTCAAGAATTATAGTTTTAAATACGAAAGACGAGCAACACACGTCTACATATATTAGGTTCTTAAACAAGGACGAGCAACCCACGTCCACACATGTCAGGGTCTTATAATTGGCTCGTTGGCTAACACGTGTGAGACAGTACAAGTATAACGTGATTCGACGTAAGACACAGCAACACAAGTTCTATGGATTTATTGCCACATTAAATACAGCACGATAATTACAGCAATCTACAATATATAACTCACGACGCTCACAACCACAATACAGCTCATAGGTCTGACGCTCAAGATATCAGTCGTTCGGCTTTCAATCACGGAGATTCATACAAACGCCTTGCTCTCATCGCACATGTCCGTCCGGTCTCCAGTCCCAGCTCGGTCTGACCTTAGCACGCCAACTGCCCACTGCCTCTAGTGGTGTCACGTGTCCTGCGTGCGTCTGTCGTCAGCCTGACCGCTGGTCGCGTGTCAGGTAACAATCTTGTCAGCCGGGTGTCGCAACGATGTTGCTGCACAGCTATACCATGTTAGGCTCTGACAGTCCCTCCGCGTACTGTGTAGTCAGCACGCGGAGAATAGTCAGACAGGGGACAGACTTCGTAGGGAACACATCGCTTAGCGTCGATGCGTATTCTTTAGCCGAGTAGATAGAATTAGCAGTAGGGTTAGGAACGACTAGTGATAGGCAATTCTGTGTATTCATGTGTGATTTATTAGCGACCGTTTTTGTGCATTGATGTAATGTAAAGAGCCAGTGGCAATAAAATGTGTACTCAATTCCTCTCGTACGACTGACAAATCTTTTTGTGTGGTGCGAGAGAAGTTTATCCCGTAATGCCTGAAGCATCGCTTGATGACAGGCTAGGATAAAAGTGGTGTCAGAAGTGGGATCTGAACCCACGCCCACAACCACTTTTATCCTAGCCTGTCATCAAGCGATGCTTCAGGCATTACGGGATAAACTTCTCTCGCACCACACAAAAAGATTTGTCAGTCGTACGAGAGGAATTGAGTACACATTTTATTGCCACTGGCTCTTTACATTACATCAATGCACAAAAACGGTGGCTAATAAATCACACATGAATACACAGAATTGCCTATCACTAGTCGTTCCTAACCCTACTGCTAATTCTATCTACTCGGCTAAAGAATACGCATCGACGCTAAGCGATGTGTTCCCTACGAAGTCTGTCCCCTGTCTGACTATTCTCCGTGTGCTGACTACACAGTACGCGGAGGGACCTTGTGCGTCCTTCGGCTTTTGCGTGCTGCATCATTCAGCACGCTTAGAGTAGTGGCCTCTCTTGAGTTTTATTCTAGTTCTCCGTGTCTATCACGTTGGCGTGATTATACCGTGACCAGAGTGCTTACTCTCTGGTTGACACCTCCGTGTCTCATGAGAGAACTGTTTGATAGTTCCCCTTCCTATCTACTCCCTACACCTACCCTGCCCTCATGTAGGGGCACTGGGTTACCTCTAATCTACTTGAGGTAGACCACTCATTCAGGGTAGTCTTCCCTGAGTCTTTGACAGTAGTAGTTGTAGTAGTAGTCGCGGACACTGAAGTGCTTTATCCACAACCAACCTCGGGATTTCAGAGACAGAACGGTAATGGAGGGCAGGGGCTGACCAACATAGTGATGAACAAGAGGCTGTGAGAATGCCTTGGCCATGAACACGCGTGAGTCAAAATAGGGCACTGCTTTCGAAATGATGTCACGTGCCGGCAGAGCCCAAAAGCTCGGGAAGGCAATCTGTCTACGGGAGGAGGAACGCAGAAAAGAAACCGTTAACTTTAACCGTCAAAGTCGGAAGGTGTTGGCCCAAGTGGCGAGGACTAGAAAGCGGACATCAACAGACTATAACGGATGCTATGCACCACGCATAGCGAACGTCGAGAGAAACGATGCAGAGTGCTATAATATGGTGGCATGAAGGAATATTATCAATAGAGTTGATCCAGAACAGCAAAAGACAAGATCTGTGGAGAGACATGAACGCACTCGCCAGCTGGTGGGGCACATGATGATGATGTGTAGTAATCGATACTGAGAATCATAATCGCGTGTGTGGTATTCGTGCGTGTTGACCGGGTTTTCCCGGTACCAGGTAATCATAATCAGTCAGTGGGTCGAGGTAGAGCAGTCAGGTAGGTGGTGCTCCAGTCATCGCAGTCACGGCCAGTCCGCCAGTCAATGTGGATTAGCTAGTTCGTTAGTCCTGCTATCGGACTTGTTTGTCATCCTGCTGGTATTTCAATAATTCTCTGTGAGTTTGTAGGCTTAAGTTGCAACATGAACACTAGTCACTACTTTACTATATTTTATACTTCAACGTTATACTTAACCTAAGTAACGTTATTTAAAGTTAAGAACTAAGTTCAAAGAACTGAGTCAGCAGTTAGTAAATCAGGGACTTTACTAATTACTACCATTGTGCTTCAGCCCTTTAGTTCTTCAATTTTGCGAGAGTTGGTCAGCTTGTTATCTCTGCGATCAATCATTGTGAGTTTGTAGGCTTGAGTTCCAACATTCTTAAGTAAATAAGTAACTTTGTAAGTTAGGAACTAAGTACAACTTCAGCTAAGTCAAATTCCTAGTTAATGTTCTGAGTTGTTAGCCATCCATGAACTGTTCAACTATTGTTTTTAGAATTTAGTGCACTGGACTGATTTTTTGCGTGTGGATTAGCTTAGTGACACTCGCTATCAGGCGAACCCACTCCGACTTCTGAAGTACTTGGAATTTGCGTTCCAATGTCAAGGACGAGAAGTTAACATTTTAGTCATAGGGTAAGGGTTGAACACGCAGCCTTGGAAGCGGCATACCGGATATTTAAGAACAAGTGCTTTTTTTCCATTCGGCCATGTTAACCTCCTGGGAAAACTACTGTTACTGTATACAAACCCATGGCAGATACGGGAAGTTGCTTAAGACAATTAATCATCCCATGGCAATTAATCAATTATGTTAATGTATGCACAAGTTAATGTGTGCACAAGTTAATACATGCACAAGTTAATGCATGCACAAGTTAATGCATGCACAAGTTAATGCATGCACAAGTTAATGTATGCACAAGTTAATGCATGCACAAGTTAATGATGCACAAGTTAGTTGCACTTCCTTAGTTGCACTTCCTTTAAGGACATCGCAGTCAACCCCAGCATTTTGTGACTGTTTTTGATTTGTTGGCAAGCTTGCAGTTAGTAGATTTCCATTGCTTTCTGAACGACCAGCACTCGTACCATTGCATGAAATCCAGCGCAAAGCAGTCTGTTTCTAGATCGCCGGTAGCTGTGTTTTGAATGTGGTATGCAGGATTGCAAACTGCACTTGTACACCCTCACCACAACGATGGCTAATATGTGCAGATTATATAAAGAAGCCAAATAATTCTTTGATGCCCTAGATATGTATATTTACAGAAGAATATATAAAGAAGCCAAATAATTCTTTGATGCCCTAGATATGTATATTTACAGAAGAATCGTGTCTGTAGCCTAACTCAAAACACAATAGAAAAAAACCCAGCTATGTACGTGTAACTCCTGCGAAAGAAAAGTGAGAGACAATTAACACAGTTTACATACCTTACAATGAAATCCAATATGGCAAATGTAAATCACAGGGAATAAAATAAATGATAATAACAAAAAATAGTTAAAAATAAGTTTGACCACAACACAACGAGTCGATGTTTTGATCATAATAATACAAACATCTAAAGCAGGCGTGGCCAACACGAGGCAAGCGGGCCGCATGCGGCCCGCCGGGAATCATGTTGCAGCCCGCGGAGTGGGAAACGACGATATGGTTGAAGCTGTAGCATGCTTGCTTGTTTACTTTAATTAACACACACACACACACACAAATTAGGTGTGTGGCCCGGCAGAAAATATTATTTCTGAAATTTGGCCCGCCTGCTGAAAAGGATGGCCACCCCTGATCTAAATAAAAATATGAAAGAGAAAATTTAATCAAATTAAAACAAACAGAAAAATGCAAAAGTCTGATTTCAACTGCCCATCGTCAAACGATGGGAGCCAGGTGGCATAGTTACTAGCAGTTTGCCTGTTAGTTCAGTAGCCACTGGTTTGATCTGCTTCAAGGCAGATACAAATTTTAAAAATTGACTTTGGCTTCTTGATCAGCCGAGTCTAACATAGGTGCTAGGAAATGTTAGTTGCTAGTCAGTCATTAGTCAGTCATTAGTTAGTCGTTAGTCAGTTGTTAGTTAATTAGTCAGTCATTAGTTGGGGTTTAGTTAGTCATTAGTCAGTCATTAGTGGGGGTTCCCAAGTCACAGTAAAGGGTCACCCCATAATACTCCATTCCTGTGCCACTGAATATCACACAAAATGCTCCTCATTACCTTATGTGAAAAATGGAACAGACAGCAGTCCCGGCAAACCAACAGCATGTACAGGCATACATGCATAAGGCCGTTGCCAGAATGCCAACACAACAGTCCATCACTAACATTACAGTTCTTCATCAGTGGAAGCTACAATCACTAGAAAACCAGCAGTTGCACACACATTACTGCATAAGGCGAAACCAGTTAGTTCAGCAACTGGCTATCCACCATTTTTCTGAACATGCATTCACAATACAAATAACCGCAGACGGATATAAAAGAATTCCACATTAAATCCACAGCTCACAGTATTGCTCCACTCACTTAATTAACTCGATAGCTAGGCAACAGAACCATGTAATACCAGTCCAAAATGAGGAAAATACTTTACAAACCATGGCCAAAAGCAAAAACACTTCAGAGGCTTTAACTAAGCCTATCTGCTATTTTGGACCGAGAATCCCACTAGGAAATGTTTTCGGAAAGTAAAGGCAGTCATTATGATACAGACCTCACCACCCGCCAAGTGTTGATTGGTCTATACAAATACGAGTCTAGCACCATATGCCCAATGCACCTTAAGTCAAGTAAAAGGGTTTAAAATTGTTTTTACTTCAATCAGTCCATCAACTAATCAGTCAGTCAATCAATCAGTCAGTCGAGCAATCAGTCAATCGAGCAATCAGTCAATCAAACAATCACTCAATCAATCAGTCAATAAACCAGTCAGTCAATCAAGCAATCAGTCAGTAAACCAGTCAATTAATCAATCAATAAGTCAGTCAATCAATCAGTCAATCAATCTGTCAGGTTCTGTCTCCACAATGAAGGTTGGCTGCAATGGATCCCCAATACTGTCTATCACCTTGACTGTGCATTCTGTCGGACTGCCGTCTGTCCATCTCTTGATGTTTTCTTCCCACCTGTGCCATTGTCTTACTTTTAATTAATTATCATCAAACAATGACTTCGCTTCACGAAAGGATGTATGCTTAATCGCTTCATTTTCTAGATACCCTAAAAAGTTATCATTTTTGACTTTGAAACTTCTGCTGTTGATGTTTAACATATTTTTTCCGCTTCATGTTTCAGATCTTGACTGGTCGTTAGCATGAGTCCTGTACGATTGGAGCTCCAGCGAGGAGATATTGTCTCTGTGCGGGTATGTTTGAGATTGTAGTGTACTTATTACATCTAATATTATAATTTGATTGATTAATTGACAGCTGCAGAGATGTAGTGTTATAGGAGAATGAATAGGACAGATTCTACCATATGGTTAAATAATCTTTTATTCTTGTTTAATCTTTCCTCTTCTCCCCTGGAGTTAAGTAACCTTCCATACCTGTTTTATGTTTCCTCTTCTTCCCTGGAGTTAAGTAACCTTCCATTCTTGTTTCATCTTTCCTCTTCTACCCTGGGGTTAAGTAACCTTCCATTCTTGTTTCATCTTTCCTCTTCTCCCCTGGGGTTAAGTAACCTTCCATTCTTGTTTCATCTTTCCTCTTCTACCCTGGGGTTAAGTAACCTTCCATTCTTGTTTCATCTTTTCTCTCCTACTATCTGGTTAAAAAACCTTCCATTCTTGTTTAATCTTTCCTCTTCTTCCCTGGAGTTAAGTAACCTTCCATACCTGTTTTATGTTTCCTCTTCTTCCCTGGAGTTAAGTAACCTTCCATACTTGTTTTATGTTTCCTCTTCTTCCCTGGAGTTAAGTAACCTTCCATTCTTGTTTCATCTTTCCTCTTCTACCCTGGGGTTAAGTAACCTTCCATTCTTGTTTCATCTTTTCTCTCCTACTATCTGGTTAACCTTCCATTCTTGTTTAATCTTTCCTCTTCTTCCCTGGAGTTAAGTAACCTTCCATTCTTGTTTCATCTTTCCTCTTCTACCCTGGGGTTAAGTAATCTTCCATACCTGTTTTATGTTTCCTCTTCTTCCCTGCAGTTAAGTAACCTTCCATTCTTGTTTCATCTTTCCTCTTCTCCCCTGGAGTTAAGTAACCTTCCATACCTGTTTTATGTTTCCTCTTCTTCCCTGGAGTTAAGTAACCTTCCATTCTTGTTTCATCTTTCCTCTTCTACCCTGGGGTTAAGTAACCTTCCATTCTTGTTTCATCTTTTCTCTCCTACCCTGGGGTTAAGTAACCTTCCATTCTTGTTTCATCTTTTCTCTCCTACCCTGGGGTTAAGTAACCTTCCATTCTTGTTTCATCTTTCCTCTTCTTCCCTGGAGTTAAATAACCTTCCATTCTTGTTTCATCTTTTCTCTCCTACCCTGGGGTTAAGTAACCTTCCATTCTTGTTTCATCTTTTCTCTCCTACCCTGGAGTTAAGTAACCTTCCATTCTTGTTTCATCTTTCCTCTTCTTCCCTGGAGTTAAATAACCTTCCATTCTTGTTTCATCTTTTCTCTCCTACCCTGGAGTTAAATAACCTTCCATTCTTGTTTCATCTTTCCTCTTCTTCCCTGGAGTTAAATAACATTTCATTCTTGTTTCATCTTTTCTCTCCTACTATCTGGTTAAATAACGTTCCATTCTTGTTTAATCTTTCCTCTTCTCCCCTGGAGTTAAGTAACCTTCCATACCTGTTTTATGTTTCCTCTTCTACCCTGGGGTTAAGTAACCTTCCATTCTTGTTTCATCTTTTCTCTCCTACTATCTGGTTAAATAACCTTCTATTCTTGTTTCATCTTTCGTCTTCTACTGTTTGGTCCTTCTATTCTTGTTTCATCTCTCCTCTTCTACTGTCTGGTTAAAAAAAAAACTTCCATTCTTATTTTATCTTTCCTTTTCTACCCTGGGATAGATACTCTGACACCTTACAATCTTGCATCTACTTTCACATAATTTCCACTCATCTTGATTTCAAGAATCAAACAATGCGTGACATTCATGGCAACAAGTTAATGTACCGTGCAGATGCCTTTGCAGAATATAGACCCATGGTAGTTGATGAATATATTGTGTAGATCCCCTCATAGTGAACATCCATGGATATATGCATTGTTTGTTTCCGCAGACCGATGTCTGTGTCAGCTCCATTCACATCAGCAAGGATCTGACCATTGGACCTCTGCCCAAACATATACTTAAGTGTGGAGGGTACAGCATTCAAAATGAGCTGTTGAAGGTAATATTGTGGATAGAGAGCGGCAGTATGTGTGAGTGACAAAGAGAGATAGCGAGAGTTGTGTATCCTTCATGTAAGCAGGCATACAGAAGTGTGATTTCTTCTTCTTCTTCAGCGTTCTGGGCCATTGAGGTTCTTTGCTGCAGATACAATCCATATCCATTTGTCTCTCTGGTGGACCTTCTCTTGCCAGTCGTTGATTCCAAGTGCTTGTAGGTCTGTATATGATTTATCTCTCCACCGCCTTCTTGGTCTACCTCGGGGTCTACGGTCATTTATTTCCTGAGTGTAAGCGAGTTTTGTTTCCCTACTATCTTCCATTCTTTCTATATGCCCCAGCCATTGTAGTCTATTAGCCTTCATGATACCAGTGATTAGCGGGGACTTAAACAGATCATAAATGTCTTTGTTACTTCTTCTTTTCCACTCTCCACTTTGTGTATCCCTAATGGGTCCAAAGATGCGTCTTAAAATTTTGTTCTCAAAGGTTTGTAACAAGGCTTCGTCTCCTTTCGTTGTACTCCAGGTTTCAGAGCCATACAGCACAACTGTGTGATAGTCCTAAAAATTCACAAACCCACAGCGGGCTTCGAATTCGGGACTTGTTTTGTGTTTTGTCACAGTATGATAAAGCCTGTCCTTGAATGCACTGAATCATTCAATTACTCCACCCACCAGTCATAAAACCAATCAACCAATCATACAATCAATCAATAAGTCAGTCATACAACCAACCAACGAATCATACAACCAACCAACCAATCATACAATCAATCTACCAAACAAACAATCAGCCAAAAAATTGTGCAACCAACCAACCAATCATTCCGACAACCAACCAATCATTCAAACAACCAAACAATCATTAAAACAACCAACCAATAATTCAGACAACCAATCATACAATCAATCAATCATACTAACAACCAATCACACAAACAACCCACCAACTAGCCAATCATACAAGTGAGTGTGTATGAGTAGAAAGATACAGTGTGTGAGTGACAAAAAGAGAGAGTAATAAAGAGTGATAGAGTGAACGATAAAGAGTGATAGAGTGAGTGACAAATAGAGAGAGAGAGTGAGAATGATAAGGAGAGTAGCAGGAAAGTGATGAAAAAGAGTGACAAGCATAGTGACAGAAAATAACAGACAGAAACAATGACAGAGAGTGACAAAGAGAAAATGAGATTGGCATAGAAAGATAGTGAGAGAAAGAATGAACGCACGTACAAACTTTACTTTCAGAGGGTTAAGTATTGGGCACACAGGCCAGTCTAACATTTTGCCCTTCTTATCTCTCAGCTCTCATACATTATTTCAACCATGCATCACTATATGAGGCTTATCTTGGACAACAACAATATATGCATTAAAACACATTGGAAATGTGCGATAATCATTAATAAAAAGTTAGTTGCACATTAAACCACTTCCACAGTCTGCCTTAGGAGGCTATTGAAGATCAAATGGCAAGACAAGATCCATACACTAAAGTCTTGGGAAGAGCGTCCATGCCCAGTATCCACACTTTACTAATGAAGAATCAGATTCACTGGGCTGGTCACTTGACTCACATGCCAGATCACAGGCTCCCTAAATAAAGTTTTTTACAGTGAGCTGCGCTGTGGTAAACACTCCCAAAGCGGCCAGAGGAAACACATTAAAGACACTCTGAAGATTTCACTAAAAGCTTTTGGAATTCACCATGACACATGGAAGACTGCTGCCAAGGACCAAAATTCATGGCGGACATCATTAAACAAGGGTGTAGTCACTTGTGAAGCAAACAGGAGTGCAACAGCTGTGTTAAAAAGACTGGACAAGAAAAACCACAGCAGGAGATCCTCCTCCTGGAACGTCAAGCATTTTTTGCCCATTTTGTCAAAGAACATTTTGAGCCAAAATAGGCCTTATCAGCTATCTTAGAACTCACGGTTCCAAATTTTCAACCCTCTTGGATGAAATGAATGATCATCATCATTCTTTATGGACAAATACCAGTTGCATATCTTTTACAGGACGTGGCAGTCAACCCCAGCATTTTTAGCTGTTTGTGGTTTCTTGCAAATTTATGTTCAGTAGTTTGCCATTGCTTTCTGAACGACCGGCACTCATATCTTTGTATGGAAACCAATGCAAGGCAGTCTGCTTCCAAATCGCCCGCAGCTGTGTTTCAAATGCAGTAAGCAGAGTTACGAATTGCATTGATAACCCTTTCACTACACAGCCAGAGAATCATTAATACACATCTCATTAATGCTAAAATGTTTGATATAGCAATTATAATTCTCTATGTAGATATACCGTACCTCTGTTAGGATGCTGCTGTCAAAGGCAGAGGTAAAATACAATATGGATGAGGAAGTCAAGGGGAAACCTCCACATTATCTTCCCCAGTATTCATGATTCACAACAGATTAAATTCAAAAGAATGATGTTAATAAACAACGGACAGAGGGAATAACAGTCCATGGGAATCTCAATATATGAAGCCCATAAGCGGGCACTTTCTTGCTGTGTATTCTTCACCTTAACACTGCATTGTATGAGAATAGATGAGATGAGATGATGTTAATGGCTGTTTTAGGACATCCTCATCTGAAATGGAACGCCATGAGCCACAGGTGACACCAGACCAGCATTAGGCTATTGATGGCAAAGGCAGAATGAAAGGAATGATGCTGGAGGTCAAACAAGCTGGCAAATATAAATAACATCAATAGGATTAATCCAGAACACCAGGAGCCAAGGTCTGTGAAGATGCATAAACATCTTTGCCATTTGGAATCAGTAAATGAATCAATCAAGTGCCATCTCCACAATGAACGTTTGCTGCAATGGATCTCCAACACTGTCAGTCTCTCACCTTGATTGTACATTCTGTCAGATTGCTGTTCGTCCATCTCTTGATGTTATCTTCCCTCTTGTATTGTTGTCTACCCTTTGCTCACTTGTCTTATCCTTACCCTCCAGAATGGTTTTTATAAGATTGTTATGTCTTTTAACGTGGCCAAAATATTTCACTTGCCTCTTTTTTATTTCTTTCATCAACTCTCTTTTCATTCACAGTTTTACTAGAACCTCTGTATTTGATTGTTTTTGTTTCCATGAAATACGACATATTCTTCTGTATATCCACATCTCCAGGGCCTCTATTTGACTTTATATTTACTTGTTTATTGCCATTTGGAAAGGCACATAATTAGTTTATATATATATTTAAATATTGAGCACAACCCACTACTGGCAACGCTGATCGTACTCTGGTATGAACCTAAGGCCTATCCATGTCAACATGGAAGCACTATTCTCGAGTTTCGCTCTCGTTTGAGCTCGTCAGTTGTGCATATCCCTGACCGGATCCGGAAACAAGCCCTGGATCACTGGCGTGTGAAGCGGGTGTGTAACCACGCGGGTCACGCTGGACATGCCAAATTATCATAACAGAATATTACAACGTTACCCATCGTAGGCTATGCTCAAGAATGCCCAATCGCCGCGACTGACGTCCATCAATCGATGTGGACCTGAACGATCAGGACTTCTCACTGGCAAGGAACACCAGGCCTCCTAAAATCCAGTGAGCAATAATCAAATTGATTATTTGGTTTTTTCGGGATTTGAAATTTAAATATTGAGCACAACCCACTACTGGCAAAAACTGATCGTATTCTGGTATGAACCTAAGGCCTATCCACGTCAATATGGAAGCACTATAGCCTACGATGGGTAATGTTGTAATATTCTGTTATAATAATTTGGTGTGTCCAGCGTATGCCACGTGGTTACACACCCGCTTCACATGCCAGTGATCCGGGGCTTGTTTCCGGATCCGGTCAGGGATATGCACAACTGACGAGCTCAAACGAGAGCAAAACTCGAGTATAGTGCTTCCATATTGACCTGGATTGGCCTTAGGTTCATACCATAGTATGATCAGCATTGCCAGTAGTGGGTTGTGCTCAATATTTAAATTTCAAATGAAGAAACAACCAAATAATCAATTATATATATATGGTTAGAGGAGACCACTGCAACACACATTGTCTTCATCACGGACTCAAGGAGTATGCTTAGTAAGGTGGAGACCTTCTGGCCTAGAGAGACGACAGTGGAAGATAAACTCTATGGACCGCTGTGTGAACTGAAAAAGACAGTTCAATTCATACAAGAGACAGCATTGCAGTTATAGACATATTTCAAGCAAACGAAAGAAGAAGTAAGGTGGAGAAAGGAATGTTTCATCTGGAATGGCTTACTTCGCTTCAGAGGTCACAGATTATGAAAATTGTATGGATTTTTTGCCCTGGCTATGTGGGAGTGGGGGAATGAACAGGCTGTTAGCTTGACAGGGAATGCAGCTCTTGTGGTAGATTACCTATGGGCAAGGGAGAGATGGTTATGCACCTGTGGGAGAAGGTGGAGGAGCAGATTGAGAACCTGTATGTGGAAACGGTGAGATTGCAGGGGATTGGCAGGGGTTCTGGTAGAATCTCAAAACTGAGAGGGAAGACCAGGAGAACTTTCAGTCAAATAGCGGTGGGAATGATTAGTAGTGTAACTCTTTGCTGGCTGTTGAACAAGGGGATGGAGCGCATATGGGAATGTCCTGAGTGCAATGATGTCGGTTCTTAGCTCAACTCAACTCTTGGCTAATACAGTAAAATTTTGATTAACCGTCAGTTCAGACCAGGGATAACCAAATAGATGGATAACAGAAATCTTTTAATACATATTTACAGTAATGTGATTTCACTGCGGACTTGGGACGAAAATGAAAATAAAATTCTTTAAAAGTGAATAATACATAAATATTGTATTTAATTTTACAAAATGATCAATCTCATCTCATCTCATCTCATCTCATCTCATCATATTCCTCTTGTACCTTGTGGTGTCGAGGTGAAGTATAAACAGCGGGAGAGTCGGCTTCATGTATCAATATACCCATGGATTCTGTTATTCCTTGTGTCCATTGTTTATGTACGTGGTTGGCCTCTTCCCCTGCTTCCATTTGGTCTGTACATCAATGCTTGTTGTGGTATACTGTTAGTTGGTAACCTACTTGCATGGTAAAACCATTTGTTTTGCTGCCTTCTAATAAAATCTAGTGCAACTATAACCCCCACTTTAGTCCTGATTTCTTCATTTCTGATCTTATCTTTCCTTGATACATTGAGTATTCTTCTCAGGAATCTC
This sequence comes from Cepaea hortensis, assembly GCA_963921405.1. Taxonomy (NCBI): domain Eukaryota; kingdom Metazoa; phylum Mollusca; class Gastropoda; order Stylommatophora; family Helicidae; genus Cepaea; species Cepaea hortensis. The sequence goes on from OY992876.1 coordinate 231,394,988, forward strand.
ATTTCTGTTGTTGTGATTTTTTTTTCTTTCTGTCATTGTCCAGGTTTGGCATTGGTAACATAGAGTTGGTAGGAAGATTGTGTTGTAAAGTGCTTTCTCAGTAGTTATTGATACATGTTTGTTCTTTAGTATTGGTGCCATTTGTTCAATGAGTTGGTTTGCCTTATTGCATCTATTTTCGATCTCGTCTTCTGATTTGCCATTTGATATTATATTTCCTAGGTACTTGAAACTTTTTTGCAAATAATAATAATAAATGTTGTACGTCCTTTGCAGGACAATGCGATCAACCCCAATCCTAGGTTGATCTACTAGGGAAGTTTATGTTCAGTAGTTTGCCATTGCTTTCTAAATGAGAAGTAAACGTTTAAGTCCAACTGACCGGTGTAAGAAAATACCCTACTACCCAGCTGTCAAAGCACAGCATGTTTCAGAGCATGTGCTGTTAGCCATTCAGCCACGCTGACCTCGTACGCTTGCATATTCCATGTGTAATTTATGTTATTTATTGATTTTGTAGAGGGAGCCTGGGAGAGAACTAAAATTAGGTCAAGTTGAAGTAGTTTCTCCTGGAAAGTTGCAGACGAAGTTCAAGGCGTTAAACTTCATCTGTCTTCACGGTTACCAACCAGGACATGAAGAGGTAAAATGTTGCTGCAATTATTTGTGTCTAAAGTGAGAACAACTTTAGTTTTTTTATGAAATCTTATTGGTATCCACAGTTTTACCTTTAGTTTCCCGGCTTTAGTATTCATGCACTATTGTTATTATTGTTGTTGTTGTTGAATCTCATTGATTCCAGTTGTTCACTCGTGTATGAATTGAAGAATTGGGAATTGGACAGTGTGGGTGGGCGGGAGGGGGGGGGGGGGGCGTGTGTAATGAGTGTGTGTGTAATGGGTGTGTGTAAAGTGGGAATGACATTTTGGAAAGGGGGGGGGGAGGGAAAGAATGGCATTCTGAACATGTGGTGAAAGGGCACATGGGCCAAAAAAGACTGAGAACCACTGTTGTAGGGAATTGCTGTGATTCTCCTGCAGCCTCGCACTAATCAAAGTTTGTAGTCCTTGACAGACTTCATCACAATGGAGTCCTTGGTTGATCTTCCTGTCATCAGCAAGACTAATATCTGCATTTCTGTTCACTGTGTTGTAGTTGAACCATTTGATTACACACTTTTACTTAATACAAGGGGGCTTTAAATGAAAACCTTAAAAGTGTGCTAGAAATTACAATAGCTGTGCTATTGTCTTGTAACCTTTCAAAATTGTTGTTAAGGGTATCAAGAGTGTTAAGCATGTGACATCATGGAGCAGACAAACATGGTATGTCATAAGGACAATTTAAAGATGGTTCAAAGATGGCCATCCCACTTTTGACATGCACCAAAGAAAAGCTATCTGTTTATTTATCAATGAAGGGGTGAAACCTATAGAAATGTATCGGTGAATGAAGTAACCCAACCTACTATGCATGTCAAAGGAGGCAGCTAAGGCATGTTGTCTTGAGACTGGTTACCTCCCCCTGTAGACAACCTTAGCTGCTGAATCCAGCCACTCAGGTACAAGTCTATAAAGGGATTGACACGAGTTGGTTGAGGGCCACTCAGGTACAAGTCTATAAATGGATTAACATGAGTTGTTGAGGGTCACTCAGGAACAAGTCTATAAAGGGATTGACACGAGTTGGTTGAGGGCCACTCAGGTACAAGTCTATAAATGGATTGACATGAGTTGTTGAGGATCACTCAGGAACAAGTCTATAAAGGGATTGACACAAGTTGTTGAGGGCCATTCAGGAATGAGTCTATAAAGGGATTGACACGAGTTGGTTGAGGGCCACTCAGGTACAAGTCTATAAATGGATTGACATGAGTTGAGGGTCACTCAGGAACAAGTCTATAAAGGGATTGACACAAGTTGGTTGAGGGCCACTCAGGAATGAGTCTATAAAGGGATTGACACAAGTTGGTTGAGGGCCACTCAGAAATGAGTCTATAAAGGGATTGACACAAGTTGGTTGACGGCCACTTAGGAATGAGTCTATAAAGGGATTGACACGAGTTGGTTGAGAGCCACTCAGGAATGCGTCTATAAAGGGATTGACATGAGTTGGTAGAGGGCCACTCAGGAATGAGTCTATAAAGGGATTGACATGAGTTGGTAGAGGGCCACTCAGGAATCAGTCTATGAAGGGATTGACACAAGTTGGTTGAGGGCCACTCAGGAATGAGTCTATAAAGGGATTGACACAAGTTGGTTGAGGGCCACTCAGGAATGAGTCTATAAAGGGATTGACACAAGTTGGTTGAGGACCACTCAGGAATGAGTCTATAAAGGGATTGACACAAGTTGGTTGACGGCCACTCAGGAATGAGTCTATAAAGGGATTGACACGAGTTGGTTGAGGGCCACTCAGGAATGCGTCTATAAAGGGATTGACAGGAGTTGGTAGAGGGCCACTCAGGAATGAGTCTATAAAGGGATTGACATGAGTTGGTAGAGAGCCACTCAGGAATGAGTCTATAAAGGGACTGACACAAGTTGGTTGAGGGCCATTAAGGAACAAGTCTATAAAGGGATTGACACAAGTTGGTTGAGGGCCACTCAGGAATGAGTCTATAAAGGGATTGACACAAGTTGGTTGAGGGCCACTCAGGAATGAGTCTATGAAGGGATTGACACAAGTTGGTTGATGGCCACTCAGGAATGAGTCTATAAAGGGATTGACATGAGTTGGTTGAGGGCCACTCAGGAATGAGTCTATAAAAGGATTGACATGAGTTGGTAGAGGGCCACTCAGGAATGAGTCTATAAAGGGATTGACACAAGTTGGTTGAGGGCCACTCAGGAATGAGTCTATGAAGGGATTGACACAAGTTGGTTGACGGCCACTTAGGAATGAGTCTATAAAGGGATTGACACGAGTTGGTTGAGAGCCACTCAGGAATGAGTCTATAAAGGGATTGACACAAGTTGGTTGAGGACCACTCAGGAATGAGTCTATAAAGGGATTGACACAAGTTGGTTGACGGCCACTCAGGAATGAGTCTATAAAGGGATTGACACGAGTTGGTTGAGGGCCACTCAGGAATGCGTCTATAAAGGGATTGACAGGAGTTGGTAGAGGGCCACTCAGGAATGAGTCTATAAAGGGATTGACATGAGTTGGTAGAGAGCCACTCAGGAATGAGTCTATAAAGGGACTGACACAAGTTGGTTGAGGGCCATTAAGGAACAAGTCTATAAAGGGATTGACACAAGTTGGTTGAGGGCCACTCAGGAATGAGTCTATAAAGGGATTGACACAAGTTGGTTGATGGCCACTCAGGAATGAGTCTATAAAGGGATTGACATGAGTTGGTTGAGGGCCACTCAGGAATGAGTCTATAAAAGGATTGACATGAGTTGGTAGAGGGCCACTCAGGAATGAGTCTATAAAGGGATTGACATGAGTTGGTAGAGGGCCACTCAGGAACGACTCTATAAAGGGACTGACATGAGTTGGTTGAGGGCCATTAAGGAACAAGTCTATAAAGGGATTGACACAAGTTGGTTGAGGGCCACTCAGGAAAGAGTCTATAAAGGGATTGACACAAGTTGGTTGAGGGCCATTCAGGAATGAGTCTATAAAGGGATCGACACAAGTTGGTTGAGGGCCACTCAGGAATGAATCTATAAAGGGATTGACATGAGTTGGTTGAGGGCTTAAGCTTCACAGGGAGATGAACGGCAGAAGATGAGTCAAGGTGGGGCCTAATACTGTCAAATCTTTCAATTCCATACTCCGTCATTTGATTCAAAAGTTCATCAGAACAGGTTCTACATCATATTTCAGTACTCTCTGACATTCAATGACAGTGGTTTATTACATTAGATATTTTTCATCTTCTAAAATGCAGCTTTTACATGGCCTATTTTGTTCTTAGTCTCTGTTACGCACTTTCCATTCTTCCATCCGTTGTTACGGCTGACTCAAAAATATTTAATTTATTTACATAGTTAAGCATTGTTTCTTCTATTGTAATGTCAGTTTTTCTGTATATCTTCCTTTGACAACCAGTGGACATAATATCACATTTTGGTGTTACATTTTTTTTAAACATAAACATTGCACATAGTATCACTTTTTGGTATTATCGTCATAACCATTGCATGTTGTATCACACTTTGTTTTTATCGGTTTCTTTGATATACATTGCACATAATATCACATTTTTGTGTTATCATTTTCTTTGACATAACCATTGCACATAATATCACATTTTGGTTTTACATTTTTCTTTGACATAACCATTGCACTTAATATCACATTGTATTACATTTTCTTTGACTTAACCATTGCTCGTAATATCACATTTTGGTGTTATCATTTTCTTTGACATAACCATTGCACTTAATATCACATTGTATTACATTTTCTTTGACTTAACCATTGCTCGTAATAACACATTTTGGTGTTATCATTTTCTTTGACATAACCACTGCATGTAGTATCACACTTTGGTGTTACATTTTTCTTTGACATAACCATTGCACCAGATAACCATTGTAATTGACCACTGACCTTTTCTTTTCAGATTTTACTGCAGAGCATCCTTGAATGTCTAGAGTTGGCCGCAGTTGGAAACCACAAGAGTGTGGCGTTTCCTGCCCTTGGGGTTGGTTATGGCTATCCTGCGGAGAAAGTGGCGGCCTGCCTGGTGGAGGCAGTCACCCTGCACAACTGCCAGTACCCTAAGACATCTTTAGATGTTGTCTATGTTGTTCTGATGGATCAGCATGTGGATTTGATCAAGGTACTTTGTTCATGGCAGGGCACTTGATGATGATGATGACTTTGTTCATAGCTAGCCAAGAGGTCAGCACGACCAAATGGATAAGAGCGCTTGTTCTTAAAATTCCGGTGTGCTGATGCCGTAGTAGTGGGTTCAACCCTTATACTGGTCATCTGGACTAAAATGGCGACTTCTTGTCCTTGACTTGGGGACGTAAATTACAAGTACCTTTGGAGTCGGATTGGATTGGTGAGGGACACTCATAATAGGGAAAGCTAATCCACGGCCAAAAGTTGGTCCACAGCACTACAAGTAATAGTATATGTATGGAATACGCTTGAGTTCAAAGCGGGCGAACCAAAAAATAAAATCTTGTCAATGTTTGGTTTTACTTGTACTTATTAATTTACATGCAGATGCCAGTCTACCTACATCAGCAGAACAGAGAGGTAGTTAAACAACAGGGTGGTCGAATACATAAATATTGGATTGACAGAATAATATACAAAGATGCTAGGAAAATGGCCAAGCTGATACACCACAAACCTCCTATGTCATCGATTGGATGGCATATTTTGGAAGCTGGACATGTGGTTGTTAGGATAAATGCGTTTCACGTGTTCTTTAACACACAAAATTGTCACTTGTTGAAGGTCGTAAAATCGCCATTAATTGGCAGAAGCCTGTTTTGTGCAAACAGAAAGACATGATAGTCAGTTTAAAATTACTGAAGTGGACAATTGAAATAACTGTGTGAATATGTGTTTATTTCAGTTTGAAGGATTGATCTAATTACTTTGATTTATGTTGTGTGATTTCTGCAGTATGTACCTAACAAGATGCAGAAAAAAATGCCAGGCAATAAATAGTGCAATCTATTGTTTGTCTTCGTTTTTAAAATGGCACTGTAACAAAAAAGAATTATAATCTCTGGGTCACAACTGACCACAATGACCTTGTGTGTGCCAGTAAGTTACCAAAAATGTGAGTAACACCACATATGACTTGTAAATGGATTTATTTAACTTTGTATTTTTTAAACTTGATGTGGTTTCTGTTTCCTGAATACTATAGTGTCTCTATGGAATGAGGGATTTCTAATTTGATGACCTTATGAGACATTTCTGTTTAATTTCTCTCTGCAGACTTTCTTACTAATGTGTGTCAGAGGAACCACAGACTTACAAGCAGACGCAACAGGTCAACCGCCAAGTTATGAACTTCACGACTTTGATGATTCCATGACTTATAAAAGAGTTGAGGCAACCCAGCAATTTGGAAATTGGAACCAGCGTGCACATTCTGGTAAAGTCATTTTAATAACCTATTTCAGAATTAGGTTATTTTCTTATTTTTTAAATAACCTATTTCAGAAAACTTTTTAAAAAAATAATCCATTTCAGAATTTAGGTCAGTGGAATATTGATTGGGTAACAAATCCATTACGTGAAAAGTCTGAATCAAAAGCTCATTGTGTGGGCATCATCAGAGGTGGGACAAAGCGTCACAGTGGCACAAAGCGTCACAGTGGCACAAATGGAATATTGCTTGGAAAGTCCAATATACAGAAATGAGGCAATGTGCAGGGCGTGACGATTCCTTGGGTGAGCCCAGTACCAGAGCGCTGTGTGTCGGCTCTGCAGTTATGGAAGCCTCCATGGATGGCAGGGAATGCCCTTGATCTGCCCCTGCCTTCCCTTGAGGGTTGACTGCAATGTCTTCAGCTGTTCTAATTTAGTTAGTTAATCGCGGTTCCAACTTCACGGCAACTGGTCGTCCCCTTTATGCTCCGTTCCCGTGCCAGTGAATATCACACAAAATGCTCCTCACTGCCCCATGTGAAAAGGAGACAGGAGTCTCGACAAGCCAACAGCCCTCACAGGTACACTTTTCATAATGCCACCGTTAGAATGCTGACACCCCGGGAAGGTTAACCCGGTCAACAAATGCCCGCAGAAGTCGGATGTGTCTGCCCAACGGCGCAAGAACGCAGCTCTGCTGTAAACAGGCACAACGCAATCACATCCGAAAAAAAAACTCCGGATGAACGAAGAAGAAGAAGAAGAATGCCGACACAAAAGTCTTCCACAGAAAATACAGTTCATCGTCGATGGAAGCGGCAGTCACTAGAAAACCAGCAGTCACACATTACTGCATTAAAAGTCGAGAGGATCAACTTCATGGCCCCAGGATTTATCCCATATGGCTCAGTTCCTAAATGGGCCTGCTGGGATGGGGATAACACAACAACAGTGAGAGTCAAATGTCCTACAACACACCCGGGAAGGTAACCAGGCCAGCAAATGCCTGAAGAAGTCGGATCTGTCCACCAAAAGGTTCAAATATCATAGCTCTGCTGTAAACAGGCACAGCGTAATAATGTCTAACACAACATTCCGGACAAATACAGAAGAAGAAGAAGAAGAAGAAGAAGAAGAAGAAGAAGAAGAAGAAGAAGAAGAATTTAGGTCTTAGTCAGATATGACTGAGTTACCGTATGACAGTAGATGGTACTACCTACTTTCTGTTAGTGCAATTAGAAGGGTATGACCCTTATCATAGTGTCAGGAAATGCAACCTAAAGACTAAATGGCAGGGCAAACCAGATCCTAAGCCTTGGTCGACAACTCGTCTAGGATGGAAGCTCTAACAAGCGGACAGTTAGAGCATTGCTTTGCTGATCCTGCAGCTTCTGCAGCTTGTCTTGTTCCAGATGTATTGGTGTTATCTTTCATCTAGAGTAAACTAGACAGGTCGAGAGAGGGATCATGCTGCATGGGTAACACATTATCTCTACAATTCAGCTCAGGCTCTTTTGCTACAGAGAGGTTATTACGTCCTTTTTTTTAATGTACAAAATCTATCGTCTGTCAAGACAGCAAGGTGCCAGTAAAGACCAAGTATATTCGACTTCAACAAGTATTTTACAGTCTACCCACAAGGCTTCTGTATCGCATCATCTGGTTAACATCCCTTGACCTGTCCGATATGGTAGACACTACAGTAGCTGCTCTACCGTCAGCAAAGCCCCTAAAGTCATTGGAATATGAAAGTCCATCTACCAAATCAAGATGGATACACAAAAGAGGGGAAACACAGTTCACAAATGCTTAGGAAAAACTCAAATGTGTCGACCTAAAGACACAAATATTGCAGCTCTCCTATAAACAAGCACAATACAATTATGTCCAAAACAAAAAAAAATTATTTCTGATGAACGAAGAAGAAGAAGATCCCAGAATAACTGGGTCAACAGGAAGTACACTAGCTACTATGCTACTGTTGCTCTAGACAAGAGAGGTAAAAGTAATAAATTAGTTGAAAGTAGTAAATAATCGAGGCAGAAAAAATTTAATTATTATTTATTTCAAATAGGTGCAAACAATTCTGGAACACAGAGGTCATCCATGCATCCTCCACAAATGCAGAAGAAAACAGCCAACCAGCCACCTCCCATTAATAAATTTAAGACTGCTGTTTTAAGTTTATTTGGCCTAGGATACTCAGTAAATGTGGGTCATTTCAACTTTAACATTAAACCCAAATTCTCAAACAGAACATTAGGGGTTCAGCTCAATTTTGGCATTGATATTTCATTTATTGATGCATTTATCCCTGCCTCACTGTCCAAATTCTGGCAAAGTATTACCAGATAAATATTTACCGTTGAACATTGTTTGCTATCATGTAATGACATTGCATGGTTGTTGACAACATCAAAAGATGAACGGGAAGAAGTCTTAGTTCATCATGCAGGTGCTGACACAGGACACTGGGAATGAACGAAGGAACAAACTTTATTTTCAACAAAAATTAGACACGCAGGCCTGTCTTACTTACAGGCCTTCCAATCACTCATCTTTCGAACATCAAATGTCTACATTCACATAGGGAAAAACATTGTGAAATTAATATTGTCAACATAAACAATGCTTATTACCATGTTATGAGACAGCACATGCAAAAACACACAGAGGCTTACACATGTATAAACACATACAAACATATCTACAGACACACATTCATACATACATACATGATTTACACAAACTCTCACAGTTATACACCCACTGGGACAAGAATGCAGCCGTTCTTGGAGTAGACACAGTATAACATTGATTATCCACATATCAGGTGTTTTATTATCTACATAAAGTTAGTTGCATATCCTTTACAGGACGTCACACTCAAACCCAGAAATTTTTGGCTGTTTGTGATTTCTTGGTAAGTTTACATTTAGTAGTTTGCCATTGCTTTCTCAAGTTGCCATTGCTTTCTAAATGACTGGCACTGATACCATTGTTTTGTGCTTCCAAATCACCTGCAACTGTGTTTCAAACTCGGTTTGCAGGATTACGAGTTGTGTTCATAACCCCTTCGCCAAAGAGCCGCCGGCTACATAGGGAATAGCAATTGTTCTGTACATAGAAATAACTACTTTTTTTGTACTTAGAAACAACTACTTTTTCTCGATCACAATAAATAAAATGCAGCTATGTTTAAATAATTTACTTGTAATTTTCATTGGACAAAAAGAAAACACATTCACACATACAAAACCCAAGTAATGACAATGTGCATATTGCATAACTAAACTCCAACCGTGATTATTTATTTTATTGTGACAGGATATCCTATTTTCTTCCAGTGTAGCCATTATTTGACAGTGTTATGAACTATTGTAATCAGCAATGGCAAGTTTTTTTCTTCTGCTAGTTTTGTCATTGGTTTTCCCTCCTAATTTTCATACTTCATTTGCCCTCCTCACACTTGTCATGTAGTTCCTGATTTTTGTTTTGTATTATTGTATGTAAAATATTAACTTTGCAAATACCAAGTCATCATCATCATCATCATAATCATTATCATCATTATCATCATCCAGTGCCTTGCTGGCTAGTGTGGTTGATCATGCCTCCCACAAATTATGATCTCCAACGTCATGGATCAATTTGTATGTTGGCTCCCTTCCATGCCATGAGACAAGACTGTCAAGAATTTTCTCATGCTGTCTTCCTCTACCTCTCTTTCCACAAATCTTTCTGGTTGTCACAATATATACCAGATATATTCCAGTTTTTGTCTTGTCATAACATGGCCAAAAAGCAACGAATACCATGCATGATCAGAATAACTGTCAACTATTGTCTTTAAAATGTTAATGAAAGTATAATACTATACACAACTATAAAAAAGAGACAAACAGCGCTCTTTGGTCATATAATGAGGAGAGAAGCATTGGAAAACATTCTGACAACTGGAAAGATCAATGGTCAAAGAGGCAGAAAGAAGGAAATGATACTGGATGTTCTAAGATGACGGCATGGGGAAATGTCAACAGTAGAATTGATTCAGAACGCCAAGGACTGAGATCTCTGGAGAGACCTCAATACCCATGCTATTTGGCAGGGTACATGATAATGTTGATGATGTTAGATTCATGAAGGACAGAATTAGAAAGAAAATATGTGATTGTGAAGATTAGAAAGAAAGTGCATGATTGTGAAGATTAGAAAGAAAGTATGATTGTGAAGATTAGAAAGAAATTGTATGATTGTGATGATTAGAAAGAACGTGTATGATTGTGATGATTAGAAAGTGTATGATTGTGACGATTAGAAAGAAAGTGTATGATTGTGAAGATTAGAAAGAAAGTGTATGATTGTGAAGATTAGAAAGAAAGTGTATGATTGTGACGATTAGAAAGAAAGTGCATGATTGTGAAGATCAGAAAGAAAGTGCATGATGAACAAGATTAGAAAGTCGAGGATACAGATATGATCGCTTTGTAGAATTCCGAGAAGGTCATGCACGGCTAAGAATACCAATGATCAACTGAGAAGGTCATGCACGGCTGAGAATACCAATGATCAACTGAGAAGATCATGCACGGCTAAGAATACCAATGATCAACTGAGAAGATCATGTACGGCTAAGAATACCAATGATCAACTGAGTAGGTCATGCACGGCTAAGAATACCAATGATCAAGCACTGCAGAAAATATGTAAATATTCAGTCTCGTGCATCAGTTTTCAGCTTTTTTAAATTCTGAAAATAAAACATTATGAATAAATATATTTATCCATTTTCTTTTTTTTTTTTTTTCTATAATGACAATCTAAATAAAGGGCATTATGTGAGAGTGTGTGTGAATTTCATAATGTTTGTTTTGATGTATGGAGAGATCTCAGACATAGACTGAAAACTAAGTTGAGTTGAGTCAAGAACTGATATCACAGCACTGGGGAAATTCCCATACGTGCTCTGTTCTCAGTTTCAGCAGCCAGTGAAGAGTCCCAATACTAATGTTAATTAAAACGACATCAGTGTATATACAGCTTCCGTTCTGTCTTGTATAGTAGCACTAATACTTTTGTACAATCTTATGTTCAAGAGTAGCAAACTGAAGAGCTCTCACATACTTGGGGGACAGTGGTTCGAAGTGGTTATGAGTTCACTTTCAGACTCTGCCATTCAGTTCATGAGTGCAGTGTGTTCAAAGACCCCTGGAGGTTGTCACTGGAGCTATAGAGTTCATACACTGTACAATGCTTTCAGCAGGCTGATTGTGTAAAGATGGGATTCACTGACTGGCACCTGGCCATTGTGACAAACGCTAGTATGTGACATTGCTTACAACAAGACATAACCACAAGCCATGGCGGGGACCAGGGATGGAGTTATGCCTCTTCATAGCACAAAGTCTGGGCTGAATTGTAGAGACAATGTGTTGCCCATGCAGCATGATCCCTCTCTTGGCCTGCCTAGTGTACTCCAGATTAAAGGTAACACTAATACATCTGGAACAAGCTGTCAGATCAGCAAAGTAATGTTCTAACTGTCTGCCTGTCAGAGCTTTGATCCTTGACCAATTGCCAAAGATGGGATTACACTTATTATAATTAAGGCAATCCTCTAGCCAATTATTGTTTCATTTACTGGCAGAATGACCATGTGAACATTTCTTAGATAGCACTCAATGCAATTACTTGGCAATGTAAACTGCATGTTGGTGCATTGTATTGGCTGGTGCAAAGGTTTTGCCAAAGAATCCCAAAGAAATCAGGAGCCTGGGAATGTGATCAACATCAAACAATTAGTATAATGAGTCACATCACGAAGATTTTGCTAAGAATTATCATGCAAAGAGTTAGGAAGAAAATAATACAACCTGAGATAGGAGAGGAACAATGTGGGTTTGTAGAAGTTAAGGGTACAGTAAATGCTGTGTATATACTGAGAACAGTAATTGAACGTTCTATAGAAGTAAACAAAGATCTACACCTTTGCTTCATTGACTACACAAAGGCTTTCGATAAAGTGAGGCATGTTGACATGATAATGATGCTTGAAGATCTACAAAATGATGGAAAAGACCTTAGACTTGTAAAAAAACATATATTGGAAACAACAAGCTACCATAAGAATTGATAATGAAGTAGGTCAATATCAGCCTATTAAGAGAGGTGTGAGACAGGGATGTGTAATGTCTCCAGATCTTTTTTCCCTGTACAGTGAACATATTTTCAGAAATATAGCAGATATGGAAGAAATCAACATTGGAGGACGATACATCAATAACATTAGATACGCAGATAATACAGTCTTAATTGCAGACAATGAAAAGGACCTGCAAAATTTAGTAGATGCGGTTGTTGCATACAGTGAACAGCTGAGGTTAGAACTGAATTGTAAGAAGACACAGATTATGGGCGTCACTAGGAAGGAAGGAATACCACAATGTAATATACAAGTAAATGGGCATATTCTTAAACAAGTGAATTGGTACAACTATCTCAGAACAGTCATAACATCTGATGGGAGATGCCTTGAAGAGATTAGAACAAGAATTGCCGTGGCGAAGGTAGCCTTTTGCAAGATGAAAAACATACTGACCAATAAAACGATATCAATTGAAACGAGAAAACGAGTGTTGAAGTGCTACATAGAACCTGTACTTTTATATAGATGTGAGGCGTGGACAATGATCAGACAAGCTGAAAAACATCTGATAGCTTTGGAAATGTGGTTTCTGAGGAAAATGCAAAGAATACCATGGACAGATAGAAAAACCAATGAACAATTCCTTCAAGAAACAAATGAAGATCGTAATCTGATTGGAGACATTAGATGAAGACAGTCAAAATTTTTTGGGCATGTTATGAGAAGAAATTAGTTGGAGAACTTGGTGACAACTGGCAAGATCGAAGGGAACAGACCAAGGGAAGACCAAGAATTAAATACCTGGATGGCTTGGCCAAATGGCGTGGTCGAGACAGAAACACGGAGCTGATCCACGACTCTGGTGATCGAGTGAGATGGCAGAACATGACCTCCCACGCTTATCGGCATGGCACATAATGAATGAATGAAAGGTTTTACCAGGGTTCTTTCTGATTCATTGTTTTTGTTGGATCACAATACTTAGTGGTGTATTTCTCAACCCAATGTTTTTCATCTAATATTTGTCACCTGGTGCTTTTCACCAAATGTGTAACCCAGCTCAGCGTTTTCTATCCACAGTGTCAGATTAATGCCAAATTAAACCGACTATACTCATGTTTTCATTCTTGTCGAGTTTAGTTTGTGTAGCATAGTTTGTAGTGTATGTTGTTGCCACTGTTAGTCTGTGCTCCTCACTGCTAGGTTTGAGAAATCCTTTCTCAACCCCTATCTAATAAGAATCCTGTGATTGGTTTCAATTCCTGTTTTTGTTGTTGATGATGATGTAAGAGCGTGGAGTGAAGAGTCTAACCACTTCTGCTAACATCTATCATATCTCTCTTCTCATGTTCTCCTCTTTGCCTTTCATTTTTTGCTTCCTCTCTGCCCTACTCAGCTTAACATCTATTTTAAACTTTTCTTTTCCTATAATTATATTTTGGTTAAGGACATTACAAGAGAGAGATTATGAATGCCACAAAATGTACTCTGATATATCTGTGAGAACTGATGGGATAGTAGCCAATAAGGTTAAGGAATTTACAAGAGAGAACATGTGTGAACGCCACAAAATGTACTCTGATATATCTGTGAGAACTGTGATGGGATAGTAGTAAATAAGGTTAAGGACATTACAAGAGATAACGTGTGTGAATGCCACAATATGTACTCTGATATATCTGCGAGAATTGTGATGGGATAGTAGTCAATAAGATTAAGGACATTACAAGAGATAACATGTGTGAATGCCACAAAATGTACTCTGATATATCTGCCAGAATTGTGATTGGATAGTAGTCAGTTCACTGGTATTTGTTTGTTGATGGGTGCAGATGAGTTTATCAGTCTTCCTTTTTCTCTCTCATTGTCCGTCCTTTTGTGGTTATGTCATGAAGTCTGTAGTAAAGTGGTTATTCCTCCTGCTTCGAACTCCAAAGGTGCAGGTCAGCATGGCCGAATGGGTAAGGTCCTACACCGGACAACTGGACTAAAATGTTGACCTGTCGTCGTTGATTTGTGGACGTAAATTATAGCACCTCTGAAGTCAGAATGGGTTCACCTGATGGTGAGGAACACTGTTAATAGGGATCGCTAATCCACACGCAAAATTCAGTTCATCACTACTATAAATAGTGTGTATGACCTTCGCTTGAGTTCAAAGCGAGCGCCAAAAAAATTTTTAAACAAAACTCCGAAGGTTGTGGGTTCAATTCCAGACTTTGACATTGGGTTCCCGAATGCAATTTTCTCAGAGACGCTCGGCGGTTGTCGCTGCAGCTACGTATGAAATCATGACTTTCAGCATGAGAATGGGGGTGGTGGCTTGAAGATAGTACATTACGACGTGTTGTGTTTGTGACACTCGCATGCTACATAAATTAAAAACTCATATGTTTTGAGTGGAATGACTTGCATTTCTCGAAAGGACAAAGAACAAGCACATGTCATGGATTTTCTGCCCAAGGCATGCGGGTGTGCGAAGTAATAAAAGGAATGAAATACTGGCTGCTTTGGGCGGTGAGCTAGATTGTGAAAAAATGGAACGGCGAAGACTCTCTGTGGTAGAGTGGAAACTGCAGCAAGACAATGGAACCACATGTGGAGAGGCTGACTTAGCTGGGGATGAACAGAGTAGAGTAACATCTGATAGGAGATGCCTTGAAGAGATGAGTGCATGAAGCGGTATAACTATCTCGGAACAGTTTAACATCTGATAGGAGGTGCCTTGAAGAGATTAGAAGAAAAATCGCTATGGTGAAGGTAGAATTTTGCGAAATAGAAAACATACTGACAAATAAATATATGTCAACTGACTTGAGAAAACGAGTGTTGAAGTGCTACATAGAACCTATAATTTTGTATGGATATGAGATGTGGACAGTGAGCAGACAAGCTAAAAAAACACCTAATGCAGTGAAAATTGGGTTTCTAAAGAAAATGCAAAGAATACCATCGACAGACAGAAACACTAATAAGCAAGACATATCGGGATGGCTTGACCACATGACATGGTCGAGACAAGAACACAGTGCTGATCCGCTACTCTGGTGATCGTGTGATATGGCGAAACATGGCTAGCTTATCAGCATGGCACATGATGCTGATGAGCAGAGTATAGGCGACACTCAACCCGTACAGGAAAATACAGGAGGAAGTTCAATCTGGCTACCACTGTTACCAATTTGAGTTGAGTCAATAACGGACACCACAGAACTCGGGACATTCCCATACGTGCTCCGTCTTCATCTGTAACAACCAGCGAAAAGCCCCAATACTAATGAAACCAGTAGCAATCTGATTATGTGTCCACCTGGCCTTTCCTGTAAATTTTTAGTGTCGGCCACATCGTCTAGTCACTCCCTGCAGCCCGATTCTTTCCAGGCCATGATGATCTATCTGTTCTTCCACACTATACTACACATGGTCCCAAAAGGGCTCCGAACACATCTGCCTTTTATCATGCACCAATACACCACCGAGCGGTGCAGATCCAGCCAATCTGTCTGCCTGCGTATTTCCAACCACACCATGTCCGGGGGGAGGGGGAGGGGGGGGGAATCCAACAGATTTTTTTTTATTGTTGAATGGAAGCCTGTCACTCTGCCCGAAGAAATGTCTTCACCTTTCTCACCATAATTTGTGAGTCCGTCACAATCACAACATGGCATTTGAACTCTTCGTTGGCTACTGAAGGAGATTTGATTGATTGATTGATTGATTTAGGAATCGACATCACAGCATTCGGGGCATTCCCATAAGTACTCCGTCCCCATCCTCAGCAGTCAGCGAAGAGCTCCAACACTAACAGTGCCAGTAGCAATCTGATTTTAAATCCGTCTCGCCTTTCCTCTGAGCATTGAGCGTCGGCCAGATCCCCTCGTCACTCCTCACTGTCTCATTCTTGCCAGACCATGGTAATCCATTTGCTCCTCCGAGGTGTGCACGTGCTCCCACAATGCCGCAACCACATCTGCCTTTGTCATGTATCAATACTCCACCAAGTTCTGCAGAGCCAGCCAATCTGTCCGCCTGTTCATTTCTCAGCACACCGGCATGCCCCGGAGAAAAGATCCAGGCGATGCTTGTCACTCGTGACCTCCGAAGCGAAGCAAGCCACTCCGCATGAAGCCTGCCCGTCCTCATCCTCGTCAGCATGCTTTCTGAGTCAGTTACAATCACGATGTGTGTGTGTGTGTGTGTGTGTGTGTGTGTGTGTGTGTGTGTCGTATTCTGTCCAGCGGAGAGCCGCAGTGACTGCCTCCACCTCCATTCTTATGCTGGATGTTGTGGTATCATATGCCAGGCTCTCCTGCCCCAAACATCGACCATTAGCTTTGGCTATGAACCCCCAGCCACTTCTCTCACCTCTTGACACCGAACCATCTGTGTAGATAATCACATCACCCGAGTGAGCATTGTCCGAATTAGTTGCTGGATTTCCACTTCCGTGGCCCCTGCTGGCCACTCCCTGCACACCCGGCCTAATGTGATACTCATCACAAGTCTGACTGCTCCGCTGGTACTCTGACCCACTCCTCAGTCCTCTCCACGCCTAATGTTCTCCAAGGAGAAAGAACATATATGGGAATGTCTCAGCTACACTGATGTTGATTCATATCTCAAATATACCAATCACTGATAGTAGCAGTGCATATCAATACCCACAAATGTCTTTCTTACTGCAATAAACAAGCAAGCGAGCAAGAGGTAAACAGCGATACATGTGGGAAATAACATCAAGAGATGGAAGAACAGCAGTCTGACAGAATGTACAGTCAGGGTGCGAGACAGTGTTGTGGAGATCCAATCCATTGCAGCCAGCCTTCATTGTGGATATGGCATCTAATTGATTGCTTGATTGATTGATTGATATTGCATTGCAGTCTAGTTGCATTCAAGACAGAGGGTCAAGGCAGCGGGTTTCACATCCGGTTCACGGAGGTTTGTGTAGCCAGGCACTAATTGTGGTGCCGATGTCGTTCAACGGTTCAACTGTCTCATCTGTTTCAACTTGTGGTTGGAGTTCTTCGCTTTAACACCCAATTAAATAACGGCTGTACAGTTTATAAGAGGATTAGATACAATGTGAGCTTGGGGAATGCAGGCGTTCTGATTTGCCGAATCAGTAAATATTAGTTAGTTAGTCGAAGTTCCAACCTCACAGCAAATATTAATTAAGACAAAACAAACCTGAAAATTGACGATCAGAAAGTCACAAACAAACAACAGCCAGCAAACTCAAACAGAACAGGTAAAGTAAAAGTAAAACTGACTAAAACCTTGGATTCTTCTGTCTTCTGTCGAATGATATTGTCATATTTCAAGATGTGTAATGTTATGGAATGTTGTAGGTTATGGGTAAGTTATGTGTTTTTATTGATACACAGAATTACAATGGGCAAATTTCAAAGACCGTAAGTTTCGTAAGAAGATAGTAGGCACGATGAATGAGAAGAAATAATACTTTTACTTTTAATAGTATAGTAATAATAATACTTAATAATAGTTATTGATTAGATTTGATGATTAGACGAGTATTCATCTCATCTGATCATGTTCCTCTTGTACCTTGCGGTGTCGACGTGAAGTATAAACAGCGGGAGAGTGCCAGCTTATGGGCTTCATGTAATTGATGTATTGATATGGTTAATGTTATTCCCTGCGTCCTTTGTTACATGGTTGGCCTCTTCCTCTGCTTCCATCTGGCCTGTACTTCATTGCTTGTTGTGGTATACTGTTAGTTGGTAACCAACTTGCATGGCCAAACCATTTGACTTGCTGCCTTCTAATAAAATCTAGTGCTGCTATAACCCCCACTTTAGTCCTGATTTCTTCATTTCTCATCTTATCTCTTCTTGATACATTGAGTATTCTTCTCAGGAATCTCATTTCTTTTCTTTTCTCTTTTTCTGTCATTGTCCTGGTTTGGCATCGGTAACATAGAGTTGGTAGGAAGATTGTGTTATAAAGTGCTTTCTTAGTAGTTATTGATACATCATTACATGTTTGTTCTTTAGTATTGGTGTCATTTGTCCAGTGAGTTGGTTTGCCTTATTGCATCTATTTTCGATCTCGTCTTCTGATTTGCCATTTGATGATATCATACTTCCTAGGTACTTGAAGAGTCAGGATTGCCATTGCATACTCAAAAACAGACATGACCAGCCCCTCGTACAGAAGACATAGATGGTGCTGCTCACAGTTTGCTGCCGCCATCACCCGCATCGCAGCCAAACCCCACTTGGCCTTTGTTATCACCTGGTTTATGTGCTCATTATAAGCAAGGCTTCGATCAAACCGTATCCCCAGGTAATTCATTGCCTGCGTTTTTTCCACCGTCTCTGAACACAGCTTTACAGTTGGTGTTGGAGTGTTGACAATATGATTATTCAACGAGAATCTGTTGCCTTTGTTGGATTGACCATTGCCACAGCTTCATCACACCAAGTACTTATGCGATTGAGTTCGGTTTGTAGTTCCACAGCAACCTGCTCTCTATCCTTACCCTGACGATACACTAAAACATCATCGGCATATGACAATGTCCTACCAGGTCCAGTGATCTGCTCACTGGTGATTCTCACTGTGTAGGAGTTGAACAGTACAGGAGATAATGGTGATCCCTGTGGTAGGCCAGGATATATTATTGTTGGTTCCGAAGTCCAACTGCCACATCTAAAAACTACTTTCCGTTGGAAGAGGGCTGCAGCGATCCAACTAAAGAGGAATGGACTTATTTTGAGTTCAAGAAGCTGAAGCATTAAAAAATCCAATGGTACTCTGTTGTACGCGTCCTCAAGGTCAATCGCTGCAGCAAAGGTTTCAATGCCTGAGTGGAAACCTTCATAGACATCATGGTCAAAAACTGCTGCATTCGTCCAGTTTCTCTTTTTGGACGGTACCCACCCAGGCTAGGTGGGAAAACACCTTGCCTCTCTAGCTGGCTTGATATTTTCCTGGCAATTAACTTCTCCAGCAGCTTGCCTATTGTATTCTGCATGGTTATAACTCGATATCCCTCAATTTTTGTGATATCTTTGCCAAGCTTCGGCAAGGGAATCAGATAGCTGTGTAACCACTCCTCCTTGATGCTAGCACTCCATATACTGTTGTTGTACATGTCTGCTAGTTTCTCTAGCTCGTTGTCGGTACACCTATTTATGTCGTCGTATCTTATGCCATTAGGCCCTGGAGCGCTGTTTTTTTATCGTCGAAGCACAGCCTTGATTTCTTTCACTGTCACTGTGTCTTCATCCGAAGTGTTCTGGGCCTTTCACCTGTCTGAGATGACCTCCTTGGCAAGATTTCGGCCTCCCATGTCTGTCTGGTTGCTCTGCTCTAGATAGCGTTCAAAGAGGGCTTTGCCCTTGTCCTTGTCAGTCCTCTGCCAGATGAGGTCAGCACCTTGGAAGTCAGAAATGCTCTTATTCTTGACTACCCCACTCATGCTTTTATGTAGTCGCCAGAACAATTTCAGTGACTTGTCTGTGCTTACTCTTTGACACACCTCTGCCCATTTTTCACTTTTAACCACCTTGACCAGTTTTTTGAAATAGCTTACTTTTGTGTGCATCTCTCTTTCTAAGTGCATGCAAGGACTAGGATGGCCAGCTGTATTCTTCTTGGTATTTTGCCATCTCCTTACAGCACTACGCTTATCCACCCAAACCTTCTCCACCTCGAAATTCCACCAAGGTGGCTGTTCCCAGCTTTTTTTCCTGCCCTGAAGCTTTCTGCGCTTGTCACGTCTTATTTTACCCACCACATCTTGCCCTGTACTGTCATACTGGAAAGTCTCGACCGTTAGCTTGTGCTGCCTGGTTCTGCCTTTCTCCACCAATATGCTGCAAGGGTGGTGGTCGCTACCGTGGTGTCCTAGGACACCCCATTTACACACTGTAGTGAGTGAAGGAGAAACCAGTGCCAGATCAATATCACTGTCCTCATCGCCTGACGCTTGCTGTCCTGGTGACACAGCCACTGTTGATACAAACCAGGTCAATGGTTTCAAGTGCAGTCTCGAACTCCTCCCCCTGTGTGTTGGAGGAAATGTTTCCCCATGATCTGCCTTTAGCGTTGAAATCGCCACAGAAAATAGCATTTCTCTTGTGACCTAATATGGCAATCCTGACTCTCAGCTGTAAGCAGATAGAAAGGATGGAAAGGATACAGAATGAAGCTATGCGCATTATTCTTAGATGTATGAGAGATACAGCATGCAGGGCGATGCGCTGCTGTCTTGATTTTCCACCCATTGAAGACAGAATACAAGTTTGCAGAGCACGCGCCTACCTCAGAGTTAATGCAAACACACATCTACTGCATAGTGAAATTATGAAGGTGAAGGGCAGCAGGTTAAAAAGAGGACGATCGTGGATGGGTCAAGCCAAAGACATTCTTCAACAGGTGTGTTCACTTGAGGACTTAGAACCTGGTGAGGAGTGGGTACAAGTGCCAACAGATTTCTGCACATCCTTTTCAGTTTGCATCCAACTAGAAAAAAAATGCAGACAAGAAAATCCGACTGCTGTGGAGGCTGAAGTACAAGCGTTGATTTTCGAGAATTCGCTAGACGGTGATGCTGTCATCTACATAGATGGGTCGGTCGCCCGACATGTGAGAAGCTCATGGGCCTTTACGGCTCGGGCCGGAGGGAGAATTGTGAAGGAGGACTCTGGTGCTTTCACTGAAACCACAAGTAGCCTGACTATGGAAGTCATGGCAGTAAGTAAAGCAATAACATGGCTCGAGACACAGACACTCTTCTTCTTCTTCTTCTTCAGCTTTCCGAGCCATTGAGGTTCTTTGCTGCAAATACAATCCGTCTCCATTCGTCTCTCTGGTGGATCTTCTCTTGCCAGTCTTTGATTCCAAGTGCTTGTAGGTCTGTACATGTATTATCTCTCCACCGTCTTCTTGGTCTACCTCGGGGTCTACGGTCATTTATTTCCTGAGTGTAAGCGAGTTTTGTTTCCCTATTATCTTCCATTCTTTCTATATGCCCCAGCCATTGTAGTCTATTAGCCTTCATGATACCAGTGATTAGTGGGGACTTAAACAGATCATAAATGTTTTTGTTACTTCTTCTTTTCCACTCTCCACTTTGTGTATCCCTAATGGGTCCAAAGATGCGTCTTAAAATTTTGTTCTCAAAGGTTTGTAACAAGGCTTCGTCTCCTTTCGTTGTACTCCAGGTTTCAGAGCCATACAGCACAACTGGTCTGATCAGTGTTTTGTATATTGTGATTTTGGTGTTACGAGATAGCGCCTTTGATTTTAGTAGATGTTGTAGTGCATAGTATATCTTATTTCCAGAGTTGATTCTAGTTTGTATTTCTTCCCTTATGATGTTGGAGCAGTTGAAGATTGTACCCAGGTATTTGTATGTTTCCATTCTTTTAATGGTCATATTATCTATTTGTATGTGGCCAGAGTTTTTAGCCATTCCGTCTCTTGAAATTACCATATATTCTGTCTTATCTTGGTTGATAACCAGCCCCATCTGTTGGGCTTTTTCCTTTAAGTGAGTCAATATTTCCAATGTCTTTTGTTCACTTTGCCCTATAATATCTATATCATCTGCAAAACCACTCACTAGGGCATATTTCCTTAGCGACTCAATGAACATGATCAAGAGGATAGAGGTGGTGTGGATCCGAAGAGAATGGTTGCTATCTCTGGAGCGGTCTCGGCTGGCAACGATTAGTTTCATCTTCGTGCCAGGGCATGCGGGAGTACAAGGAAATGAGCGGGCTGACAAGCTCGCAAGTGAGGCTACGGTGAAGGGCGGACACGCCATGGACCAGGCTGACATTCTGAATGCTCTATGAGAAGTAAGAGCTTTGTGTGAACCAATTGATGACTGTGAATCTACAACCATGGCCAGACTGAGAACAGCAAATTAAAAGAGGGGTGGCCAAACAAGAACACTACTCAGGAAGTCAAAGAAGATTGATAAACCAACACAGAACTGGTGTCGTTAGCCGCTACACGCTGCAGGATTTGCTGAGGAGGGGATCCGAGCACTTATGGACTAAATGGTTTGATGTGCAATGAGGATGATCTGTCGACTAACTAACTAACTAACTAGGTACTTGAAGGGTACTCGTCTTTAATAATAATTTGTCTCGAAGCAGTTTCCTGCCATGGGTCATCACATTTTGTAGGCCTGAGGTGTAATAGGCGGTGAATTTTTCCCTTATTTTCGCAGACAAATGATAAGCTCAGGTGTTACCCATGTAGACATCAGGAAAAGGTTAGTTAGGTAGATAGGTCGCCTATGTGTTACCGAGGTCCATAAGGACAGTAGTGAATATTTAATACTGTAGCCCAGCATGTATGTCACTAAAGAGGGTTGCATGAAATTGGCCACTTCATCACTGTGAAAACTATGGCTGCAGAATCCAGCCAATGATGAGCAAGTTTACAAACAGCTTGATGTGAGTTAGCCGAGGGCAGGGGTTATGCTCCACTGGGGGATGAACAGCAGAAGAATGGGTAGACAGGCACAGCTTTTGTAGCGGCAGCAGTCAGTCTATAGTTTGTTACACTAACTACACAACTAATAGTATTTAAGATGGCTAAATATCAGCATTTGCTACGGACTGTCCAGCTTGGATCACTTGAAGTCCTTTGTCCTGTGAAAAGACTTTCTGTGGTCCGTGAAGCGCCTGTTTTCTTTAAAGGAATTTACCATCCAAGCTGTGGTGGTCAGTTTGGCAGAATGTATGAGACCAATAGCTCTTAAACTTACTCTGTCCTGAAGGTTAGGTAGTGGGTTCAACCCTTATTATGGTCAGTTGGGCTAACAATGTTGACTTCTTGTCCTTGATTTGGGGACATCAATTACAAGTACCTCAGAAGCCAGGGTGGGTTTGCCTGACCATGATGGTGAGAGACACTGGTAATAGGGAAAGCTAACCCACATGCAAAAATCAGTTCAGGGTGGATTACACTCAAGTTCAAAGGGAGCAAACTAAAAACAAAAAGTCATGCAAGCCGTGTTTAGTCATTGGTTTAGTTGTTGGGTGTATTTCTGATCCATACAACAGTTCTGATTTAATGTTAGGGTTAAATATTGTAACATTTGGTGCTGGGTTTAATTTCTAAAGTAGGCATAACATCGGCCATGTGAGGCAGAAACATTTAAATTCTATAATATTTAATTTCTATGTTCTGATATGGTATAGGGTTTGATACTGAAGACTGCTGATCGATAAAATTGACTTTGCACTTAACGGTTGCTATGGAAACCAAGATAAACAGCGGCCATAATGGATTTCTTAAAGGAGCCCTAAAACAGTCACTTTTTATTGTACCGGCTCCATTTTTTGTATATAAGTACATAAATAGACCCTTTACAATTTAGATAGCAAATTTTAATGATATCTCTTGGCATTTTTTTCCTTCATTATTTTAAAAAATTTAACGACATTTTTCATGACAATTTTTGTGGTTTTTTGACTGCTGCACAAAAACTAAATCTTAATTTTTAAAAATTCTCTGTACATAATGTAAGTAATACAATGAAGAATAAGTGTACCTAATGTCATTGTAATCTTTCAAATAGATTTTGAAAAATACTTGACTAAAGTACCAAAAACTGGTGAAGAGAGAAAACAGGAAAAAACAAATTATTTTCATTTTTTTTAAATACTAATAAAGTTATCTTAATGCTAAAACAAGTTATTTTACACAGGAAAACATTAGAACAATCCTGCTGTATATGCAGGACCTCCCTCTAGGGCATGCAGCTCCTCTTGTCTCTTCAGTTTGGCTGCTTGTAAACTGTCGTGTCTCTTAGTTTGCTTGTCCTTCTTCTACTTTAAGCTATTTCTAAGTCTCATCTGCATCCTAGATGCTCCTAGTCCCTGCATGTGCAGGCCTGTAGAAAATAAAAAAAACTGGGCAGTGTCTTGGGCAGCAGCAGCTCCAAAGTTGAATTCTCTTACTGCAGTTACAACTGCAAACTGAATGCGCTTGCGTGAGGCAAAGTTGTCTTTAGTACAGCGAGCCCATATCAAGCTGTGTAAACACTCATTTGAATTCTTAGTTTCTCCTGATACACATCTACTAAGTAATTGTCAGACAGCCTTTCATAAATTGGCAACGGATATTTCTCAAGCTTGTCACAGTTGAGCCATGTGTGTAACATCTTGTCATGAGGACCCGGGATCTGATGCTTAGCCAGGGCGGATTGAAAAAAAACACCAAGATTGCTCTCCACTTGGGCACATTTCATGACGTGGATTTTTGTCTGTTGAAAAACAGGGATGAAGTGAACATTTTTCCTCATGGACTCTACACTTGTGTTGTTTCTTATGGCTCAATTTAAAAAATTTTCAGCCAACGGATGGCATTTTGTGTAAACTGACCTTTACTGCATCCTCCTAAGATCACACCTTACTTTCGGCAGTTAGCAACAACATTGCGGAGTGCTATTACATGACATGGTTGATACACTTCTCTTTGTCTATCTGAATGTTATCCCCGTGTGGTTTGATCTTGGTATGCTTTGCAAATGTTTTGGCATTATTGAATGTTGTTGCCGAGAAGGTTAACCCGGTCAACAAATACCCGCAGAAGTCGGATGTGTCAGCCTAACGGCACAAGAACGCAGCTCTGCTGTAAACAGGCACAATGCAGTCACGTCCGAAAAAAAGAAACTCCGGATGAACGCAGAAGAAGAAGAAGAAGAAAAAGAAGAAGAAGAAGAAGAATGTTGTTGCATCCATCCCACAAACTAATGCAGAATAAACAGACTGGCTGTTCATGGAAAAAGATCTATCTCCATCATTACTTCTTGCAGCTAGATATCTTCCACAAACTACTTCTTCACAACAAGAGCAGAAAACCTCTGCATACACAGCTAATCCTTTAGTTTTCTTGCTGTCAGTTTTAAAAATAAGACTTGTATTTTTACATACTGGACAACACAACATTTTGATAATTTTATCAATTTCTGAACGATCAACTACTGCTCTCCAGTTTTTGGTATACATTGTCATCAATAGAAACATACTTGCTGCTAGAGGAGGTCATATATTCATATGTATCTCTTTTAAATTGGCTTTGGGTTTTTTCTGCAATAAAAGAGTCACTTCTACAACTTTGAGAAGAGCACGATGGTACTGAATCATTCAGATTCACCGTCATAATACTTGAAAGTGGCATGTGCTGTTTAGCTGTGTCGCTGTCAGAATTTTCTGTAATGTTTACGACGTTCTGGTAGGCTTTTTGTTGCTTACGAGCATTTGCCAGTTGTAGACTGCGAGTTTCTTATGTTGGGTAGATGACTGGATATTAAATTTCTTGGGACAAGGCATTTTTCAATTCACGTGTCAATCAGTCGCCAAGCGAAAACACAACAAAACTGCCATCTTGGAAAAAATCTGATACCCACGTGATCAGTTTCATCCAATGGAAATTTTGCATTGCCTATGGTCACGTGTTGTGTTCTATATATGGGAGTTTCCGGAAGATTATTGATTCGAAAGAAACAGTTGTAAATAGAAGAATTCCCAATGACACAAACTCAAAGTGTAATGAACAGTTAGGGGAGTTCGTGACCTTTAAAATGGTGTATGACACATGTGGACACTGCTTAGCCAAGACATTGTTACTATGGTTTGAAAAACGTCAATTTCGCAACAATTTTCAATAAGTAGACAATTTGACATCTAGGGTGGGTTAAGTAAACTATGAATTTTTTTTTTCCGCATCCTTTACACGATATCGCTGTCCTCATCAAAATCTTTTAGTTAATTGTTGATTTCTTGGCAAGATTACGCTCACTAGTTTGCTATTGCTTTCTGAGCGACCAGCTCACATAGCCCGTAAGTTACCGACGTGGACAGAACCGCGATTCTCGCGCACGTCACATTACTCACGAGAGTATACAGAATTATGGAGAAAATCATGTAACCCCTAGACCAGGAAGACCGGCAAAAAATATGATTATTGCATTAAAATAACAGTTTTTAAACAAAAACAAGTACCGAATCTGATAGAAGACATGTTAAGGTATTTAAAAATGAACTATTCCAAAAAATGCCGAATTGACCAAAAATTGTAATTTTTTCTGCCGGCCTTAAAGAGAACAAGACAAACCAGCATATGATGAGTTGATCAGAAAGATCTATATAGAGTTTGTCCTCAAATGGAGCGGGTGTAGGCCAAAATAGATTTATCTCTTCTGCATATGTTGGATGCTTTTGGTAGCAAATGTTTAGGTGTCATTTTACCAGTTTCACATTTAAGGCATCACTATCTCAGATCTTTAGTTTATTGGAGATGTGGTATTTTAACCCTTGTGTCATGTGCGTAAAAAATAATGTAAGATAGATTTATCGATACCATATTTTCACAAACAACCATTTGATATTTCAGCCACCAGAAGTTACTTCAAATGACTTAGTAAGAACTGAACAAGCAAAGTCTGACAAATCGGGCGGTGATTGTGGCCAAATTTCTGGAACATGAGAAAAATGCTACCTGGCATTGGTGTTTTCGGCAATACCCCGGCCATGAGGTAACCTTGTTGTGTGTGTTGCTTTCGTTGTCTCATATCATCATTCAGTCATGTGTCCTGTGCAGAACTGTGCCTGTATAACAGTCATTCAAAATGTCTCTCCATAGTAAGCCAGATAGATGTCTTTTCTCTGTTATTATGTGTCAATGATCTATTATCATCTTTTTGTTTTATTATTATTATCGTTCGCTTGCTTTAAACTCAAGCATAGTCCATATACGTGTTACTACTTTTAGTAGCACTGGTCTGATTTTTGCATGTGGATTAGCTTTCCTATTACTAGTGTCCCTCACCATCTGGCGAACCCACTCTTGACTTCTGAGGTACTTGTAATTTACGCCCCAAAGTCAGTGACGATAAGTCAAAATTTTAGTCCAACTGACCGGTGTAGGGGTTGAACCCACTACTTTGGCATCAGCACACTGGAAGTTTAAAAATTAACGTTCTTATTCATTCGGCTATACTGACCTCATTGGATGTTTTAATCCTCAACCTTAAATAAAACCATCCCAGCAGTTGTTAGCAGTAATGCAAGATGTGATGATAGTTTAATCAGTTCTATGTTTGTAATTCAGCATTCGCTATCTTCAGATGCTACATTCTGATGTTCAAGTCCTACGGTTTTGAAGTGATGATAGTTTAATCAGGTCTTTCATAGTAATTCAGCATCCATTATCTTCAGATGCTACATTCCGATGTTCAAGTCCTGTGGTTTTGAAGTGATGATAGTTTAATCAGGTCTTTCATAGTAATTCAGCATCCATTATCTTCAGATGCTACATTCCGATGTTCAAGTCCTGTGGTTTTGAAGTGATGATAGTTTAATCAGTTCTTTCATAGTAATTCAGCATCCATTATCTTCAGATGCTACATTCCGATGTTCAAGTCCTGTGGTTTTGAAGTGGTGGCTCTATGGGCCAGGACACAAGAAGAAGCCAAGCAGATGTCGGACGACCTGGGCATTGAAATCTATACTACGGACGTTGATAAGGTTGGTGCTCTTGTGTTGGTGTGTGGAGTCTGTGTGGAGATGGCGGCAATGTGTGTGGAGATTGCGTCGAGATGTTGGAAGCTTGTAAGAGAGTGCCAAAAGGCTGATGACAAGGTGTGGGGAGACTTCTTCTTCTGCTGCGTTCATCTGGAGTTTTTTTTTTCAGACGTGATGGCGTTGTGCCTGTTTACAGCAGCGGGGCAAAGGCTTTTGCTCCTGTGGAACATACTCCATATTCATTACAAGCTTGATTGGTCTGTGGTCACTACCTGCTAAGTGGTCAAGCACATGGCGATCGATTTTGTGGAGGATGTCTCCTGTGCAGAAAGCTAAGTCTGGAGTAGAAGTGAAAGCTAAGTCTGGAGTAGAAGTGGTAAACCGTCTTCTGGAGTAGAAGTTCGGTGTGTCATCCGCTTTGTTGAGTAGATGGAGATTTGAGTCTATTTCCCAGTCCTCCACTTCATCTCCTCTTTTGTCAGTATCTGGATATCCCCATCTTTCTGAACGGATGTTAAAGTCTCCGACAATAATGCAGATTGTGTCAGTTATTTTCATGTTTGAGAGTGTAAGGTCCTTATCTGCTGGGCTATACAGATTGTAAATTCTTATTTTCACGTACTTTATCATTATATCAACATCTATAATTTCCGTTTGGTTGTCACAGATCACAGATACTTCTCTGCAAGGTATTGTATTTCGTGTTAAGTATTATTACCCCTCCTTTGTGTCCTTCGCGGTAGAAACGTGTGGCATGATATCCTCTGACTGAGAATTTGCAATTGGCGTTGAGGTGTGTCTCTTGAATGCATGCCAAATCTATTCTATCTTTATGAAGATGCTTTGTTAGGGAGACTTTCTTGTTATTAACTCCTTCGGCATTCCACTGTAGTATGTTGAGTGTCCTGGGTGTTTGGTCAGTAGCTCTTAACCTACTCCTCTGTGCCTTGACTCCACAGCACAGGGGAAGGTGACCACCAGTAGTCATGGGTGGACCCCCTCGAGGCAGGGGGCCCGGCACTATCACCACCTGATGGGACTTCACGGGATTAGCACCATGACGATTAATTTTCATCTGTGGCATAATGAATTGATTAAGTTACGTTGCACTGCTTTGTCAAGCCTGTGGCTTAGTACATCCGATTTCGAAAGCATTTTTAGGGGTGCTTTCCCTAGCCTTTGACTGTCCCCAGTCTACCCACAAGGCAGCAGGTTTGTGTCTCTCTTCGTCTGGTCCCTCTCCCTTGACCTGTCCGACATGGGTGGCCCTACCAGTAGCTGTGCTACCGTCGGCATAGCTCTTGGGGTCATTGGAACGTGCAAGCCCCTCTACCTCATCACAGTGGACACATGGCAGAGTGGTGTGGAGAGACTAGAGAGTGAGAATTTGTGAGGAGATTAGTGACAAGTTGTGTGGAGACTAAAGAGAGAGAGAGAGAGTGGGGATACTGGTGAGATGATGTAGGAAGACTGGTGAGAGAGTGTTGGGAGACTGGTGAGAGTGTGGGGAGACTGGTGAGATAATGTGGAGAGACTGGTGAGATAATGTGGGGAGTCTGGTGAGAGAGTGTAGGGAGACTGGTGAAAGAATGTGGGGAGACTGGTGAGAGGGTGTGGGAAGACTGGTGTCAAGGTGTGTGGAGACAAATAGCTGTGTCACAGATGCAGTGATCGTTTTAATGTCTGGTTGATTTCCATTCTCCAGGTTTTACTGCACAAGGACGTCGACCTGGTCGTGATCAGCTGTTCGCCACATCTGCAGGCCCATATTGCATCTAAAGCTTTGGGCATCGGAAAACATGTCCTCTGTAGTCCTCCAGCAGGACCTCACAGCCGGGGGACACTTCCCATGGTGCTCTCGTCTCGGTACTACCCCCGGCTGATGTCTCTAATGTGCAACGGGCTCCGGTTCCTCCCTTCTGTTATTAAAATGAGACAGCTTATTAAAGATGGATTTATTGGCGAAGTGACAATTTGTGAAGCCAAGGTGCATTACGGACACAGGTTACGGAATACATTTGATTGGATGTGTGATGAAATGATGGGCGGGGGTGTGTTGAATATGTACGGCGCCATGGTAGTGGACATTTTAAGTCATGTGACAGGTCAGCGGGCGAGCAGGGTCCAAGGAATTCTGAAGACGTACACCAAACAAACTGAACATGTGCGAGGAATTCGGGAGATCACCTGCGATGACTTCTGCTCATTTCAAATGGAGCTGGACGGTGGGGCTTGTGCTACAGTGACGCTGAATGGACACATGCACGGGCAGTTTGTTCAGGAGATCATCGTTGTTGGAACTAAGGGTCGAGTAGCTCTCCGAGCTGCAGATCTGTATGGCCAGAAGCATGACAGGGTTAAAGAAGATTTGCTCCATTTTGATCCAGTGAACTACAAAGATTTTGAATCTCTTGGCATAAGTGAAAAAGTCCGAGGAGAAATTCCCATTCCTTACATGAAAGGTGTGATTAGGATGGTGGAATGTGTACGAGATGCCTTTCGGCAAGTTGAAGAAAGACAAGGCTGGACTCCCGAACCTTTAGACATGGCCGCCACCTTTGAGGACTGTTTCTATGTTCAGACGGTGGTGGACGCCATCAGATCGGCCAGCAAGTCCCATCAATCAGTCAAAGTAGTGTTGACGGATGCAGAGCCGGAGTCCAACCCATTTCTCTCCACAGCCATGAGGAGAAGCACCTTCTCTCTCCACTAACTTCTCCATGAGGAGAAGCACCTTCTCTCTCCACTAACTTCTCCATGAAGAGAAGCACCTTCTCTCTCCACTAACTTCTCCATGAGGAGAAGCACCTTCTCTCTCCACTAACATCACATGTTCTCTGTGTTTATGTGATTTTTTCTGCTGGTTTTGAACTCAAGCCTAGTCCATGCTGGACTTATTTTTGCATATGGATTCCCTTTCTCTGTTATCAGTGTCCCTTGTCATCAGGTGAACCCACTCTGACTTCCGAGACACTTGCAATTTACGTCCACAAGTCAAGTTTGAGAAGTCAACATTTCAATCAAATTGACCAGTTTTGGGGTTGAACCTGATACCTCAGCATCAGCACAGTAGAAGTTAGAGCAAGTGCTCTTGTCCATTCGGCCATGTTGACTTCTATATTTTCTGTTCGTTGGCTAAACATTTGGGAAAACGTGAAGTCTCAGTTTATGTCTGTTTCGTGACCACCTAATGTCACCATGTCGGCGGTAATATTATCTTCTACAACGATGAAGCCAGATTTTGGTAGGGTTGTTCTTACATTGGAAAATGTTTTGATACCTTGTTCTTCATTCCTCTTCTTCTTCTTCTGCCCCTTATTCCTCATCAACCAACTCATGCCACACCATTTTGTCTTCTGCTACCTCCTGCGGCTTTCTTCTGCCTTCCCTGTATTATTAACCTGTCTCTAATTCTCCTCTCTGTGTGTTTTAGACTTTCATCTATTTCGTTTCTTTCCATTAGCGTGACAGTTGTCTCTTTTCATTAATATGACACATTCTCGCTTTGTTAATATGATGTATTCTCTCTGTTAACTTTGTCGTGTGTTGACAATTTTTCACACATCAAATAAGTTAAAAAAGTTAATTTCACATCCTTTACAGGACATCGCATGCAACCCCAACAGTTTTTGGATTGTTGTAATTTGCTAGCCAAGTTTACTTTCAGTAGTTTGCCATTGATTTCTGAATGACCACCACTCATATCATTGTTAAAATTCAACATTCAACACAAGGCTGTCTGCTTCCAAATCGCCTGAAACTGATTTTGAATGCAGTTTGTTGGATTGCAAATCGTGTTTGCTACCACTTCACCACAGATGCTGGCATTGACACATCAGATAAACGAGGGGGCTTCAAATCAAAGTGTGATAGAAATTACAAAAACCATGCCATTTTCTTGTAACCTGTCAATATTGTTGTTAAGGATGAAAAGAGTGTTAAGCATGTGACACATCAGACAAACAAGGGGGCTTCAAATCTAAATGTGATAGAAGTTACAAAAACCATGCCATTGTCTTGTAACCTGTCAATATTGTTGTTAAGGATGTCAAGAGTGTTAAGCATGTGACATCACAATGCATATGAACACAGTAACATCATAAGGACAATTTAAAGATGGGCGCCCCACTTTTGACATGCACCAAAGAGAAGCAGCGTTCTGATTTCAGTTTTTATTATCAGTGAAGGGGTGAAACCTATAGAAGTTCATCAGCGAATGAAGATCCAGTTAGTTAGTTAGTTAGTCATAGTTCCAACCTCACAGCAACGGTATGGTGATGCATGCCTGTCAGTTCAGCAAGAGTATGAGTGGAGTAGGTAGTTTAAAAACTTTCGGTCCAGTGAAAAGCTACAGCAGGTGGTGCATGGGTGGTTACACACAAGACCAAGAAAATCTTTTTGTATAGGAATCCAAGCACTTTATTGGTGCTGGAGGAGTTGCGTTGAACGCAGTGGTAACTACATTAAAAATGATACATTTGTTCTTTACATTTTCAGAATATATTCACACACACAAAACATGCAAGGTTTTCATTTGAAGCCCCCTCATACCTAACCACACCAAAGGTTCTGTGCATCATGGAGAGAAATCTGCCTGGGCTAGAGTTGTGGGTAGGGCTGTAGATGAGGGGTTTCAGTCTCAAGTGTGACAATGGAAGTCGTGGGCACTGCAGCTTTGAAGTGGGCAGCCAGTGATCATGTCACTAGAATAATATAGTGTCTGATTCTCAGTCTGTACTGTGTCAAGTTTAACAGACAGATGTGGTATAAGCGGGTAGCAAGCATAGACACTTCTCTCTTACATGGGTAAACGTTCTGGTCATCCTGGAGTGGGGGGTACCAAACATGCACATACATGGGTACACTGTCCCAGTCATGCTGGAGTGTGGGGTACCAGGTATGGACACTTCTCTCTGACAAAGACTAACATGGGTGTACTGTCCCAGTCATGCTGGAGTATGGGGTACCAGGTATGGACTTCTCTGGCAAAGACTTACATGGGTACACAGTCCCAGTCATGCTGGAGTGTGGAGTACCAGGTATGGACACTTGTCTCTGACAAAGACTTACATGAGTGTAATGTCCCAGACATGCTGGAGTGTGAAGCAATATGTGATCCGTCGGCTTCAAGATTACTAGAAACTGTAACACTCACAATGGACAAGGGAGGTATTCTGAAGACACCAAACAACTACTAGTTGAAGATGCAACAACAGATGGAACAAAATATCTAAAGATAGTTGAATTTGGATGTAAGTTTGATTCCAGCCACGATCGACCTGTGAAGTGCACGTCTACCACCGGTGTGTTATCAGAATTATCAGCATCTACACCCTGCGACATTTGCTGAGTGAGATGGAGCATGTGTGAGTTTGAGTGAGTGCTATAATGCTGATTCTTCACTGATCGTTGACATAAAATTTAACCTTGAACTGGGAACATGGTGTTCATTAACCTTTAGAATCCAGGGACCACAGGTTGTGGAAGAGAATGGTTCTCACCTTCTTGTAAAAGAAAGATAGCAATCTTCATTATCTAAACAAAAAGAAATACCACAAAATCTCAAATATGGTACGCATGCCTGATTTAGCACAAACTTTTCACGTAAAACAGAAATTCCTATTTTAAAAAAATTGTGTGTCATTACTTAGTGAGTTGCAGTTTGATTGAGCTTGTTGCTCAATACACCCTACTTCAACAAGTATTTTTTGTGAGCTTGCTTTCACTAGCCTTTGACATCCCTGATTATCAGCATGGCACATGATGATGTTTAACAGGGAAAATGATATTAAACTGTATATGCCAGGTGTTTTCTTATGTTTCAGCTAATGTTTTAACACGTTTCATGCAATAAAGTCTTGAACCATGGTGCATATTATATAGGAATTTCTCCGTCTGCGGAACAGGGTCTTTTGTGTACCATTGACCCCAAAGCTATGCCGATGATGTACTAACCCACAGGCATGACAAAACTGCAACATTTCTCACTCAATAATGATAATATATGCCAAAGTTTTAGCTGGCAATTGTAGTGTGTATTATATGCCATAAGGGAAGCAAAGAATAGCAACACTGCAGCCTACCACGCATGTCGTAAGAGGCGACTAAGGAGGCTTGATGGTTCCGTCGCCCTGCTACTGAGTGAGTGTGTGGCGTGACACTGTGAGCTGTGAGTTTCGTGTGAAATGCTTTTGAATCTGCCCGAGGTATTTTGGAACGTGACTGCATGTTCGGAGCGATGGCAGATGGCTATGTCCCAGAGTTCACCGATTTTTGCCTTATGCAGAAATGCGTGGCTGCTGGGCTTCTGGTTGACTGCCACTGCCATCGACGAAGAACTGTATTTCGTGGACTGTGTGGGTGAACATCTTGGAAACATCCAGATGGGAAAAAGACTGCCGATTCCATCAGAAATGAACTGGGTGTTTTGTGGGGGACTATTGTGTTGACATTCTGGCGGCGGCATTATGCACAGTGTATCTGTGCGGGCTGTTTGTCGAGACTCCTGTCTTCTCCACTTTTCACATTGGGCAGTGGGGAGCGTTTTGTGTGATATTCATTGGCACAGGAACGGAGCATAATGGGGACCACCCGTTGCTGTGAAGTTGGAACTGCGACTAACTAACCAATTATATGCCAGTAAAATTGTTCTGTTATTCTTGAAAGAAAATGGCACTAAATTTTTGGGCAGAAGATTTTATGAGTTCAGTGAAAGTAAAATTATTTCCAATGTACAGGTTTACTGCTAGGGTCCAAGTGTTTGTTGTTGACGGTTGCTTTTGTTGTTATTTAGGCATTTGTTGTTGCTTTATTGTATAATCTGTGTAAAGTCATGGAGGTGTTTTTTAAACAAGAAACAATTATATCATTTTTTGAAACAATATTTAAGAGAATAAATTATTTGAGTGAAATCACTGTTGGATTTAATCATTCACGAGTTGATTGATTGGCTGGTTGATTTATTGATTAACTATATGATTAGTTGATTTATTGGCAGGTTGATTAGTTGATTGATTGATTGGTTGGTTCACTGGTTGATATATCAACTGATTAATTGATTCACAATGTGATTGGTTGCTTGAATGATTTATTAACTGAATAGTTGATTGAATGACTTGATTAGTTGATTGATTGATTGACTGTTTGATATATCATCTGATTAATTGATTCACTATGTGATTGGCTAATTGATTGAATTATTTATTGACTGAATAGTTAATTAACATATTGGTTGGTTCAGTGAGTGTTTGAATTACTTGATTAGTGGATTGATTGACTGATTAATTGAATGAGCAGATTAGCTGATTGATTCACCAGTTGGTTGATTGTCTAATTTAATTGATTTTATAAAACTGATTGACTGGTTGATTGATTGAATTACCTGATAAGCTGATTGATTGACTGTCAGACTGATTGAATCCCAGGACCATATTTGTCCAACTTGAACTTTTCATGCAGTGTTCTGATCTTCTATTTTTATAAATAACCATTCCATGAGTACTGTTGATGTGTTCATACCATAGCTTCTTCATCAGTTACTTCTTCATCTTCACTTGGAGTATCCCTTCCTCTGCTTCATCTTTTACTTCTTCATCTTCACTTGGAGTATCCCTTCCTCTGCTTCATCTTTTACTTCATCATCTTCACTTGGAGTATCCCTTCCTTTGCTTCATCTTTTACTTCATCATCTTCACTTGGAGTATCCCTTCCTCTGCTTCATCTTTTACTTCATCATCTTCACTTGGGAGCATCTCTCCCTCTGCTTCATCTCGTGCCTCATCATCTTCACTTGGGAGCATCTCTCCCTCTGCTTCATTTTATGCCTCATCATCTTCACTTGGGAATATCCCTTCCTTTGCTTCATCTTTTATTTCTTCATCTTCACTTGGGAGTATCCCTTCCATTGCTTCATCTTTTACTTCATCATCTTCACTTGGGAGTATCCCTTCCTTTGCTTCATCTTTTATTTCATCATATTCTCTTGGGAGTATCCCTTCCTTTGCTTCATCTTTTATTTCATCATCTTCACTTGGGAATATCTTTTCCTTTGCTTCATCTTTTATTTCATCATTTTCACTTGGGAGTATCCCTTCATTTGCTTCATCTGTTACTTCATCATCTTCACTTGGGAGTATCTCTTCCTTTGCTTCATCTTCTTCATGCACCATCAGACTTCAATCTTCTTCTTCTTCATTTATTGTTTCTCCCCCATTGGAACATAGGCTCTGAACCAACTCGCACCAAGCCGTCCTATCCTTTGCTCTCTCTCTCTCAGCTCCCTCAATGTCTTACCTACGTTATTTGTCTCTGTCTGTCTTTAATTCTCTTCTCCATATGTTCTTGAATCGCCCTCTATTTTATTGGCCCTGTGGGTTCTTGGGTCTCCCTCTATTTCATTGGCCCTGTGGGTGCTTGGGTCTCCCTCTATTTCATTGGCCCTGGGTTCTTGGGTCTCCTTCTATTTCATTGGTTCTTGGGTCTCCCTCTATTTCATTGGCCCTGTGGGTTCTTGGGTCTCCCTCTATTTCATTGGCCCTGTTGGTTCTTTGGTCTACCTATATTTCATTGGCCCTGTGGGTTCTTATGTCTCCCTCTATTTCATTGGCCCTGTGGGTTCTTATGTCTCCCTCTATTTCATTGGCCCTGTTGATTATTAGGTCTCCCTCTGTTTCATTGGAGCTGTGGGTTCTTAGGTCTCCCTATATTTCATTGGCCCTGTTGATTATTAGGTCTCCCTCTGTTTCATTGGAGCTGTGGGTTCTTAGGTCTCCCTATATTTCATTGGAGCTGTGGGTTCTTAGGTCTCCGTTTCATTGGCCTTGTGGGTTCTTATGTCTCCCTCTATTTCATTGGACTTGTGGGTTCTTAGGTCTCCCTCCGTTTCATTGGACTTGTGGATTAAGTCTCCATTTAATTGGCACTGTAGATTCTTGACAAAAGCCTTTCTAGTTATCCTATTATCAGGTTTTCTCAGTGCCTGTCCTTCCCAGCACCAGTGTCTTTTCCTCACCTCTTGGTTCATTGGGATTTATCTCGTTCTCTCCATGAGCTCTACTTTAAGGATTCTGTCATGTGATTGTAGTCCCATTCTGTGCCGGCATCAATTAATTAATTAATGTTTGTAGTTTGTTAGTCATTGTGTGATCGTTTTCTGTTTCTGATCCCTTTGGCAGTATTTATTGAACATGGGATTTTAATTTTCTTTGCTGTTGAGAGTGCTTTCTTTTGACTTCCACAAATTGCCTAGTGCTATCAAAGCTTCTCTAGCATGTTGTATTCTTAACATCTCTATCTGTTTCTCGGTGTTTGCATACTTTACTACCTAAATAGATGTATGATTCCACCTCTTGAAGTGAGGGTTCACCTAAGAAGATTGTATGATTCCTTCTCTTGAAGTGAGGGTTAATGGAAGAAGATTGTATGACTCCGCCTCTTGAAGTGAGGGTTCAAGGAAGCTTGTATGATACCGCCTCTGAAAGTGAGGTTTCAAGAAAGAAGATTGTATGATTCCACCTCTTGAAGTGAGCTGGTGTTGGTCGCTTTCTGACTTATTTGATTATTTTTTTATTTTGGTGGTATGTAACAGACACACCAAGTTGTTCTTCTATTGCTCCTTCCTTAGATAGTCAATGAGCTTTCTTATTTCCGGATACTCCACAGTGAGATGGTATCCATTGTATAGTGACCTTATGCTGACTGCTAAGTTCAGAAAGTAGTGTCCATAGTACTGGCAATTTCCCAGACGGGAGCATCTTAAGTACTGATTTCGCATCTGCCATTAGCACCACAGGTTGTGTGCCGTGGCTGGCATTTAGTAATTTCTCTGTTGCTATCTTGATTGCCTGGATTTCTACAAAAGACAAAATACGCTCTTGATCTTTATCTGGCCAAGCCATGCTGTGTGGAACATACCAGTTTGTACTTCACATAGCTTTCTTTCTCTAGACACATTCCATACACATTCCATTCCTGTCTACCTGTTGGTAGGTGTTTCTTTGTTGCCAGGGCAGTGGGCTTAAAGCCTACTCTTTCCGATTTCCAACAGCCGTGGGGTTTTTCATGTGCACAACTTGAACACAGGATTCCTTGTTTTGGCCCTTGTTAGAGAAGGCTGGGTGTCCCAACTCATTGCCCAATAGATCAGGGGGTTCATGTGATATTATGGGACTACAAGAGATCAGGGGGTTCATGCGTTATTATGAGATACCAAGAGATCAGAGTTCAAGTGATATTATGAGATACCAAGAGATCAGAGTTCAAGTGATATTATGAGATACCAAGAGATCAGGGGGTTCATGTGATATGAGATACCCAGAGATCAAGGGATTCATGTGGATTTATGAGATACCAAGAGATCAGAAGGTTCATGTGGATTTATGAGATACCAAGAGATCAGGGGGTTCATGTGATATTATGAGATACCAAGAGATCATGGGGTTCATGTGATATTATGAGATACCAAGAAGGCTGGGTGTCCAAACTCACTACCCAAGAGATCAGGGGGTTCATGTGATGTTATGAAATATTAAGATATCAGGGGTTTCATGTGATATGAAATATTAAGAAATTAGGGGGTTTTTCACTGTGATATGAGATGCCAGTGGTCCTTGGACAGATTCCCAGCCCTAAGCTGGGATGGAATCTGGTACCGACTGAGATGGACACTATTTATAACCTCTCAGCCGCGGCTGCCTTGGTATAACTAGCTGTGACGCATTCACCTCCACAGAGAAACACATGAAAAATGTATAACTAGCTGTGACACATTCCCCTCCACAGAGAAACAAAGATGACAAATGTATAACTAGCTGTGACACATCCCCCCTCCACAGAGAAACACACAAGATGATAAATGTATAACTAGCTGTGGCGCATTCCCCTCCACAGAGAAACACACAAGATCTTCTTCTTCTTCTTTACGTTCATCCGGAGTGTTTTTTCAGATGTGATTGCGGTGTGTCTGTTATGCGCCCTTGTGCAGAAACCCGTAGGCCGACACATCCGGCTGTAGCGTGCTTTTTTGACCAGGTAGCATTCCTGGGGAGACTCACTTTTGCGGTACCATCCACAACCCAGCTGGCCAAGTTGGAACGGTCGAAGACAACGGTCAACCCATAAAGGAAGGCAGGGACAGTCCATGGCATTTTCCGCCATTCAAGGTTGCTTCCATAATTGCAGCCGACACATAGCGCCCTGGTGCTGGGCTCACCGAGGGAATCGTCACGTCCTGCTCATGGCTGCTTTAATTCCTCACTTCAATATATTGGGATTTCGTTCGCCCCGGGCCGTTCCCGCACAAACCAGACAGGTCTAGAGACAGTATCCACGCAGCGAGTTTTCGACACGGACATGTGCTTGTCGTTGCGCCTGTCAGAGCTGTTCCAGGCACGACGGACATTCGGAAAACTATCTAGTCAGAGCTGTTCCGAACAAGAGCGGCATTCGGAAACTAGGTAGTCAGAGAAACACACAATATGATAAATGTATAACTAGCTGTGACGCATTCACATCCAAAGAGAAACACAGATGACAAATGTATAACTAGCTGTGACACATTCCCCTCTGCAGAGAAACACACAAGATGATAAATCAAAATGTATAACTAGCTGTGACACATTCCCCTGCACAGATAAACAAATATGACAGATGTATTCAGATGCATTCCCCTCCACAGAGAAACACACAAGATAACAAATGTATAACTGGCTGTGACGCATTCACCTCCAAAGAGAAACACAGATGACAAATGTATAACTAGCTATGACGCATTCCCCTCCACAGATAAACAAATATGGCAGATGTATTCAGACGCGTTCCCCGAAACAGAGAAACAGAGATGACAGATGTATAACTAGCTGTGATGCATTCCCCTCCACAGAGAAACACACGAGATGACAAATGTATAACTAGCTGTGACACATTCCCCTCCACAGAGAAACAAAGATGACAAGTATATAACTAGCTGTGACGCATTCCCCTCCACAGAGAAACAAAGATGACAAATATATAACTAGCTGTGACACATTCCCCTCCACAGAGAAACAAAGATGACAAATATATAACTAGCTGTGACGCATTCCCCTCCACAGAGAAACAAAGATGACAAATGTATAACTAGCTGTGACCACTCCCCTCCACAGAGAAACACACAAGGTGACAAATGTATAACTAGCTGTGACGCATTCCCCTCCACAGAGAAACACACAAGATCATTGGCACCTTGCCGTCTTGATAGATGATGGTTTGTTACATTGTGCTTCAAAAAGGCATAATAACTACAACCCATGGTGGTAGCGAATGTGACTGATAAGGCCAATTAGCGCTGTAAATGTTCGTCCACAGGGGATGCATGTGAACAGATGGTCATTTCCACCATCACGTACAACTTTACGCCTCATATGCTCAGTGTGTGACCTATCTGCAATAATTTTCTCCTTTGTCTTTATTACATTTCTTATATGTGCCCTCCATGCAACACATTCAGCGGCGACTTGCTCCTAATGTGCATTATCATGCCTGTATCAATCATGTCCCACTTACACACATCTGTGTATCGTAGTAGAGGCCGACCCTGAAATCTCTTAGCCATCTGTAATTAACCAAAAAAGATATCCTTTGGTATTCTAGCATCATCCATCCTCCTAACGTGTCCTATCCATCTAAGTCTACGAAGACTGAGCATGAAACAAACCGTTGCACAACCTGATGTTTCCAATACTTCAGTATTTGTGATTTTGTCTTACCAAGTATTCTTCGCATAGTGTTGAGGTGCTACATAGAGCCTGTACTTTTGTATGGATGTGAAACTTGGACAATGAGCAGTCAAGCTGAAAAACATCTGATGGCTATAGAAATGTGGTTTCTGAGGAAAATGCAAAGAATACCATGGGCAGACAGAAAAACCAATGACCAAGTACTACGGGAAACAAATGAAAATCGTAAATTAATTAGAGAAATTAGACGTAGACAGTCAAAATTGTTTGGACATGTTATGAGAAGAAATGGATTGGAGAATTTGGTGACAACTGACAAGATCGAAGGGAACAGACCAAGGGGAAGACCGAGAAGTAAATACCTGGATGGCTTGGCCACATGGCATGGTCGAGACAGGAACACTAAGCCCACGACTCTGGTGATCGAGTGAAATGGCGAGTCATGACTGCCCACGCTTTCCGGCATGGCACATGATGGATGGATGGGATTCTTCGCTGGCACCGCATATGAAAGCAGTTTAAACGTTTCTCTTGGTGTGAGTAAGTTGACCAGGCTTCACTGCCATAAAGAAGAGTACTAAGGACACAGGCTTGATAGACAAGGACTTTTGTTTTTGGCAATAAGCTTTCTGTTCTCCCAGACTCTTATTGTTAACCTGTTCGTTGTTGTTGATGCCTTACCAATCCTGATGTTGATTTCCTGATCTAGGGATACTTTGCTATTTACCTCTGATCCTAGATATGTAAAATAGTCTACTATCGCTAATTCGGCATCGTCAATAAAGATTGATGGTACCCCATGTGCACCTTGCGACATAATCTGCGTCTTCTTATTGCTAATTGTTAAACCAAATTCAAAACAAGCATTGGAGAATGCAGATAGTAGACGTTGTAATTCTTCCTCAGAGTGGGTCGTAACTGCAGCATCATCTGCAATAAGCAACTCTCTGATCAGTACCCTCCTAATTATGGTCTAAGCCTTCAGTCTCTGAGCATGAGTGAATATATGTACCAGCATCCTGATCACAAAAGGCATATTTCAGTAGACCGTGTGTTGCCGGGGCCCATACGAGGGAGCAAAGAATAGTAACACTGTAGCCTACCATGCATGTCGTAAGAGGCGACTAAGGAGGCTATGGTTCCGTCGCCCTGCTACTGAGTGAGTGCGTGGCTAGACACTGTTAGCTGTGAGATCCGTGTGGAATGCTTTTGCATCTGTCCGCATTTGTTGTTAGCGTGAACTGCATGTTCGGAACGATGACGGCCGGCTGTTGCTGTATTGACTGGTTTGCCTTTTCGGTTCACGAGTGCATTTTTCAGGAGACTTCTGGGAGCCGTCACTGCAGCTACGGAGTTCGTGTTTTGTGCGGCGCTTTCGGTGGGTCGCCCTGCGGAAAGAGACCGAGCCATATGGAATAAAACCCGGGTCAATGAAGTTTTTCTGGTGATTGCCGTTTCCATCGACGATGAACTGTATTTTTCGTGGAGGACTTTTGTGTTGGCATTCTGGCAGCAGCATTATGCACAATGTACCTGTGCGGGTTGTTGGCTTGCCGACACTCCTGTCTATTCCATTGATCACATAGGGCAGTGAGGAGCATTTTATTTGATATTCACTGGCACAGGAACTGAGCAATATGGGGACGACTAACTAACTAACATATTTCAGTAGAAGTGAAAAGTATATTCCAAAGAGGGTGGGAGCTAGTACACAACCTTGCTTAACTCCACTCTTGATTTCAAACTCTTCTGAAGTTGCACCATGAAACTTGATTATACCCTTCATGCCTGTGTGGAACGATTTCACAATGGACAGAAGAGTTGGTGGGCAGCCAATCTTCTTCAGTGCCTCGAATAGACCCACATGACTGACCAAATCAAATACCTTTGTGAGGTAGATAAAGGCAATAAACAGTAGTTGATTTTGTTCACGGCATTTTTCTTGCATTTGTCGCAATGAGAATATCATATCAATGATATATCGGTTCTGTCGAAAGCCACACTGTGATTCGGGATAGACTTGATCTCCCAGGACTTGAATTTTGCGCAGAACAATTCTGGCAAATACTTTTCCAACAATACACAGAAGTGAGATACCCCTATAGTTGTTGCAGTCGCTCCGATCGCCCTTGTTCTTGTACAATGTTATGATGCTTGAATCTTTGAAATCCTGTGGGACTTGTCCTTCTCGCCAGCATAAATCTATTATCTGGTGGATCTGTAGAGTGAGTGTGTCTTGCCCATTCCTGATAACCTCTATTGGAATCCCATCCCTACCTGGAGTCTCACCAGGTGCAATTTCATTTACAGCACACCTAACTTCTGTTATGGTGGAAAGTGTGTCCGGGTGGTCAAGAGTTGGGAGGGCCTCTATGGCGTTGAGGGCATCATCCGCTAGTTTGGTCTCACTTGAGTAAAGCTCAAAATAATGCTATACCCATCTATCCGTCTGCTGTTTCTTATCAGTGATGATTTCTTTCATACATGCTTCTGATGTTTCCCTTATTACTTGCATTTTGAATGGACTCACATAATTTGATCCCATAGTCATTTGCACACTGCCTGGAAGCCTTTTGCATATCTTTCCTAGCTTGCTTCAGCCCACTCAGAGTGTTACGCGTTGTTCTTTCCTTGTTTCTTAAGTGAGCTATCTTCTTTTTATCAATCAAGGGCTGCGGTGTCTGGCTGTGTGCCGCAAACCAGTCCTGCCTCTTATGATCCATGGTGCCGTAAATCTCTACCGCTGTTTAATAAAGAGTTTTCTTAAGTTTATCCCACTTTTCACTTGCTGTACAATTTTCTGATGTATCAGTGAAAGCGTCTTCAAGTTGCTGTTGGAACTGAAAGCACTTATCAGGATCGTGGGTGTTAATAACATTAATCCTGGGGCTAGATTTGTGTTTAGCTATGTAAATTCTCTTTGGTCTCAATCTAATCCCTGCAACAACCAAAGAATGATCCGTATCACAGTCAGCACTATGGTAACTTCGAGTTACACACAAGATGACAAATGTATAACTAGCTGTGACGCATTCCCCTCCACAGAGAAACACACAAGATAACAGATGTATAACTAGCTGTGACGAATTCCCCTCCACTGATAAACAAAGATGACAAATGCATAACTAGCTGTGACGCATTCCCCTCCACAGAGAAACAATGGTTCCAAATGTTGCTGTATGTAGCCGGGGCGCAGTGTTGGGGTGAGCGCCCAACATTGCTTAAATACCCCAATGGCTCGTGAATACATAACCTATGCAGCAAAAGTTCAACTCCTGGCCTTCACGTGGCG
The DNA here is from genome assembly GCA_963921405.1 of Cepaea hortensis. Lineage (NCBI taxonomy): Eukaryota > Metazoa > Mollusca > Gastropoda > Stylommatophora > Helicidae > Cepaea > Cepaea hortensis. The sequence goes on from OY992876.1 coordinate 231,438,734, forward strand.
GAACTGTTTAAACTAACAGGAGAAGGGGCGACGGCGAGTATCTGGCGCCGGAAAATAACCAGTGTGCTCTAGATGTGTATATACATACATGCATGTGCAGACATGTGTGTGCGTGTGTACACATCTAAACTCGAGTGAGACCACAGTCTGCTCTAGCAAAGGAAAGGTGCTGAAGACGGAGGCAACCAGCCAGGAGGCGCACCACAGAAATCAGGATGCCACGCAATTACGCAAAATGGAATATGTCGACTACTGCTAAAAGTTATGGTGCTCGCCCTGCTTTGGACCCCCAGGCAGGTGCAGTGCCGGGCCCTATGTCTCAAAAGGGTCCAACCCCAACTACTGGAGGTCCTTCTCAGATGTCCTGTGGAGCCAGGGGACATAAAAATAGAACAGCTGGCCATACTAAACAAAGACTTAAAATAATGCACTGGAATGCGGAGGGAGTCAACAACAAAAAAGTAAAATTAGAAAACATCCTGGACCAAGAAAAAGTAAGCATATGTTGCTTGCAAGAAACTCACCTCAACGAAAATATAGCCTTCAAAATCAGAGGCTACCAGTGTTACCGATCTGACCGAAAGGACAGGCGAAAAGGTGGGATACTTACCCTTGTAAAAAATAACATCACTGCTTCCCAAATCGAAGTCTATATGGAAGGGGCTGAGTATCAGACACTTAAACTTAAAACAGGCTATACAGACCTACATCTGATCAATTACTACTGTCCAAGTGACCGCCCACAAATGATTGTGTGTGGCGATTTCAACAGCCACTCGCAGAGTTGGGGCTATGATCACATGGACCAGAGAGGAGAGAGACTGGAGGACTGGCAGGATGAGAATAGAATTATCTTGGTTAACAAGCCGTCCGACCCACATATTTTCTACTTGAGATCATGGCACTCTACAACTACACCTGACCTGGCTTTTCATTCACCAGACCTGGAGTGGAACATTACATGAATTGTTGGGAAACAACTTGGTGGCAGCGACCATCGACCAGTCTTTCGAACTGTAGAAAATGAGCTTGTAAGTGAAAGCAGCACCCTCTCGAGGTGGAACTACAAAAAAGCAGAATGGGCAATGTACAAGAATCGCACCAGCATACTGGTTAGAAACCTGAACACCGAGAAAGACATAAATAAAGTAGTTGAACAGTTTGGGAAATGCATACTACAGGCAGCGCGAGAAACAGTACCAAGAGGAGCCCGTAAACAATATAAACCCTACTGAAGTAGTGAACTGGAACAGTTGCATAATGATGTGGAAGTATGTAGAAAGCAAGCAGAGGTCACACCCAGCCAAGAGCACCACAATAAATTCCAGCATGCAAAAGCCAAATTTCAAAGGGCCAAGCTGCAGGCTAGACGGAAAAGCTGGCAGGAAAAAACAGAGTCTCTGAACTTTGAAAGAGACACAAGGAAATTGTGGAAGCTAATAAAACAACTTAACGATGAGGGCACAGGGAGAAACTCAAAAATTGCACTACATAAAGATGGAAACATCTTAACAAGAAAGCAAGCAGCTGACCATTTTGCGGACTCATTCGCACAAGATAACAATATCAAAATTAGTCCAGAGAAACAACAAGAGATTCGAGAGAAACGGCAACATACAGGACAGAAGGAAATAGTACATGAGGTTCTGGAGGCACCCATCACAATCAGCGAACTGGAGCTAGCCATATCAAAACTGAAAATGAGAAAGTCACCAGGAGCTGATGGTATCTCCAATGAAATTATCAGGAACCTAGGAACAGAGGCCAAAGCAAAGCTGTTGCAGATCTTCAATAACAGTTGGACCTTAGGCAGTGTTCCACAAGCCTGGAGAGAAGCAATCATGATACCACTCCTAAAATCAGGGAAAGATAGTTCCATTGCCTCTAGCTACAGACCAATTAGCCTCACCAGCTGTCTCTGCAAAACACTGGAGCGCATCATCAATCACAGACTGCAGTGGTACATTGAAAGTAAAAACATCCTTGTGCCACAGCAGGCTGGCTTTAGGCAGTGCTACTCTACGGAAGATCAGACAACCTACCTCTCTCAAGAAATTGAGGATGCATTCCAAGAGAAGAAGCTGGTGCTTGCGCCATGGATAGATTTGAAGAAAGCCTTTGACAAAGTCTGGAAAGAAGGTCTGATGAATAAACTGAGAAACTGCAGAGTCAATGGAAGAATGTACAAATGGATGAAAGCATACTTGCACAACAGAAGAGCCAGAGTACAGATAGACGGACTAAAGAGCAAGAAAGTACTACTGCGTCACGATGTTCTCCAGGGCGGAGTCTTGTCCCCCACACTCTTTCTAATCTTAATCAATGATCTCGTTGCTAATCTACCGCATGGAATTAAAGCTGCAATGTACGCCGATGACCTGGTTCTATGGAGCACAAATGAACATGCATCAGTGGCCACCAGATTACTACAAAGAGCTGTAGATACATTTGTTGCATGGGCAAATAGATGGTGTGTCAGCATAAACACTGACAAGTGCAGCACCACCCTATTTACCCTCTCTCCAAAACAAAAGGCAGGGACCATCCAGATAAATGGAACACCCCTAAGAGAAGATAAAGAACCAACATACCTTGGAGTAACATTTGATGGCAGGCTGACATGGAGAAAGCACATCAACAAAGCAGTAGCAAAAGCCAGAAGGAAAATAGCCATCCTGAGAAAGCTAAGTGGAACCACATGGGGAGCCAGTGGGAAAATACTTAGCAAAGTTTATCAACAGAGCATACGACCACACCTGGAATACGGGTCAACTGCGTGGTGTTCGGCATCAAAAACCACACTACAAGAGCTGGACAAAGTGCAAAATCAAGCACTTAGAGTCACCACAGGAGGGATGAGATCAACCCCTATAGTGGAAATGGAGAAGATGGGGAGGACACAAGCACTGAGTGAGCGCAGAGATACGAAAACGCTAATACAAGCAGAAAAGTTCCTCAGCTTGCCAGGCCACCCTATGAAGAACAGATTTGAAAACCTAGCTATGGGGCGGTTGAAAAGAAAGAGTTTTACCCACCAGGCCAAACGACTCTGCAGAGAAACCACCGATCTGCCCACAGTTGGTATCCCCCTAACAACTATTCCAGAGCGAACTCCATGGAAAGATGAGCATAGAATATCATTACACATCCAGACAAAAGTGAGAGGAATATTTGACAAGGAAGAACAGAACAGTGTGCAGCGCAGAACAGCCACTCTCAGCTTCCTTGATGAAGAATACCCACAGGACCTCTGGATCCGAGTCTACACAGATGGATCAGCACAAAATGCTGTTCGAAATGGAGGAGCGGGAGTGTACATAGAATACCCAAATAATACCAGGGACACAGCTAGAGTACCGACAGGAAAGTACTGCCATAACTACGATGCTGAAATTGAGGCAATCAAGATAGCAACAGAGAAATTACTAAATACCAGCAATGGTACACACCCTGTGGTGCTATTGACAGGTGCAAAATCAGTACTCAAGGCGCTCCTGTCTGGGAAATTGCCAGTACTAAGGACACTACTTTCTGAACTTAGCAGTCAGCATACGGTCACCATACAGTGGATACCATCCCAATGTGGAGTACCCGGAAACGACAGAGCTGATCAATTGGCTAAGGAAGGCGCCAAAGAAGAACAGCCTGATGTGCCCGTTACATACTACCAAAAGAAAAGAATGATCCAATCAGTCAGAAAGTCACCAAAACCTGCTCAAGATGACTACCACGTTATGGATAGACCAGAACAAGTCATTATTCTGCGCCTCAGAACAAGGCACAATAGATTACGCAACCACATGTATACAAAATTCAAGATTGATGAAACAGCCATGTGCACATGTGGATTGGCGTCGCAGACAGCAGAGCACATTCTCCAAGACTGCCCAAAATATAACATATCTAGGCAAACCTTCTGGCCTAGAGAGACGACAGTGGAAGATAAACTCTATGGACCGCCGTGTGAACTGAAAAAGACAGTTCAATTCATACAAGAGACAGCATTGCAGTTATAGACATATTTCAAGCGAACGAATGAAGAAGAGGAAGAAGAGAAACAAAGATGACAAATGTATAACTAGCTGTGATGCATTCCTCTTCACAGAGAAACAAAGATGACAAATGTATAACTAGCTGTGACGCATTCCCCTCCACAGAGAAACACACAAGACCATTCGGTCATAAGCAAGATGTTCTGCATCCGATACACCCATCTGGAGATCATCTGCCATATCCTGCACCCATCTTCTCTTTGACCTCCTCTTCTACTCTTCCCAGGCATATATACTTTCATGATCTTTATCTCCAAACTTTCATGACGTTTCAAGTGTTCAGAAAACAAAAGACCGAGATCTGTGGATTGTCATGAACGACTACGATAGCCGATAAGGCACTTGATTATATATATATATATATATATATATATATATATATATATATATATATATATATATATATATATAACTGAAGCACCTTGAAAGAGAAAGGATTTATATATATAACTGTGATACATTTGAAAGAGACAGGAGGTTTATACATGTATTTGCGACACATCTTGAAAGAGAAAGAGAGAAAGGAGATGTATGTATATAACTGTGATACATCTAGAAAGAGACAGGATATATATATATTATATATATATATATATATATATATATATATAAAACTGTGATACATCTTGAAAGAGAAAGAGGATTTATATAAGTAACTGTAATACATCTTAAAAGAGAAAGGAGATCTAAATTTGTAACTAGCTGTGATACAATCCTTTCAAAAGAGAAAAGAAGGTGAAGAGAGAAGTGCAACCAATTGCACACACTCTCCTAAAAATAAGAAATGAAGAAAGAAAAAAGAATTCTTCAACGCCACAGTTGTTATAAATGGATATACTGTATTATGACATCATCCTCGTCTACCGTGAAGCAGATTCAAGGATAATCACTTCTGTTGTGACAATGTGTTGAATTATTTTTTAAATTCTTACGTATCTCTATATAGAAGACGAGAAACAATACACACAGAAACACACATCGCTATCATCATTTGCCAAGCTAATAAACGTGGGCGGCCGAGGTTTGCATCTCACAGGATCACCAGTCTTCGATCAGATCTGTGTTTTTGTCCTGTTTATGCTATGTGATATGTGGCCAAGCCTTCCAGGTAGTTATTTCTTTGCCTTCCCATTACTCTTCTATCAACAATTTAGCCAGTTGCCTAGATTATTTCTATGACTTCACATTACTATACTCTCAGCAATTTAGCCAGTTGTCACCAAGTTGTCTACATTATTTCTTTGACTTCCCATTGATCTTTTCTTAACAATTTAGCCAGTTGTGTAGATTATTTCTTTGCCTTCCCATTACTCTTCTCTCAACTATTTAGCCAGTTGTCACCAAGTTGTCTAGATTATTTCTTTGCCTTCCCATTACTCTTCTCTCAACTATTTAGCCAGTTGTGTAGATTATTTCTCTGCCTTCCCATTACTCTTCTCTCAACTATTTAGCCAGTTGTCACCAAGTTGTCTAGATTATTTCTTTGCCTTCCCATTACTCTTCTCTCAACAATTTAGCCAGTTGTCACCAAGTTGCCTAGATTATTTCTTTGACTTCCCATTACTCTTCTCTCAACAATTTAGCCAGCTGTCACCAAGTTGTCTATATTTCTTTTAATTCCCATTACTCTTCTCTCAACAATTTAGCCAGTTGTCTAGATTATTTCTTTGACTTCCCATTACTCTTCTCTCAACAATTTAGCCAGTTGTCTAGATTATTTCTTTGACTTCCCATTACACTTCTCTCAACAATTTAGCCAGTTGTCACCAAGTTGTTTATATTATTTCTTTGAATTCCCATTACTCTTCTCTCAACAATTTAGCCAGTTGTCTAGATTATTTCTTTGACTTCCCATTACTCTTCTCTCAACAATTTAGCCAGTTGTCTAGATTATTTCTTTGACTTCCCATTGCTTTTCTCTCAACAACTTAACCAGTTGCCATCAAGTTGTCTAGATTATTTCTTTGATTTCCCATTACTCTTCTCTAACAATTTAGTCAGTTGTCACCAAGTTGTCTAGATTATTTCTTTGACTTCCCATTACTCTTCTCTCAAGTTGTCTAGTATATTTTTCCTCATAATGGACCCAACTAATGTTGACTGTCTACATCTCATTTCTCTAATGAATATAGTTTCTGTTTGTTTCTTGTAGGACTTTCTCATTTGATTTTCTGTTTATCCATGATATTCTTTGCATTTTCCTCAGAAACGACATTCCCACTGCCATAAGATGTTTCTCAGCTTGACCGCTTACTGCCCATGTTTCAAAAGCATATAGCAAAATAAGTTCTATGTTCTATATTCTTCAACACTGAACAAATCCGTAACAAAAACAATATTACAGGACCAGTGACGAGCTTTTTAAAAACCACACAGAATAAAAAGATGAAGTGTGCATCAATTTTATTTACCCATCGCTGTTTGGTAACCCAGAAAAATGTTTAAACAAAAACACAAATAAATGTCTCACCGCCAAATGACCATGGGTTACATTCCCGATGTACTGGCAGAAAATGAACATAAGATGGAACTAACAGACAGATGGCAACATCTTAGACTCCAAACCCGGAACATAAACACGGTCAGCTTATACGTGTTTCACGTGGATCAATATATGACAGATTTAGAATGACCGTGGCCCGCATGTCTAGTTTAAAAACTGATCAACGACAATTTCTGTGACTGTCATTCACATACAAACCAGGTCACCTCCTTTAATCAACCACCATTTTTTAAAATGTTCCACGTCCTGTACAGGATGCTGCAACCAACCCCAGGTTGATCTTCTATGGTCATTTTATGTTCAGTAGTTTGCCATTACTTTCTGTATGAGAAGCCAATGTTTAAGTCCAACTGACCAGTGTAAGGAATAAACCACCTACCCTACTATCAGTGCACAGGAAGTTTAAGAGCGAGTGCTCTTAACCGTTCGGCAATGCTGACCTTTATTCAACCACAATAATATATTAAAAATATCAATGTTTGCAATTACACTATGTTTTGACAAAACATCTTTCAGAAAACAAACACGTTTCACAAATCTATTGTATCAAGGGAGGCCGTATTTAATTGATACAGTACACATCACCAGCAGTTAAGTTCAATTCTGGCATGCTCATGTACTGCCAGGTGCCATTCAAGAATTCAGCAATTTCCAATAACACATGAACACGCTAGCAATTAACTTATCGTTGCTAGAAATACACTCTGTAGCCATGAAGCATGCTGTGTCATGATTCAATTAAAATCTGAAGTGTTTTTCCGAATGACTAAAACAGAAATTTTGCCAAAATGCAGTGTAATTGAAGATTTAAAAAAAAAACAGAGGTGACAGACCAGATTTCCTAAGGTATAAGAATGTATAGTTTATCAGGAGACATAATCCCATATAGCGGCAGACTTTTGTTTCTCATTAAACAAATGAATGTGAGCATGAAAAATAAAAAAACACATGGTACCAAAATGTTGCTCGTGTGCTCACAACACAGAAGCACATTTCCAATATCCAGAAAAACCACATTCCGTTGAAATTCCCGTTTCTAAAACCGCATGATCCAGAGAAGGACAGACTGTTTTATAAGCAACGCACGTAATCATCAGCATCATCAATTACACAGTTCACAGAGATAAATGGCCGCCGGCGTACTGGCGTTGCCCGTGGCTCATTATCTAGGCAATATCCTCACATTACGTGGTGGAAGAATGGAAGTTATGTAATATACCTTTCGATTCTTATTCAGCTTAAAACGTGTATTTTAATTATTCTGTAACTTTATTTTACAAATTTATGAGGATCCTAAAATACCTTAAGGTGCCAACATATTTTTTAAAAATCACTTAAATGAACAAATATTATGTTATCCATCTATAAAAATAAATCTCTTATCCCATAACAGGACATCTTTTATCCCTCAATAAAAAAAAAGCTAATTTTTCTTATATCTTGTATCAAGAAAATTATCCTTTATCTTTTAACCATGATGAGCTGTCTGTAACATCTTTAAAAGGACATCTGTTACCTATAACAAGATTGTCTATTCTTTTTACTTCACAAACTTCCCTTTAACAGGTCACACTGCCATTTATTCTTTAGCAAGAAAATTTTTCTTTTAAAAGGATACACTGTCTTTTCTCCCCCAAACTAGAACAATGGATTGGAATAGATCAACCACACCTCTCATCATCATGTGCCATCTCCATAGTTAAGGTTAGCAGTAATGGATCACTCGCAGTTTCTCTCATGTGTTGTACATTCTGCTGGCTGTATCCTAACCATATCTTGATGTCTGCCCTAAGCTTGTTTTACATACTACTAGGCTGTATCCTAACCATATCTTGATGATGTGTGCCCTAAGCTTGTTTTATATACTACTAGGCTGTATCCTAACCATATCTTGATGATGTGTGCCCTAAGCTTGTTTTATATACTACTAGTCGCTTAAAAGTCGACACTACTAGGCTGTATCCTAACCATACCTTGATGATGTGTGAATTAAGCTTGTTTTATATACTACTAGGCTGTATCCTAACCATATCTTGATGATGTCTGCTCTAAGCTTGTTTTATATACTACTAGGCTGTATCCTAACCATATCTTGATGATGTGTGCCCTAAGCTTGTTTTATATACTACTAGGCTGTATCCTAACCATATTTTGATGATGTGTGCCCTAAGCTTGTTTTATATACTACTAGGCTGTATCCTAACAATATCTTGATGATGTGTGCCCTAAGCTTGTTTTATATACTACTAGGCTGTATCCTAACCGTATCTTGATGATGTCTGCCCTAAGCTTGTTTTATATACTAGTAGGCTGTATTCTAACCATATTTTGAAGATCTCGATACTGCTAGGCTGTATTCTGGTCATATCTTGATGTTGTACATACTGCTAGCCTGTATCCTAACAATATCCTGATGTACATTCCGCTAGAATGTATCCTGGCCATATCTTGATGTTATCTGTTCTGAGCCTCACTGTACATTCAATATACTAGGCTGTATCCTAACCATATACTGATGTCTGATTGTCCTAAGCCTGTGTTGTACATTCACTCTACTATTCTGTACCCTAACAATATCTTGATGTTATCTGTTCATTTACATCTTTGACACCCTCTATCTCTTTTCCCCCCATTATAGTTTTCAGCAGATTACAATGTCACCTCACTACAGTACCCAACATAGCTCTATGTCACCTAAATCCAGGCTGAATCTAAGCTCCACAACCTTCACCACAAATTCAATGACTTCTGAAACACCAGAATCATGTTCCACATAATCTAAATCCCTATAATAAAAAGCCTTAGGTTCCACATAACCTACACCCCTAGAGTAAGAAGGAAACACACGTTGACAACAGTTTTTAAAAGTTGATGTAAATAAAATAAAACAAAATTAAGCATGTGCAATACACAGCTATAGCCAGCAACAATGATCAATTATACACTTAATGTAGTTTCAGTTGTCAAGCGCTGAGGCTGTATCACCCATCTATAAGCAGCACCTAAGGAATATTGTACGAAGGTTTTCATATTTCAAATCCCCATACGCAGAGGTAGAAAAAAAAAACTAAACATAATTCAGGAGCCAGCCTATTTTTATCAGCAGCCAGGATTTTTTTTCCTCAAGAAAATGGTTCAAAATTAATGCACCAGGTAATAATTTTCAGCCGCCACCGAGGCTGGCAGCCTGGAATTGTCTACCCCTGCCCATACACACACTTCACAACTGATCTATAATGCAGACAACCATTAAATCTGAGTTATAATACACATGAATATCACATAGAGGAGAAAAATAGCAGAGTGAACTACATTTGACGACGGCAGGCAGGGAAGAAAATAAAACCAGTCAATGGTATCCAATTAAGCATGTGTGTACACTAATCTTCCTTCGCTGGGCTGTATAATGTAAGTGCAGTTTTATGCCCCGTAGACGCTCTCATCACTGTAGGCGATGTACAAGAAGAAGTCTTCTTCGTGATGCTCCTGGCAACAAACAAATACAAACGTGAGAATGCCCACCTCAAGCTAACAACAACAACACAACACATTATAGATTTATTTACATGGAAACATCAGCTGAGACAATAATGCACTGTCCTGTTGCTTTTTCTGGGGTGATTGGCAAATTTGCTTCTTTTATATTTCCCCTGTTTCTGTCTTTTATTCTCAGATGGAAGATCAATCACTATTGTGCTTTTCTAATTTTTGAAATTTTGCCACAGTAGTGATCATTCATCTCCTACTGTTTACAATTCCCAACTGCTTAGAGATGTAAAAAATAAATGTGTGCATGGTGTGATATTTCATATTATCATTCATCACAGTGTTTCTGAAAACAATGCGCAAAGTTAGTCAAAACAGAGCGCCATACAAAATGTTGACATAGATAATAAAAGAACGGAAAGTTCTAGAAACAGTTTGACATGGCATAGGTTCACGGATGCATTGAAACAATTGGATGACCTATGATGATACTAGCATTACCCCAGCTAAAACGGTACTGGTGGAAATGTTAGGGCTTTATTTTTGGCCCAGTACTATCGAGAGAGACAGGTAAGGATTTCTCCTGTACATTTTCAGACTATTTCCATTTCTGTGGATAAGATGAGACCATTACTTCATACATATAATCTGACAACACTTACGGATATTGTAAGGTAACGTGTGATTATATATGTAAACATGTGCCGCTGTGAAAATGTTGTTTCACTGAGAAAATATAAATTTTCCATGCTCAAAATCTCATCTCTTGTGAATGCTATTTCTAAATGCTATAGGAGTGCTATTTTGCTATAAACGCACATCATTAAACCTTATTCCTTGCGCTATAGAAATTCACGATAAGTGCTCATCATTGGCTGTGAGAAGCATGTTCTCGATACATACACTTCATAAGAAGTCTTCTTCATGCTGTAGAGCCTGCTCTTATAAATTGTTATCTTGAACTCATGTGCACTTATTCAATATTCAATGGATATGCCATTTTACACATCTTTTCTTAAATATGTTCTGAGAATATGAGAGGGAGTGATATACTCTTTTGGCTGAGATGACTGCTCATGTGAAAAGTAACAACAGATAGATGGTGCGTTATTTTTCAGGATGTTGCACTCAAGGCCAGCATTGGTTCAACTGCTGTTGAGGACCTGACGGAATTTTACGTTCGGGCTCTGCCAATTTCTGAGTGAATGCCATAATTAAGTTCTTACTGAATTTATGGTGCAACTGTTGTGCTTGCAAAAGGGACAAAAGTTTGAATCACGTCTTTAGCCCCTACTCAATGGAGATAGGAGGCTGGAAAGGCAAAATTTTGTTCAGGTGTTCGAACCTTTGTTGATATTATGAGATATCTATCTGATGCCTCTCTCAATAGTTCTTATGATAATTATTTGGTGAAAGGTTCTATGTGTTATTTCTGTTTGTGCATGTATCACCTGTGAATGTTGAGTCGTTGGTATTTTAGGGGAGTTACAGACATGACAGGAGATGATGAGATATAGTAAGACGTTTGCCCTTCCCATGACGTCACTTGCCTTATTGACGTTCTGGCTTAACCTGACGACCATATCTTACAATGATATATGTCTTTTCTTGGTGTCAGTAGGTCATTATGGCGGTTCATCCCAACATGACGTTTTATTTTACCATTTATGTCTTCATCTTACCCTGATGTTTATCTCATCCTTGACGTCATATCAACAGACATTTTATCACAACATACGTTTATCTCAACAGATGTTTTATCACAACAGATGTTTTAACACAACAGATGTTTTATCTCAACAGACTTTTTGTCTCTCAATGTCTCAATGGGCATTTGTCTTAACAGACATGTTGTCCCAACAGGATGACGTTTGTCTCATCGTGACATATTTATCTCATCCTGATGCCTTATCTTCTTATGATGGCTTTATCACATTATGATGATGTGTTTCATCATTGGTGTCTTTGTTTTATTATGTTGTTGTTACATCATCCTGACATTTGAATTAGTTTTCAAGAATGTAGCAATTGATTTTTGTTTCACATCACCAGAGAGCTGGGTGATGGGTTGCTGGCCTTTTTCGTCATCATCCTAAGACTTGGCGTACTGGCTTGACTGCTGAAGACCAGTGAGATGTTGGTACCATGAACATCTGTCATGGGATGGTCTTTTTTTCCCATCGTGTCTGATGATTTGAGTGGTCGCCTTTGGGACAACTCTAGTGTGTGGTACCTCGCTATTTTATTGACCACCAGATCTCATCCACGTCAAAGAGTCTTGCTTGCAAAGCTAAGTACTTTCAAATTGTATTTTATACAAAACATACACTTTATTAATTTACACCCAATGGTTGTTCATATGGAAACATCTGCAGTTCACCCAGGAGAATTTAATAAGCTCCCATATAGCAGTTGGAGAAGAAGTATGTTCCAACAGAACCATTATAGGAATTATTTCTGATGCCTACTGGCAATGGACATAGAAACATTATTATTAGAAGAAACTGTGTAGTGGACAAACATTTTCCCAGGAGATAATGAACTCTTTTAATAGACTTATCTTGGAAAATATTAGTTTAGTTTAGTCGACAGATCAACATCACAGCACACGGAGAACATTTACTAACTTTTACACTTACTAATTTAAGAAACATATTGTGATTTATTATGGGAATGATTTTTCATGTGGGGTTGTACCATGTTTGTGGTATATTTGTTTTTCACCATCAAAGATCACTGATCTTCCTTCACCTCCAAAAAGTTATCCCAATAGATGTGTTATTTGAACCAAGAGTTTGAGTCCATTTACTTGTTGATTATGTTCAGCATTATTGGTTATTGCAGTTGTTACCACACACACATTGTAATATTTTTTAGAGTATCCAGTGGCTGCTGGTCTCCCTGGCCTAGGGGGTTAAACGACTTTCTCCGTAATCCCATTTATCTACGTAGGGTAACGCAGCGCGTGAGTATTGGTAGCAATCCTCGCCGCACTGGTAACTTAGTGATAAGTGAGCCGGACGCTCAGAAAGAAAAGGCAAACTAATGAGCGTAATCTTGCCAAGAAATCAACAACAGCGGTAAAATGCTGGTGTTTACAGCGATGTACTGTGAAGGATATAAAAAAAAAAAAAAGAAAAAAAAAATCTAGCGGCTGGGAGAATTCACAGGGTCAAACTTCATTCACAGAGTTGAGAGTTGAGTATACTCCTCTCTGTCCCCAGTAAATTCCCAATACTCACGATGCCTTGTAATAGGAAAGCCCATTTTCTACTTATATCTTTATAGTGGGGATATTTCACTTGTCTTTATATCACTCTTAGGGGTTTGTGAGCCATTCTCTGACTTTCTTATATTGGCGGATTGTATCTTATTTATATTTACCCTTGCCCTTTTCTTTTTTTAATACGCCACACATGGATCCTTACACTTTTTTGGCCTTATCCAAAAGACTTGGGTATACAAACTGCTACCACCTTCATCTGTGTATCAAAACTGAAATGGTAGAGGAGCCTGTGCATTCCACTGAGCCCATGAGCTGCGCTAATAGTACTGCTGCTACTGGTAGGGTCTCACATGTTTGACAAGTCAAGGAGTAGAGACCAGACGAAGTAATACTTTAACCCGTTGCCTTGTACAAGACGAAGTGATACATTAACCCATTGCCTTGTACGTTTGAAAGCAAACCCAATAAATACTTTCTGTTGGATATACTTGGCCAAAAAGATGTGATTTCAGACATATATGCTGCAAATCATCTGCGGGCGATTTGGCAGCAGACCGCCTTGTGTTATTAAATGGTATGGGTGCCCGTCGTTCAGAAAGCAATGGCAAACTACTGAACATAAACTTGCCCAGGAATCATGAACAGTCAAAAAATTATAGGGTTGACTGCTACGTGCTGTACAAGATATGCAACTAACTAATGCTGCGAATACCCTGGACTGGCATAGCATCTATCAACGAAGAGGCTAATGAAAGCAGAACATGGTGTACAACTGCAAGAAAAAGACAATGCTCTTTGGTCAGGCCATGAGAAGAGAGGCACTGGAAATAATCGTGATGATTGTAAAGACTGGCAGTATCAGTGGCAGCCCTAGAGAAATAATGCTGGATGTTGGCCTAACCTAGTAACAAGGAGGAGTACCAGCAATTTATCAACAGACTTTTTCCACAGTACTAAGGACTAACATCAGTAGGGGTCATGAACACCCATGCCATTTTTTTTTCTTGTGTGCTCTCGCTTGCTTTGAACTCAAGCGTAGTCCATGCACACTACTACTAGTAGCGCTGGACTGAATTTTGTGTGTGGATTAGCTTTCCCTATTAAGAGTGTCTCGCTCTGACTTCAGAAGTAGTTGTAAGTCCCCAAGTCAAGGATGATAGGTCAACATTTTAGTTCATCTGTCTGGTGTAGGGGTTGAACCCCTTACCTCTTAATCAGCACACCGGTTGTTTAAAAACATGCGTTCTTATCCATTCTGCCATGCTGACATACTCTCATGCAATTTGTCAGGGCACATGATGATGATGGTACTGTGCACACCTGTTTTATAAATGTTATCCTTGCCCTATCAGCCCCTTCTCCCCAGTACTGTGCCCCCTGGAACTCTCTTTGGTGCTTCCTCACGTCCTAGGTGTGGCCAAGCCATGAGGGTCTTTGCTTTTTGATTGTTTTGAGAAGTTTTCTTTGTTCTGTTATATTGCCCAGAACTTGCTCATTTGTGAATTGTTCCATCCATTTGTTACTTGCCCTTTTTGATGACACATCTCAAATATCTTCATACATTTTTCCACTGTCCCTATTTTGGAGATTAAGGGCAGAATAGGACACGCACAAGCTGCATTTCAGAAGATGAGAGTATCTTACATCATAAATCACTATCATTGAATGTCAGAAAGAGGGCACTGAAATACTATATTAAACCTGTTCTGTTTCATGACAGTGTCCTGGAATGTGAAAAACAAATTAGGAAGAGCTTTGAAAGAGCTGTGATGTGGTTCTGGAGACGAACGTTGCAAAAACCTTGGACAGTCAAGTAACTAGCAAGTGGGTAATGAATGAAGGACATTATACACAACTGAAAGAAAGTGCCGGTGTTCTTTGGTG
Source organism: Cepaea hortensis (assembly GCA_963921405.1). Classification (NCBI taxonomy): domain Eukaryota; kingdom Metazoa; phylum Mollusca; class Gastropoda; order Stylommatophora; family Helicidae; genus Cepaea; species Cepaea hortensis. The sequence continues at coordinate 231,453,885 of OY992876.1, forward strand.
ATATAATGAGAAGAGAGGCATTGGAGAACTTCATTACTTGAAAGAAAAGTGCTGGAAGAGGCAAAGGCAGACCTTCAGACATTATGCCTGCTGGTCCAAAATGACAGCATGAAGGCCAATCATCAGTGGAATTGATCCAGAACACCAAGGACCGAGATACATGTTCAAAGACATAAATGCTAATATTTCCAGGGCACATGAGGGTGAAGATATTTTGAAACTTCTTCTTCTTCTGCGTTCATCCGGAGTCTTTTTTCAGATGTGATTGCATTGTGCATGTTTACAGTGGAGCTGCGATACTGCGCCTTTAGGCCGACATATCCAACTTCTGAGGATATTTCAGAACTATTTAATGCAACTGACCGATGTATATTGTTCTTATCAGTAGATCATGTTGTATATTCTTTGACATTATAATATTTTTTGTGTTTCTTTCAATGTCCTCTTTTTTCTTCTGTCACCCCTTGTCCCCGGTTGGGACAAAGGCCCTCAACCAACTCACTTCAAGCCCTCGATCCTCAACTATTCCATGCAGATCCGTATATATCCTCCCTGTATTATAAGTTTATGTTTCGACTTCTTTTCTGTATGTTTTTAGGTCTCCCACTATTTCGTTTGCCTTGTGGGTTCCAGACAAGAGTGTTTAGTTATACTGCTCTCAGGTTTTCTCAGTGTGTGTCGTATCTAGCACCAGCGTCTATTCCTCACCTCTTGGTTCACTTAAATGAGTATAGCTCTCTCCATGAGCTCTATTTTATTCCCACTATTCAGCGCAGGCACCAATTAGTGAATGTTTGTCGTTTATTAGTAATACTTGTAGTCGTTTTCCATGTTTCTAACCCATACGGTAGTGTTGATTTAACATTGGAGTTAAAAACCTCTTTTTTCGAAACCATAAAATCACTGAAGTGGAAACATTTCAAAGTGAAAAATCCACTTAATTTCCACTGGAAGTGGGGAAAGAAAAACATCAACACACACGTAGACAGACAAACAAATACATACCTGGTAGAGAGCACCCATGGTGGCGCTCGTCGGAGGAATGGTGTTGTTAACAAAGAAGAACAGGGCATCCTCTGGCCTTAGGTGGATTCGCTTACGAATGAGAAAGTAGAACTGGCCAACAGTCAAATCTGACGGCACTAAGTATTTCTTCTTGTCCAGTTCGCCAACTCTGGCTTTTGGTGCCTTCTCCACAATTACCTGGAAACATTTGGGGCAATGGCTATTTTAACAGGAAAGAAAAACCCAGTCTTACAGAGAAATTACAAACAACAGTTTCACCATATTTATTCTCTGTAGTTTTTAGTTGAGTTTTTGTTTTAGTTTTTTGAGCTTGCTCACTTTGAACTCAAGCATAATTCATACACGTGCTACTACTTCTAGTCCACTGGACTGACTTTTGTGTGTAGATTAGCTTTCCATATTACCAGTGCCCCTTGCCCTCAGCGAACCCATTTAAGTAAGTCAAGAGTGAGTGTTAAGCACATGACATCATGGTGCAGACAAGCGCAGTGACATCATAAGGACAGTTTAAAGATGGCCCTCGCCCTCAGTGAACCCATTCTGTCTTCTGAGGTAATTGTACGAGAAGGCTTTACACCAAAACCTTAAAAGTGTGATAGAAATTACAATAACCATGCCATTATCTTATAACCTGTCAATACTGTTTTTAAGTAAGTCAAGAGTGAGTGTTAAGCACATGACATCATGGTGCAGACAAGCGCAGTGACATCATAAGGACAGTTTAAAGATGGCCCTCGCCCTCAGCGAACCCATTCTGTCTTCTGAGGTAATTGTACGAGAAGGCTTTACACCAAAACCTTAAAAGTGTGATAGAAATTACAATAACCATGCCATTATCTTATAACCTGTCAATACTGTTTTTAAGTAAGTCAAGAGTGAGTGGTAAGCACATGACATCATGGTGCAGACAAGCGCAGTGACATCATAAGGACAGTTTAAAGATGGCCCTCGCCCTCAGCGAACCCATTCCGTCTTCTGAGGTAATTGTACGAGAAGGCTTTACACCAAAACCTTAAAAGTGTGATAGAAATTACAATAACCATGCCATTATCTTATAACCTGTCAATACTGTTTTTAAGTAAGTCAAGAGTGAGTGGTAAGCACATGACATCATGGTGCAGACAAGCGCAGTGACATCATAAGGACAGATTAAAGATGGCCGTCCCACTTTGACATGCACCAAAGAGAAACAGTGTTTCTGATCAATGAAGGGTGAACCCTATAGAAATTCTTCAGCGAATGAAGGTCCAGTATGGTGATGCATGCCTGTCAGTCCAGCAAGTGTATGAGGGGAGTAGAAAGTTTCAAGCTGTGTGACTTCTGTGACAGACTGTTCACGAATGGGTCAGGCACTTGAGTAGTGACCCCAGGGAATTTTTTCAACAGGAATTCAAACACTTTATCAGCGCTGCAGGACTTGCATTGAATGCTGCTGTGCTTACATATAAAATGATACATTTGTTCTTTACTTTTTCAGAATATATTCATTAAAAAAATTTAAGGTTTTCATTCGCAGCCCCCTTGTAATTTATGTCCACAGGTCCAAGGACAAGATGTCAAAATTTTAGTCCAACTGACCGGTGGTGGGGTTGAACCTGCTACCACGGCATCAGCACACAGGATGGTTAAGAACGAGCGATCTTATTGATTCAGATAGGCTGACCTCCATTCTTTGTAGTGAGTCTTCATGACATAGACTTCACTTAAAGGGGTTTAAAGGTAAAAGGATCGGCGTCATGAACCAGGTATTATCCTATATGGCTCAGACTCTTTCCACAGAACACAATTCCATAACTCCAGCAACGACTTCCAGTCGTCTGAAATAAACTGCACTCGTGAACCAAATGACAATGTCCGAAAAAGAACCCAAGCCCTTAAAAGCACGAGGCAGGCAGCTTACGCATTCCACCATGGAGTCCTAAGATTGTGTTATGGTAATTTGGGTGGTTTTTACAGAACATTGAAAATACAATAGATGGCCAAAATGATTAATCTGTTTTGAAAGAGGTTAAAACACAAAGACAACCTCAATTCCCGAAACAACCAATTAAATCAATTTGATTTTTGCAAGCTGGACTTTAGGTGCCTGGTGTGCCTTGCCAGATCGAGAAGACCTGATCATTCGGGGCCACATCAATTGATGGATGTCAGTCGTGGCGATCGTGCAAATTTTGAGCTATAGCCTACAATGGGTGACATGATATTCTAGTGTGATAATTTGGTCACGTCTAGTATGACACGCGTGGTCAGTGGTTCCACACCCACCTCACAATCCAGTGATCCGGAGTTCGGTTTTGGGTTCAGTCAGGGATATGCACTACTGACGAGTTCAAATGAGAGTGAAACGCGAGTCTAGTGCTTCCATTCTGACGTGGACAAGACCCAAGGTTCATACGGGAATACCATCAGCGTTGCCAGTAGTGCGTTATGCTCAATCTTCAAACCTCAAATCCCAAAACAACTAATTAAATCAATTATCATATATAGAAAGAGGCAGTTGATATTTTTTGGGAGGCCATATTAGAAGGGAAGCTGTAGTAATGTAGTGGTTAGACACTCTCTGCCGACCTGGTGGATATGGGTTTGGTCTGCATCTGGGCGGATTCGGATTTTTAATATTCACCTGGGCTCTCAAAAATAGGTACCAAAGAATGTCTTAGGGAGTAACAGCAGCCGGCGAGATACTAACCACATCACGTACTGAGTGTCGCTTGACACACATTTGGATCCTCAACACTGCCGCAGAGTTTGTGCACTGTTGAGTCTCCTCATGTGATCTACAGGAGACTGAAGACATCCTTGTACAATGAAATTAATCCTTAAGAAGCCAAACCCCACACCTACCATCATTTCAAAACATCTTTTTTTTAAATCAGTGCTTGGAAAATTTGTTTTTACCACATCTTGCCAAAGGCATCAATCACACATAAAGCAGAACTGAGGTCACCAGCAATCCATGGAGACTGTTGCCATTTCAATGACCTCATGATTCCCTAGAAAGTGACGTTTATTATGTGTAACACACTGCAGCCAATCATTCATGTCTCTTCTATACGTGTGTAATATACTAGACCCTGAAAAATAACTGGCTGGCCATGTGGCAAAGAGGTTACAAACTTAATTTGCAATCCTGCGGTTGACATACAGCTGCGGGCGACTTACAAGCAGACTGCTTGCGCTGGTTTTCATACAATGGTATTAGTGCCTGTCGTTCAGAAAGCAATGGCAAACTACTTAACGTAAACTTGCCATGAAGTCACAAACAACAAAAAAAAGCAGGGGTTTACTGTGAAGTCCTTTAACGTATATGCAACTAACTGCGAAACAGTCAAATGTTTGTAGTTACTTGACCTGTGCTTGATTATTATGAGTTTCTAAGACTTACATAGCTCTAAATATGGCTAGATACAAATCTGGTCATATTCTAAAGTTGTGGGTTCAAATGGATGATAGATGACACAATACATATTTAGGGGTGTCTAGACAACAATCAGACTTGTACACATAGCTCTAAACATAGCTAGGTACAAATCTGGCCATATTCTAAAGTTGTGGGTTCAAATGGATGATAGATGACACAACGCATATTTAGGGGTGTCTAGACAACAATGACCGGTCTCCGTGGCCAAAAGCTTCCGAACGCGGCTCGTGAACCGGGTACCAGGCGTTCGAAGCTCAGCTGCGACCGATTTGTGCAGCAGACCGTGTCGCATTGTGTTATAACATGCTGGTATGGGAGCTGGTCGTTCAGAAAGCAATGGCAAACTACTGAACGTAACACTTGCCTAGTACATCAACAGCAGCTGAAAAATGCTGGTGTTGACTGCAACGTCCCGTAAGGGATACGCAACAAATTTAGACAACAATGAAAGTCTCCGTGGCAATGGCATTGCGGACACGATTCTTGATGCCAATTACCCGCATTGGAAACACAGTGGCGACCGATCTGGCAGCAGACCGTGTCACGTTGGTTTCATCGTGTTTTTATGGGAGCTGGTCATTCAGAGGGCTATGGCAAACTACTTAACGTAAAAAACTTGCCGAGAGATCAACAACGGCAGTAAAATGCTGGTGTTGACTTCAAAGTCCTGTAGGGGATATGCAACTTTAAAAAGAAAAAAAGACAACAATTGGATATGTACAGAAGAAGTGCTGTACACTTTTCCCTTTTTTGAGTAGATGTACCATCATTTGGTGGTGGAGGGTTCGGATATGGCTGTCTGTCTATAGTTTTCAGTTAAAAAAAAAAAAAAAAAGGTCAGAATGAACGACAAACTTCTGTCTAATCTGTTAACTCTTGTACTTGTACTTTTCCCTCTGTTCTTTGTTATTTAGTTTAGTTTTTAATCTTCATTGATATATTATTAATTTTTAGAAAGTGTCTATTCGTAGGGCCCTGTGAATAAACAAAGCGTCTATTCGCAGGGCACGGCTGGTCACGTGATTTAACGTAAGTTTGCGGCTATATTATACATTTTCGTTGATTGGAAAACGTGTCGTCAGTGGCATAGTTGATAGTGTCCCCGCCAGATGGGCGGGAGCTTGAGGTTCGTTTCCTTGCCGGACTTTTTTTTTTTAATATTGTTCAGCAATTAATTGGATGAAAGTCAAATGTCAATCGTTCGTTTCCTTGCTGGACAATGTTTTTTAAAATTTTTCAGCAATTCATTGGGCGAAAGTCAATCCTTCATCTCTTTGGGTATTTAGAATTGTGTTGTTTAAAGTGAGTGTAATTTAGTTAGTACCAGTTTCTCCAGTATTGGTCCTCGTTTTGCACTACGGCAATTCCAATACCCAACCCACACATTTTTGAGTCCCAAATGATCCGTTTTCCTTCTACCCCTTCTGGCTCCAGCCCTCTTCTTCCTTTTCCTTCCCCCCTCTCCCCTACCTCTTCTCCTCCGCTTCATTCTCTCCCCGCTGGCTGTTGTCAAAAGTATCGAGCACAAAGCACGTACTCCGTTGCTTCGGCGATAATTCTTTGTAATATTCATAGTTGGTTAGGTAGGTGGGTAGTTAGACACGAAAGTGGTTAAGTTGGCAGGTAGGCAGGCATACAGACAGGCGGACATATAGAGAGGCATACAGACATATCTCTCTCTCTCTCTTCTTCTCTATCTCCCTCCCCCTCTCTCTCTTTCATGTCTTTATCACTTTTTTATGTCTTTCAACACATCTTTCTCATATCTCTGTCTCGCACACTATCTTCATTATCTATCTCTCTCTTCTCTCTTTTCAACCCGCTTCACATATACCAGGTTTTCCTGCACTTTATAGCGTCTATTCGTAGGGCCCTGTGAATAAACAAACTTACGTTAAATCACGTGACCAGCCGTGCCCTGCGAATAGACGCTTTGTTTATTCACAGGGCCCTAGGAATAAACTCTCCCTAATTTTTATTATTATTATTCTTGCTATTTTGTACATAGTTAAACAACATATTATATCTTTCAAAATGTGGATACGAAATGGCAGATCCGATAATTTATAACAAATTAATTAAACGTCGCAGAAGCAATGTGAATATCATCATCGTCCACGTTAGTTAACCTTAACCGTTATTCATTCGAGCACAATCAATGAAACAAGGTGACCAAGCACTTACAGGGACTCTGTCTGGGTACTTCTTGCGAATTTTCTCTCCTTCTGCTCGTCTCTTTTCAAAAGGGTGTTCCTCTTTATACTGCCACTTCATCTCGACGGCAAATTGTTAGAAACAGAGGCAAAATGTAGCAGATGTCTTTGACAAAGATACAAAAATCTTCACGTAGCTTCACAGCAGTTAGAACACTGTCAACAAAGATGGCGTAGTCTGACTAATGTATATCAATCCGCGAGGATATAATAGTTAATACCCATAATTAAATTAACGATTTATATCAAGTATATTGATGTTTCTTAAATGATGTTCATCTTATTGTTCGTAAAATTACAGACGTGTGTTATATACTACGAATGAGAAGGTAGAAAGTATGGGGTAACATTACTTCTAACGGTCACGAGTAGTAATCTGGATGACGTCACAATCACATGAAAACATTGATGGGGATATTTTTGGAGATGAGCACATAGGCTATATACGTTTCATTTCTTCAATAACAACCATTCATTTCCCTGGGAGATGGTTAGCCATGACCCTTTTCATAACATCTTTCTGTTCCGTGGAGTTGTTACTTTAACTTACAGTCGACAACTACGGGTGATTAAGGTGTTTCATCATCATCATGTGCCACATCACCATGGTCTGGCAAGAATGCGACAGCGTGGAGTGACGAGGCGATCTGGCCGATGCTCGACGCTTAGAGGAAAGGCGAGACGCACACATATAATCAGATTGCTACTACTGGTACTATTGGGGTTGGAACTCTTCGCTGGCTTCTGAGTGCTTACGGGAATGCCCCGAATGCTGTGATGTCGGTTCCTAAATCAATCATCATGTGCCGCCACGTCGATCGTCGATAGATAAGTGTGGGTGGTCACGATTCGCCATCTCACATCACCAGTCTTGGATAAGTTCTCTGTTGAGGTATCATCGTTGCACTTGACAAGTCCATAGGTGTGCAGATCCACCCCAACATATGCATCAGCGAGCGCGTGGGTGGGGGAAAAAGTTCTAGTTCTGTGTTGGTCGACGGGGCCCCTCGTTCTCCCGATGTGCCTCTCGTATCTGGCAGTGCCAATTCTTACTTCACAGTCTCTCTCATTCTAGACAAGGAAGTCGATTCACTGGCGTCAAAGCTCTCCGCTCTCGACATCTCTCTAGGTGTATTAGTAGTAACATAGTTAGTTAGTTGTTTAGTCGACAGATCATCCTCATTGAACATCGAACCATTCAGTCCATAAGTGCTCGGATATCCTTCTCTGTAAATCCCGCAGCATGTTGCGGTTCACGACACCAGTCGTTGGTTTATTAATCTTCTTTGGCTTCTTGTCTGTATAGTGCTCTTGTTTGGCCACATCTCCTTTAACTTGCTGTTCTCGCAGTCTGACCATGGTTGTAGATTTACAGTCATCACTTGGGTCTCGTAAGCATCGGCACGATCCATAAGCTAGCCATCTGCAGGGGATGCACAGCAGCACAGTTAGCAAGTTTATCAGCTCGTTCATTTCCCTGATGTCCCGGAACGAAGATGAAGTTGACCTAACAGACAACAGACCTCCACAGCGATGCAGTCCTTTCCTCTTGTCTCGATTATATCCTGTGGCAAAACCATCTAGATATGTATCTGTCTGCTTCCCCTGGCTCTTTCCCTTCAATTTTGCCAGTTGTAACTAAGTTTTCTAGTTGATTCCTCCTCATAATGTAATGTCTCCTAAAAATCTTGACTATCTACGTCTAATTTCTTTAACTGATTCATTGCCACAAACTGTCATTTACTGCCAATATAGTACCTTGCGGTTGAGCTTGACTCTAGTCCGACTTTGTGAAGACACATGAAGGGTGTAGCATAGGTGGGAGCGCAAGCGCAATTGAAATACCACTACTTTTATCGTTTCTTTACTTATTCAGTCTCTCGGTAGAGATTTGTTCGCAGCAGACGAGCAAATCTCCGGCGGGCCTATTCTCGCTGGTCGCGAGATCCGCACAGTGGAAGTATGGGAGATTTGCTTGCAAATAGACAGGCAATATCTCCTGCGGTAGCTATGGCGGACCTATTCCCGCTGGTCGCGGGGACCGCTATAAGTCAGGTGGGGAGTCTGACGATAGTGCACGCTTTACACAGGTCCGGACACTTGTGATTGACAGATGTGCGCGCCCTCATGGTCCGGGCTCGTACAAGGCCCTCACCTGTGGGACATGGCTGAACGTCTCTAAGCCGGGTCCCTTGGGTGTCAGGGTCTGGCCATAACTCGCCACCGGCTCGTGGTGGTGAGGTCTCGGTGGATTGACGCTGAGCCGCCAGCGTCTGCAGCCTACCTTGTGCCAGACGTATTGGTTACCCATTCCTCTGGAATACACAAGACTAGGCCGAGGGAGGGGTCATGTCGTTTGGGCATCACATGATCTCTGAAGCTCTGCCCAGACATTGTGATGGAATATTGGCCACATTCCACTCACATACTTTAGTCTGTCAAGACTGAAAGGTGTCTACTAGTACCTTGCGGTGTATGGCAGAGGGGTCTTTGAGCCTGAGGAATAAAGGCCGCCTGACTAGTGCAGTCGCCGCGAACTGTGCAGGTTAGGATTTTCTTTTTGCCCCCGACAGAAAAATAATCCACACCTTACCGAGGGATCGAACCCGGGCCTCCCGAATGAGAGTCCGGCGTTCTAGCCTCTCGGCCATCCGCTCCTCATTCATTGCCATGGGATGATAAATTGTCATCCAAAATTCCCGTAACTGCCACGGGCAGTTTCAATATCAATACTAATATTGTATATTAGTATAATTAATATAATATTGTATATAATACTATATATTAATACCAATATCAATAGTTTCAATATCAATACAGTAGTTTTGCCTTTACAGCGCCCTTTAATTTGATATTAATACATAATGTCTGCTGCCATATTAACAACTTTTAAGTCATAACTTTGACACACCCCTACTTCCCATTTTCCGCCATCCATTTTAGTTTGGTCAAACCTACTTGTTGTTTCGCACTGAATCTGTTAATCAATTTATGATTTTCACCAGCATCAACTTCCACTTGTGCCGTCAAACGTCGTGGGAGGGAATAGTGACGTTCAAGCGACCGATAGGTGGCACTGGATAGTGTCATTCCATATGACTGTACAATGTCTTTGGTGTCGCCAATCCATATTCTTATCGGTCTTCCTCTTGCTCTCTTATCAGATCTTCTTTGATGTAGCGCCAATGCTGGTAATTGATTGCGTTGAATTCTAAAGATATGGCCGAACCATTTGATCTTTTGTCTTTCAACATATGTGGCACATTGTGTTGATCCGACAGTGGCACTGTCTGATAACATCATTTCGTAGTCGGTCACGGATAATTACATTTTCAGCTCTTCTATAGCACCTCATCTCGCAGGTGTTGATTTTGCGTAAGTGTGATTTGGATAATGTCCAAGTTTGACATTAGTGTTGGTGTAAATATGCTATTTATTATCTGTCGTTTTGCAGACATGGGTATATCTGGATGTTTCAGCATCTTTGACATATGATTTCGATTTCTCTGTTTATTCTGCCATTTCTCTAATCAATTTTCGGTTTTCAGTCACATAAAAAGACAACTCTTAATTACAGGATGTGATAGTTAATGTCTGAAGAGAAGACATGCTCATAGAAATGAAGATGGGAAGCACAATAAAAATTGCGAAACGTTACGAAAGTTATCATTTCACAATCCATACATTACGAAATAGCAAAGCACAAATACAATGGGTTAAATGTAATAACTAGCGTAGGGTGGGTTAAAATCAACTCCTTATGAGAACAGTGAGTAGAAATGTGATGGCTGCTGCATCGGATGACTGAGCGAATAAAAATGTCCAGTGTGCATTGGCGTTATTCAAAAATAATGTAATTTATAACATAACACTGGAGTTGTTTAAAAGTAACTACATAAACAACTAGTAATATATAGCAAAATAGCAATTGGTCAGCAGTAGTGGCGCAGTGGTAAGCACGCGTGCCTATCGATTTGATGTCATATGTTCAAATCCAATTTCGTCGGATTTCTTTTAAATATACACTTGGGACAAGTTCATTACCCCATATGGACAACAGTCACCTTCGGATTGATAAGACTGTGAGAGTAAAACCATGGGCAGCTGCTTTGGTGACTGACTAGTCACATGACTATCGTTTTGAGCCTGTGATGGACCCTACTATAACTTCTCCTTGAGGTTGAAAGGGGTAGGGGTAAAGGTGAAATCGAACGAACTAGCAATATTCTCTGGTTGCTTCATGGAAGCTTATTCTTCTGTCTAAGAAAGGAATTGGTGTGCTGAAGATTATGGCAGCAAAGGGCATGGAGCAAAGAAATATGTTCACACTCTATCAACATCGGATTATCTCAGTAACTGAGTATGGAATGGGACCACTCATGTTGTCAAAGAGTGAGCTAGTTAAACTAGAGCGCATATAGAATGAAGCGTACCCCTCTGCTGTGTGTGAACCGTGACGAGGTAGAGGGGCTTGCGCGTCCCAATGACCCCAAGAGCTATGCCGACGGTAGCACAGCTACTGGTAGGGCCACCCATGTCGGACAGGTCAAGGGAGAGGGACCAGACGAAGAGACACACAAACCTGCTGCCTTGTAGGTAGACTGGGGACAGTCAAAGGCTAGGGAAAGCACCCCGAATACATGCTTGTCGAAATCGGATGTACTGAGCCACAGGCTTGACAAAGCAGTGCAACGTAACTTAATTCATGATGTCACAAATCAAAATTAATCGTTATGGTGCTAATCCCGTGAAGTCCCATCAGGCGGCGATAGTGCCGGGCCCCCTGCCTCGAGGGGGTCCACCCATGACTACTGGTGCCACCTTCCCCTGTGCTGTGGAGTCAAGGCACAGAGGAGTAGGTTAAGAGCTATTAACCAAATACCCCGGACACTCAACATACTACAGTGGAATGCCGAAGGAGTTTACAAGAAGAAAGACTCCCTAACACAGCGTCTTCATAAAGATAGAATAGATGTGGCATGCATTCAAGAGACACACCTCAACGCCAATCACAAATTCTCAGTTAGAGGATATCAGGCCACAAATTTCGACCGCGAAGGACACAAAGGAGGAGTTCTAATACTTACACGAAATACAATACCTTGCAGCGAAGTATCTGTGACCTCTGACAACCAAACGGAAATTATAGGTGTTGATATAATGATAAAGGACGTGAAAATAAGAATCTACAATCTGTATAGCCCAGCAGATAAGGACCTTACACTCTCAAACATGAAAATAACTGACACAAACTGCATTATTGTCGGAGACTTTAATAGCCGTTCAGAAAGATGGGGATACCCAGATACTGACAAAAGAGGAGATGAATTGGAGGACTGGGAAATAGACTCAAATCTCCATCTACCCAACAAAGCGGATGACACACCGAGCTTCTACTCCAGAAGATGGCTTACCACTTCTACTCCAGACTTAGCTTTCTGCACAGGAGACATCCTTCACAACACAAAATCGATCGCCATGTGCTGGACCAATTAGCAGGTAGTGACCACAGACCAATCAAGCTTGTAATGAATATGGAGTATGTTCCACAGGAGCAAAAGCCCTTGCCCCGCTGGAATTACAAACGAGCAGATTGGGACAGATTTGCCATACTAACAGACAAATATTGTGAAAACATAAATACACGATATGGCAACATAAAGCAAATGGTGGAAAGTCTAAACAGAGCGATAATACAGGCAGCCACTGAGTCCATTCCAAGAGGAGCGAGGACAAATTACAAACCATACTGGACTGAAGAACTACAAAGTTTGGAGGACAAAGTTGAAGATGCCAGGAAGACAGCAGAGAGAACAAACAATTGAAGCGAACATCTCTCTCAAAGCCATCTCAGCAAAATATAAAAGAACAGTAAATCAAACAACAAGAGATTGCAGGAGGAAAAAAACAGAAAACCTGAATTTTCACAGGGATGGAAACAAACTATGGAAACTAGTGAAAGCCATGAACAATGAAGGACCTAGAAACAAACAAATAACAATTAAACAAGGAAATGCCTTGCTTACAGGAAAAAAGGCTGCAAATGCACTAATGGAACACTATGCAAATGCAAACCACATTGATATTACAACCGAACAGAAGAAAGCAATCAAAGACAAACAGATACATCATAGAAATACAGAGACAGCAGCAGAATATATGATGGCAAATCTAACAATGGAAGAATTGGAACAGGCAATGAATACCCTAAAAAAGAAGAAAGCACCAGGAAAGGATGGAATCACAAATGAAATGCTAATAGGACTAGGCACCAAGGCAAAGAAGAAACTACTAGCAGTCCTAAATAACAGCTGGAAGAGAGGAATAGTCCCACAGGCATGGAAGGAAGCTATACTAATACCAGTCCCAAAGAAAGGAAAAGCCCTGGAAGAACCAAATGGCTATCGACCTATCAGTCTACTTAGCTGTGTAGGAAAATCAATGGAACGCATTATCAATAGCAGGCTAACATGGCATCTGGAAGAAAACAAACTCTTAACACCACACGAAGCAGGATTCAGAAAGTACAGATCCACTGAAGGTCAAATAACCTATATAGCTCAGGAAATAGAGGATGCCTTCCAAGAGAAAAAGCACACACTAGCAGTCTGGATAGATTTAGAAAAAGCATTTGATAAAGTATGGAAGGAAGGACTGAAAGTAAAACTGCAAAAAATGCATGTTTGTGGAAAAATGTATAAATGGATCAGCCACTACCTTGAGAACAGAACTGCCAGGACAAAAGTACAAGGACAAACAAGCAAAATGATGCTGTTGGAGCAAGGTGTCCCCCAAGGAGGAGTTCTTTCACCAACATTATTCCTAGCATATATAAATGACATCACAGATAATTTTCCAGCCAGAGTACACACATTCTCCTTTGCAGATGACCTAGTGTCGCTTGTCGTCCCTGGAGGAAAGTGGACTCAACAAGCACACCTTTAAGATCCTTATACTTGGGAATTATTGACAGACTTTTGTCTACACTCCTCCGTTCTGTCTTCTATTATAACATACCCGGACAACAGTTTCCTCCAACAATTAATAAAATATTTATTGCTGAAAAAACTATGTCAGTTGTATGTATTGAATGTGTATATGTAATTTGTAGTGTCTTCTATTGTGAGTGCAAGATAGGACTCTGAATGTCTAATCTCCGTATCGCATCTCGCCTCGTCATACGGCCAAGCCACAGGACATCACACATATATATATATGGACAGATCTCACCCTGGCTGCTCAGCTCCGCTTGAGTCTGGACGTAATCCAATTCTTGAAAACAAATGTTCAATGTCTTATCACCAGAAAATAATGCGATTAAGGTAAGTCACTGAAATCCACATATTTCCTGTTTTTTTTAAAAAGTTAGTACAATCCATCACGGAATACACATCGCCACTGTCCAACATTGTCTAGTGCTACTATAAATGTTCCACACACTGTCTCTAGTTCGTAAAGTTTTATATTTATCCACAGTGCAAATGCATGCCGTTTTAGGTCTCCCTGCTTTCAACAGGTTAACGTCTTTTTCATTTACGTGCTTTACTTGTATATTCTTTTGTGTATACAGAGTTCTTTATTTGACGTTAGGTTATCTCTTCTCACGATTAGAACATGTCTATGGTCTTAGTGGTTCTAGGTAGGTACTTTATCTGCTCAAGTGAAGTAAACTTCATTTCTTCTCTGATTAGGTCAAGAGTGTTAGTGAAACCTGTGGGAGATATATTTAATCAGGTGATATGAGTCTGCTTCATACTATTTCTTATGTGAGAGCCTTTCTCCAGCCGTACTGAGAAGCTTCCGAAAGATACTCTGACATAAGACAGATGAATACACTAAGTCTAAACTATTCTCTATTAGAAGGAAATGGTAACAGCCAGCACAGACACCTTGTTCTCTATACTAGACTATTAAGCTAAAGCTAAATACGTTATATAATCTATGTTATTCCATGAATTGAAATACACAAACGTAGATGCGCTAATATCCCATCGCAAGGGACGTATATCTCTTTCCTTGAAACGGACACATAGATAATCTCCGCCCAGTTAGGGAACACACACTAACCCCAAAACAAGTTTCCACCAATTTATACCGAGTGTCCAATTCTCTGTTGTTTTTGATCCACAATCAAATTTGCCGTAATTCTCCACATCAAAAGTCTGTGAAGTCACGTATTCGTTAGTTGCCCGCTCCGTCCCGTTCTTCCGCTGGTTCCCGCGTTCACCACTCGTCGCACATCAAAGAGTTCTAACTCTTTGATCACCGTCTTCGTGTGTTCCACAACCCGATGTCTCCTCGTCTCCGTTGCTCGTCCGATAAGATCGGCAGTCACTGACCCCTTATCACAACTGTATTTTTCTTCTTTATCATTCGGTCAATAACCCACACTTTGTCCTCGCTCAAGACTGAAGGCTCGATTGTTATTCTGACTCACGGTCCATAATTTTCCCATTCACATATATTGCAATTAATTTTATATTCCAGTTATCAGGGAATCACTAAACTTGCAGTATCCCGTGACACCTAGCCATATGGACATCTGAAAAATATATTAGTACAGCTAACAGCAGAATACAGCAAGCCTTTTTAGCACTAGAGGACTGGTCAAAATCATGGCTAGTGAAGATAAGTGAGGAGAAAACAACATGCACAGTGTTCTCCCTCTCAAATAAAACTCAGCAACCTAAGCTGGTATTGAATGGAAAAATATTGCTCCATGAAGAAAATCCAAACTATCTAGGAGTCACCTTTGATCGTCGCCTGACATGGAAAACACAGGTTGAGAAAAATCGAACAAGAGCAAGGCAGAGAATGGCAATCATGAAAAAGCTTGCTGGTACAACGTGGGGAGCAGATGAGAAAGTTCTCAAGAAGTTATATACTGGACGGATGAGGCCAGTACTGGAATATGGCATTGCAGCTTGGGCAACAGCAGCTAAGTCAAACTTTAACAAAATAAGTAGAGTCCAAAACCAAGGAATGCGAATCATAACTGTAAGCCTGAAGACAACACCTATTAATGAACTAGAAAAGATCACTTGTTTACAACCAATGCAGGACAGAAGAGATAGCAGAGCCCAGCAACAAGCAGAAAAATTTAGAAGATTGACAGACCACCCTATGTATAACAGGTTTAATGGTTTTGGAAAAGGAAGACTGAAGCGTAGCAACATTGTAGAATCTGCAAAACGAAAGATTAGGGCAGATCCCATGCTTAACATATCAACAGTCAAGCCCATTTACAATGCACACAACTTCCCAGCTTGGAGACAGCAGCAACTGCCTGAGATGATAGAAAACATTCCTGGTATTGAGAAAAAGAACACTCAGAATGAAACCGAAAGAAGAAAAATAACCCTCAACTACATAAAAGAACATTACCCAAGCAGCAATTGGACCCATGCATATACAGATGGATCAGCCAAAGATTCAATTAAAAATGGAGGAGGAGGAATTCTCCTTAATTTAAAAAATGGAGTGATAAAAACACAGTCAGTGGCAACTGGAACATTTTCAAGTAACTTCAAAGCGGAGGTAGAGGCTTTGAAAACTGCAGCAGAAATGCTCTTGATGGAGGAAAATAAAGAGAAGCAAATAGCTATCTTCACAGATGCAAAGTCAGCTGTCTCAATACTGAAGAGCAAAAACAGCACAGAACTAGCTGACCTAAGAGCAGCACTCCATGGTCTATGCCAGAAATCCAAAAAAGTTGTAATACAGTGGATCCCATCACATTGCAGTATACCTGGAAATGAAACTGACAGACTAGCAAAAGAGGGTGGACGATTACCACAGCCTGACATAGACATAACCTATAATGAGGCTAAAAGGTTTATAAAAAGCACTTATAGAACCAAATGGGAATCAGAGCATCCAGGCCACCAGAAGGATGATGCATATTACAAACTCGACCGAAGAGAACAAGTAGTAATCTTCAGACTCCGCACAGGACATAACAGGCTGAAACACTACTTGTTCAATAAACTAAAGATAGGAGATACCGATGAATGTAATTGTGGAACTGGTAAAATGACAGCTAAACATTTGCTGCAGGAGTGCCCAATATATGCAGAACAGAGAAAGATATTTTGGCCCACGCCTGCTTCATTTGAGGACAAGCTCTATGGAGATATCAATAAGCTCAAGTTGACTACAGCTTACTTTAACTACATTCAGGTTGACATCTAAAGGTGCATGAAGATGTATTTAGACTGCCACACTTCATACCACAGGTATGTCGGTTACAAAAGCGTCCTAGAGGCATTAAATGGAATATTGCTTGGATAGCACATCCATTACGTGGAAAGTCCGAATCAAAAGCTTACTGTGTGGGCTTCGTAAATGGTGGAAAAAGTGTCCTAGTGACACGAAATGAAATATTGCTTGGATAGCATATCCATTATGTGAAAAGTCCGAATCGAAAGCTCACTGTGTGGGCTTCAAAAAAGGTGGAAAAAGTGTCCTACTGGCACGAAATGGAATATTGCTTGGATAGCAAATCCATTATGTGGAAAGTCTTAATCGAAAGCTCACTGTGTGGATGTCATCTGCAGACTGCATTCTTCTGGTTTCCGGAGGAACAGCCTATGGTGAACGGAAGGCCCAATATACGGAAGTGAGGCTAAGCAGCCATGTGCAGGACGTGACGATTCCTTGGGTGAGCCCAGTACCAGAGCGCTGTGTGATGGCTCTGCAAGTATGGAAGCCTCCTTGGATGGCGGGGAATGCCCATGGTCTGCCCTGCCTTCCCTTGAGGGTTGACCAGGATGTCTTTGGCTGTTCTATATGGGCCAGCTAGGGTGGGGGATAACACCACAACAGTGAGATTCAAACGTCCTAAGAAACCCCCTGGAAGGTTAACCCGGTCAACAAATGCACGCAGAAGTCGGATGTGTCGGCCTAACGGCGCAAGAACGCAGCTCTGCTGTAAACAGGCACAACGCAGTCACATCCGGAAATAAAATCCGGATGAACGCAGCAGAAGAAGAAGAATGAAGCTATGCAGGCGATTCTGGTATGCAAAAGGGACATGCGGATAGTCTGTATGAGATGCACGCGCGCGTGTGCGTTTGCGCGCGCGCGCGCGCACACACACACACACACCATAATAGAATTGTAAAGATTTACAATTTAAATGCCCAGGGGTAATTATAACATCAGATGGAAGATGCACTACAGAGATTAAGAACAGAATAGGTCAAGCAAAAGTTACAGTTCAGAAAATGAAAAGAATCTTATACAATAGGTCACTATAATTGAATACAAGAAATTTATGAACGAAGTAGAAGAATGTAAGAAACTGTTTTGCTGTATGACAGTACATCTTGAAATGTGAATGAACAAGTTAGGGAGAGTTTAGAAGCAACGAAGATGTGGTTCCTGAGACGAATGTTGCGAGTACCTTGGACTGCCAGAGTAACTAACATCGATTGCCTGGAAGAGTTCAATGAAACTAGAGCATTATAAACAACTATAAGAAAGAGACAAACAGCATTGCTTAGACCTGTGACGACAAGTGATGCATTAGAGAACATCATGACAACTGGACATATTAGTTGGAAAAGAAACAGAGGCAGATCAAGCAAGAAAAATAATGCTGGGTGGACTAAGACGGTGGCAACGGAGAATATCATCAGCAGAATTAATCCAGGAACATCAACGAACCAAAAAATGTGGAGAGACATTAAACAAAAAGGCCAGTTGTCAAGGCACATGATTTGATACTGATGTGTTTGGCATTGATTTCCACACGGAGAGTCAACATTTAAATCCACATAAAACGTTTTAATCTTTTACTTCCGCTCGCTTGAAATAGATTGTCTACATCTGCAGTGTTCTCTTGTATAAAGTTTAACCTCACTGTAGTTTAAGTCTAGGAATCAATCAATCAATCAATCAATCAATGAATCAATCAATCAATCAATCAATCAGGTACCGTCTCCTCAATGAAGGTCGGCTGCAATGGATCTCCAACACTGTCTGTCTCTCGCCTTGACTGTACATTCTGTCAGGCTGATGTTCGTCCGTCTCTTAGTGTTATCCTCCCACCTGTATCGTTGTCTACCTCTTGCTCGCTTGCCTTCAACCTTGCCTTCCAGTATGGTTTTTATAAAAGTATCATGTCTTTTAACGTGGCCAAAATATTTCACTTGTCTCTTCTTTATTTCTTTCATCAACTCTCTCTTCATTCCCAGTTTTTCTAGGACCTCTGCAGTTGATAGTTTTTGTTTCCATGAAATACGACAAATTCGTCTGTATATCCACATCTCAAGGGCTTCTGTGTGACTTTCTAGTTGCTTGTTCAAAGTCCAGGCTTCCGCGCCATACAGTGGCATTGAATATACGTAGCATTTGACAATTCTCATTTGTAATGCGTTATTAATCTCTCTAGATGTTAATACTGATTTCATGCCGTTGAAAGCATGTTTGGCCATTCCTATTCTCTTTTTGATTTCCATTTCACTTCTGCCATCATCTGTTATTATATGTCCAAGATAAGAGAAACTTGTTACTTGTTTTAGTATATGCCCGTTTACTGTGATGTTCATTGATGACCTTTCCTATTCACTGCTAATTATCATAGATTTTGTTTTTTGGATGTTAATATCTAAGCCACATTCTGCACTGTGCCTGTTTACTTCTTCCACTAGGTCTTGCAACTCTTGCCCACTTTCTGCTAGTAACACGGCATCGTCAGCATATCTAATATTAGTTATGATTCTTCCATTGATGTTGAGTCCAGGCATTTCAACTTGTTTAAAAATTCTGTCTGTGTATAGATTGAAGAGGCTTGGGGACAGTACACATCCCTGCCGTACTCCTCTTTTTATCTCTATAGGCGACGAATAGTTATTACCGATCTAATATATTTACCAGTACAAGTTACTAATAAGTCTGATGTCCTTCCAATTTACTCCTATATCTTGAAGGCACTAATTAGTGGTTCATGTTGTATCTATCAAAAGCTTTCTTGTAGTCTATGAAACAAACATATATACTTTTTTGAACTTCTATATATTTTTCAGTTAACATCCTCAAACAGATAATTGCTTCTCTGGTGCCACTGTTTTTGCGAAACCCAAATTGTTCTTCAGCTACTTCCTCATCTATTTTATGTTGAATTCTTTCTTGTAAGACCTTGAGTAGTATCTTAGTTATGTGGCTCATTAAGCTAATAGTTCTGTAATCCTCACACTCAACAACTCTAGGCTTCTACGTGTGTGATGAAAATGGATGTTTTCAAATCCTTGGGGATGTGCCCAGTATTATATATATCATTACATAATTCTGTGATAGTTTCAATGCCAAAGCTGGATAAGGATTTTATCATCTCTGTTGTTATCTTGTCAGGATCTGCAGCCTTTCTTTCTTTTATTTTTTAAATAGCGTTTTCTACTTCAGCCGTTAATTATTTTGGTCCATCTTGAGTATTATACAATGTTGGTCTATTGAACCTGTTGTCGCAGAATAAATCATCTGTATGCTCTGTCCATCTTTTTATTATGTTAGTGTTATTAATTATAATTTCTCAATTTTTCCCTCTAATACAACCGTTTCCTGTTATATTATGTTTCCTCTTTGTAAATCTTTTTATATGTTCATGTAATTCTTTCGAGTTGTGTTTTATTTCCAAATCCTCTTTTTCTTTGCAATGTTTCTGCAGCCACTCTTCTTTGGCAACTCTGCACATGTGACGTATTTCTCTATCTATTACTATATACTCTGGAGTGTTCTTTGCTTTCTCTCTTTGAAATATTTTACTCAAGATTTCATCGATTATCAATAATTGTTTTTTCTTATTAATCTTCACTGGCAAGGTGGTATTTGCAATCTGAATACTGGTTTTTACACTTTCCCATTTTGAATTAATTTTATCCTCGGGATTTCCACGTCGATATTGTTCCATACTTTCAATGATTAGCCCATCATATCTATTTTTGACTTCAACTAGGAATAGTTGACTTATTTCTGGTTGTTTCAATGCCGATATATCTACTTGAGGTGTCTTTGATTTCTTTATTCCTGGGTTTTTAAGTTTATTTGTAATTTTAAAACTACAGGATTATTGTCAGAGTTGATATCAGCACAACGGTATGTTGTGGCATTTTAACATTGTTTTAAAATCAATTTCTAATACCGTCTTATAGCATTGTTCATCATATTGACATTCGATTCAGTCTGTTACTCTCCTTTTACGCGTTTACTTTTAACCTTCCACACGATCTAGCACCACACACATACATATTTTATTTCAGCTGTTAAGTTGATAGAATTTTATTACACCATGTCTTCATTAAAAGATTTTATGGAGATGGGCGAGAAGTCCGGATTGTCCAGTCATGAACTTAGAGCATGGGCTAAACAGGAATTAAAAGAATTCCAGGCACAGCAACGAGAAGAAAGAGCAATGGCCAAAGAAGCTAAGGAATTACAAGCAGCTCTTGAAAAAGAGGCCACAGAACTACAAGCAGCTTTAGAAAAAGAAAAACTGGCAGCAAAAGATAGGGAACTAGCCTTAGAAAGGGAGAGAATTGCATTTGAGAAAGAGAAACTAGCAGCTGAGTTGGTAATGAAGGACAAGGAGATAGAAGGGAACTTAAAAGTCAAGACTCTTGAGAAAGACAAGGAAGCCGAAATAGCTCAAGCAAAATTACAAGCAAAATCAGTGGACCGCATTAAACGATACCAGGGGCTGATCAGGAACTTCACACAAGGTGATTCTATTTCAGCATGGATAACCAAATTTGAGGTACTAATAAAAAATATTACAAAGTATCAACCGAAGAGTGGCCCATACTATTTCACATTCATTTGACTTTGGAACCTTTGAAGGTCATGGAAGTGATCCCTGAAAGCCTACGTACCAGCTACACATATTTTAGAGACAGAGTTTTATCACATTTTTCGTTGGATCAAGACTAAGTCTCAGAAACAACGTCACTTTGTGACAAGTGGCTGATGTGGGTTCGGACTTTGAGAAACTCCGTGATCTCATGCTGAGAGACAAGTTGATTTCTTCAGTGCCAGAAACGATGTCTACATTTCTTGTGGAGAACAAGTGTACACCAGTCCCGGAGATGGAATCCAAAGGTGAGGCATATTATAACGCCCATAGGGATGTGTTTGCTGAAGGAGCTCAACCGGAGTTAGTTATAGGAGCAAGTGCAAGAATAACTAATCAAAGATACCACAATAGACCGAAATATTCTCACAATATGGGCAGCAGTACAGAGGTAGAGGACCACACCACACGAGAGGCAACACACACAGAAAACTAGACAGACCTAGAAAGGGTTACTTCATGTAATGTCCACATTGTAGATTGCAACATGGTTCACTTGAAATGTGCGATAAAAACCCCAGTTACGACTCTTACCTCAAGAACCTAACATCTAAGAAGGCCAGTAAGTATGCTTCTTACAAAAATAGTGTTAAATGTTTTGTTTATAACTTTTACGGGCATATCTCAAAAGATTGTAGGATTAAAAAAACATGGAAAGAGGCCAGTGCAGCATACATATTCACTATTAGTGAAACAGACGAATTTGAAGACACTCATGCAGTCATGTTAGAGATATTCCACAACGACAGACCGTGTAACGTGTGCAAAGAATTCCATGAAGTCGGTAACCTGGTATGTGGCCATAATGTACCGATACAAGAGGCCAATGCAGTCAACATCCAGAATGGTACTCTGAAAGTCCATCAGGCATGGGTCAATGGATCGCCAATAACATGTGTCAGAGACACAGAGGCATCCATTATAGGGGTAGACCAAAAACTTGTAAAGACAAAAGACTACACAGGCAAAAGTGTTGCGTGTAGAATTTTTGGTGGTACTCTAGAGAGATACATGATTGCTTGGGTCACAATAAAATCCCCATACTTTGAAGGTAGAGTGCGAGCAGCAGTTTTACCTAACCTGTGTTGTGGTCTGATGATTGGGATTATTCCAAATGTAAGAGAGTGTACCCATAAAGAAGCAATCGACTGGGAGATCAAATACATACCAACTAATGCACTCACGAGAGCCCAGATTCGAAAGCAAAAAGAAGAAGGAAATAGGCACACGACATCACAACATACTTTGAAGGACAATACACAAAACCCGTTATTACTGACGAAAGACTTAGCCACAGAACAAAAACATGTTTCAAGAACATACACAAACCAGCCAAACAAGCGAAACTTGGTAAATGGGAATTTATTTTAGATAACAACATACTTACCAGACAATACAGGAAGGGAGCAACACTACTCTTCCAAATAGTGCTGCCTAGTAAATATCGTAGCAAGGAACTGAAACTTGCACATGACTCCCCATTTGCAGGTAACATAGGGATAGCAAGAACTACACAAAGAATTTTGGCACGATTCTACTGGCCTGGCTATTCGAAGGAAATTGGTGGACGTATCCGATCATGCCAGCTATGCCAAAGGACTACACTGAAAGGTAAACATCCTAAGGCACCAGTTCAACAAACTGATCTGGTATCTCGACCATTCCAGAAAATATCGGTCGACATCGGAAGCAATTCCGTTAAGATCCATCACGTCTAGATCTATCGTAGACTCATTTCTTTTGATTTTCAGCAGGTTAGGTTTTCCATTGTGTATACTATCTGACAGGGGTAGCCAATTTATTTCTGACGCTACCCAAGCCGCCATGAAGGTGTTGGGCATACCTCAAGTTTTCAGTTCTCCATATCACCCAATGACCAATGGAGTCAATGAAAATTTCAACGGAGTCCTGAAACAAACCTTAGCAAAAGTTGGGGTTGAACGGCCCAAAGATTGGGACATTCTGTTACCAGCTGTACTATTCGCATACCGCAATGTTCCACAGGCGAGCACAGGTTTCTCCCCGTTCGAACTTGAGTACGGAGCGAATCCTCGAGGCCCATTGACATTGTACAATCATTTGCTCACAAATAAGGTGCATGACCACCCGAAACGGGAGGCGTACGAGATGGTAACACATCTAAGAGACAAAATAATGACAGCATGTCAATTTGCTATATCAGCACTTCAGAAGGCAGGCAAAAAATACAGACAGTATGACAACAGAAAGGCCAAGACAATCATCGTGAAAGAAGAAGAAGAGGTATTACTATTATTACCCTACCCTAGATATTTTCTCGTCATTTCATGGCAGGGTCCATTTAAGGGTGTCAATAAAATTCAGTGACGTTGATTATTTAATTAACGTCAAAGGTAAAAACAAGATATTTCACATTAACATGCTGAAACCATACATGGATCGCAATACAGACAAAACACAAACAATCCAACAAATACCACACAGAATAGCAGCAGCATGCTGGGCCATTAACGAACAACAAGATGATGCAGTAACACAACAGATACCGACACCAACTATCAACGGTACTAATAGTTGGAAAGCTGTTCAATTTAGCAAAAACTTATCAACTCAAGATAGAAACAAGTTAACAGCAGCAATACAACAATTTGGTGATATTTTCTCGGATAAACCGGGACAAACAACATTAATACAACATAAGATCACTTTGCTATCAAACATACCTGTCAAAGTAAAACCTTATCCAATTCCAGTACATTACTTAGAGTAATAGCTGAAATATCGGAACTGGATCAGTGTGGCATTATTAGAAAGTCCACATCTAATTATTGTTCACCATTATTTATTATAAAGAAGAAAGATAATTCGTTACTGATGTGTGTTGATTTTAGAAAAGTCAACGCATTAACCTTATTAGATGCTGAACCCATGCCCAATGTCGACGATTTAATCGATAGCATGGTGAAATCAAAAATCTTTTCAAAGATAGACTTTACTAAGGGATATTGGCAACTCCCTATGGATAAAGAATCCATGCACATAACTACCTTCGCCACTCCTTTAGGTCTTTATGGGTGGGCGTACATGCCTTTCGGACTGCAGAACACACCGAGTACTTTTATGCGGATGATGCACAGGTTACTACAAGATATTACCAATGTAGCAACTTACATGGGTGATATATGCATCCACACTACGGATATCGATACACACACTGCGATTCTGAAATAGGTATTCCAAAGAATGCAACAATATGGACTAAAAGCTAAACCTAGCAAAGTTGAAATAGGTTTCAACGAAGTTCAATTTCTTGGTCATAGAATCTCTGATGGATTCCGTAGAACAGACCCACAGGTTGTCACCAAAATTCTAAACATTAAACCTCCCACCACCAAAAAGGAAGTTAGAAGTGTATTAGGACTCATTAATTACTACCAAACGTTTATTCCCAATTTCGCGGACATGACAGCAACCGTTTCAGAACTATTGAAAAAAGGTCAACCCGCTAAAGTTAGGTGGACTGAGAAACATGATAAACTCCTACAACAAATTAAGAATCTTTTCAGTAGCTGTCCAATTCTGAAACTACCTGACATCTCGAAAGATTTCATTATTCAGACTGATGCGAGCTTATATGAAATTTCTGCAAATCTTTTGTAAATTCATGATGGTAAATTACATCCTGTTCTATACTTTAGCAGGAAACTATCAGAAACTCAAAAGAAATATGCTGTCACTGAACTTGAAGCTTTGGCTCTGATATAAAGCGTCAATAAATTTTCTAAATATCTGCTCAGAAAGAAATTCCTTGTTATTTCTGATAATAAGCCTATACAGTCTTTAAAGATGGTCATCCAAAGAACTCCAGAATACACAGATGGTCACTTCATTTGCAAGATTACGATTTTGACATCTGTCATATACCAGGTAAAGATAATAACCTGGCTGATCTTCTCAGTAGACTATAGAAATCTATACAGATATTACATTTCATGTTACTGTCTGCGTGCATACATGTTAAAATGGAGCAATCCAGTATTCCGAATAATATTTACACTTCTGAACACCCGTATAGAACGTTTCCAAATAGACAACAAACAGTTTGCCATATGTTAGTTAATTAAGATAATTATTGTCAGATAGGTACATATTTTCCCCAATTTGATTGATTGCCAGATTGTTTGAAGGACGATTGTGAAGTCATTCGGACCTTGTCAGCTCGACACTACTCCGAGTGTTGTGTTATGGTGATGTCAGACTTTTGTTCGAGTTCGAGTCGATCGTGATCTAAGTCGATGCGAGATTTTGGGCTACACCAACTGGCATCTACACTACGAGATGATGAACTCTATTATATTAATTGTACATATTATTTACATCCATAGTCACGTTCATATCATAAACCATACTTATTTAGCATCAACGAACATTATCATACTTCCATTTCACGAACACATAGAGGCAATCTGTACGTCATGGTTCACTCATCACACTGTCGATGTGAGGGTCATGTCAGTCATACATTTAACATATCATTGACTTACCATTCATGCATCATGGAACGAGTGATACTAGTACATAAGGATATAAGCTTTTACAATGTCAGTACATGACAACAGAGATTGTTGTTTGGTATGGTAGAGATAATTTTAATTGCAGAACACAGTCATATGCTACATACACGATTTAATTTCAAAACAACAAACACACAGAACATTACAGACTAAACATAAATGCACATGTACAGGGGCTGAATAGCATGACTGAGTGAGAGTATTCTAAACTTGCATATATTATGATTTTCCAGTTAATTTCAGGTTTAAGATAATATTACGAGTTATTAAGTTGTTATTATTAATTATGCTTAGAGTTCTAATATTTCACTTGTAGCATTAATGGGTTATTCACATAAGTGTTCCTGGTACTCTGATGGTGGTTAAGACTGCATATTAACCTCATACGTATTATTGAGGAGGCAAACTAAGTGTACATACCCAATAGCAGAGCTAAAGTTGACACAAGTCAAAACCACCCACAATCATATGTCTAAAGAAGAAGATTAGGCTACAATTATGGTTGTCGTTATATAATATTACATGATACATTGCAGATTGTCAATATGATATTACAATGTTATTAATTTAATTTTAATGCAACAATTACGGTTATAGAATTTTGTTGATGGCACCCATCCACGTTAATAGGCATGCGGTATAGCGAACTATAGGACCAAGTAGACAAAATAGAAAAGAAACGAAGACGCATATGACCTCAGATCTCACATATAGAATTGGAAGGGAAAAAAGGCCATGAGAACTCATATGATGCCACTGGGACGACAGCTCTGAAGGCAGCAAACCTCACCTATCGAATTTTTTTAAAAGTATGTCAAAGTCAAATGGTAACCACTAATGACAAGATAGCAAGTATGATAGGGAAAGAAAAGTCATTTATGTATACGTACATTCCACATGTCAAACTCCGATACTAATACAGAGGGAATGGTACCATTTAATCACACACGTCCCCTCGATCGAGTTTAATAGCTTTGGTTGGGGATGCTTGTCTGTAAGGCAAATGAGGGACTACTATGGGGAGGCCGCGGGACCTTATGAAGCTCATAGATTAGTTAGCACAGCCCTCCCAAAGGCTGGTGCTACACGACGTCTTCCGGGGGTGTAGGTAGAAGTGCGTGCCCGTTATAATAATAATATTTTTAGAATGAGATTTTGTGTGTGATTAATAGGAGACCATACCATCATATTAGTACAATTATAGGTATGTTGGAATATGTCTATATATATAATAGATATAAGATGTGACTCAGGATGTCTCACACGCTACATGTCATAGTTTGAAACCGATCAGACTACTAAAATGGTTACACCATTTTCAAAATGGGGGGGGGGGGGGGGCATACTGCCATGTAGCGTCGGAGGCAAGAGTCAATGATGTAGAATAAGATACGAAAATTGTGGCAGACGGAACAAAGAGAGTTAACTGACTAGCGGATGAATACACAAGTTGCTACATGATGTCACAGCGGACTACTTCACCATAGTCAGTCAAGTTGGAAAACATCATGGAGACGGAAGGACTTGATCACAACACCGCAGTATCAACAACAATATGTAACTGAAAGACGTTATGGACATGATATATGATATTACCGCAACATCAGGAAACAAGGGCACAGTCTGGATTGCGAGGAACGATCGGGGATGAACGCATGGCGCAGAAGAAATGAAGAGAATAGATTGTATCACAACTTGCCGATCGATCAACAGTTAGAGGTCATAGCGTCAGCACAGACATAGATCAACATAAGTCAGATGGTAGAATGAAGAACGTAATGTAAGAACAACGCGATGGACCACGTGCAATTTACCTGTCATTTATTCAGGAAATAAGATGGAATCGGAATCGGCAGCTGACATTGTATATTTATTAATAATTATTTGTTATATTTTGACCGGCCTTCCCATCAAGATGGGAACGGTCATGTGTTAGCCTGTGCGACCGATTATCATTAATAAACTTTGATTTGACATGGAATGCCATCGTTGCTGCCATCATTGTCGTTGACATTAATATTTGGTTCCCGTTGATCTGCTACATTGTTTGTTTGGACGGCGAGCGTAATTATATAAGACACATTACAAGAGAGAAACATTTTAGCACATACATGAGCTAGGTAAAGAGATGGGAACCAAATAGGATACTGGTCTATCCCTTGGGATATGGCTACCACTCAACGTGAGGTACTATCCCTCTCTCTCTCTCTCTCTTTACTCTACACCACAGTCTAGGAAACTACTCTCTTAAAGATAAAGAGATATTTCAGGTTGAAGGATTTATCTAATTACTTTAGTTTAGGTACCTGACGAGATGCGAAATATGCCAGGCAATAAATCGTGCAGTCTATTTGTGTTTTCGTTATTCAAATTCCCATAGTACTGTTTGGCGCTCATAGAAGGAGAAGGGAGTAGAGATTAGAGGACGCACTAGACAACATAAAATTTGAAAGCTATAGTTACCCACCGGGATTCTAACCTGTCACCTCCAAATGACGACAGCGCATCGCTGCAGGAAGAAGTGTACTTCGACGCATGACCAACTAGACACTCCAACACTAGTTGTCATGCGTCGAAGTACACTTGTAAATTCTTATTTTCACGTCCTTTATCATTATATCAACACCTATAACCCCTCTGCTGTGTGTCCACCGTGACGAGGTAGAGGGGCTTGAGCGTCCCAATGACCCCAAGAGCTATGCCGACGGTAGCACAGCTACTGGTAGGGCCACCCATGTCGGACAGGTCAAGGGAGAGGGACCAGACGAAGAGACACACAAACCTGCTGCCTTGTAAGTAGACTGGGGACAGTCAAAGGCTAGGGAAAGCATCCCGAATAAATGCTTGTCGAAATCGAATAAATGCTTGTCGAAATCGGATGTACTGAGCCACAGGCTTGACAAAGCAGTGCAACGTAACTTAATTCATGATGTCACAAATCAAAATTAATCGTTATGGTGCTAATCCCGTGAAGTCCCATCAGGCGGCGATAGTGCCGGGCCCCCTGCCTCGAGGGGGTCCACCCATGACTACTGGTGCCACCTTCCCCTGTGCTGTGGAGTCAAGGTACAGAGGAGTAGGTTAAGAGCTATTGACCAAATACCCCGGACACTCAACATACTACAGTGGAATGCCGAAGGAGTTTACAAGAAGAAAGACTCCCTAACACAGCGTCTTCATAAAGATAGAATAGATGTGGCATGCATTCAAGAGACACACCTCAACGCCAATCACAAATTCTCAGTCAGAGGATATCAGGCCACACGTTTCGACCGCGAAGGACACAAAGGAGGAGTTCTAATACTTACATGAAATACAATACCTTGCAGCGAAGTATCTGTGATCTCTGACAACCAAACGGAAATTATAGGTGTTGATATAATGATACAGGACGTGAAAATGAGAATCTACAATCTGTATAGCTCAGCAGATAAGGACCTTACACTCTCAAACATGAAAATAACTGACACAAACTGCATTATTGTCGGAGACTTTAATAGCCGTTCAGAAAGATGGGGATACCCAGATACTGACAAAAGAGGAGATGAATTGGAGGACTGGGAAATAGACTCAAATCTCCATCTACTCAACAAAGCGGATGACACACCGAGCTTCTAATCCAGAAGATGGCTTACCACTTCTACTCCAGACTTAGCTTTCTGCACAGGAGACATCCTCCACAAAATCGATCGCCATGTGCTGGACCAATTAGCAGGTAGTGACCACAGACCAATCAAGCTTGTAATGAATATGGAGTATGTTCCACAGGAGCAAAAGCCCTTGCCCCGCTGGAATTATAAACGAGCAGATTGGGACAGATTTTCCATACTAACAGACGAATATTGTGAAAACATAAATACACGATATGGCAACATAAAGCAAATGGTGGAAAATCTATACAGAGCGATAATACAGGCAGCCACTGAGTCCATTCCAAGAGGAGCGAGGAAAAATTACAAACCATACTGGACTGAAGAACTACAAAGTTTGGAGGACAAAGTTGAAGATGCCAGGAAGACAGCAGAGAGAGAACAAACAACTGAAGTGAACATCTCTCTCAAAGCCATCTCAGCAAAATATAAAAGAACAGTAAATCAAACAACAAGAGATTGTTGGAGGGAAAAAACAGAAAACCTGAATTTTGACAGGGATGGAAACAAACTATGGAAACTAGTGAAAGCCATGAACAATGAAGGACCTAGAAACAAACAAATAACAATTAAACAAGGAAATGCCTTGCTTACAGGAAAAAAGGCTGCAAATGCACTAATGGAACACTATGCAAATGCAAACCACATTGATATTACAACCGAACTGAAGAAAGCAATCAAAGACAAACAGATACATCATAGAAATACAGAGACAGCAGCAGAATATATGATGGCAAATCTAACAATGGAAGAAATGGAACAGGCAATGAATACCCTAAAAAAGAAGAAATCACCAGGAAAGGATGGAATCACAAATGAAATGCTAATAGGACTAGGCACCAAGTTAGTTTAGTTAGTCTTTCCTCTTGAGCCTAAGGCGGCGCATTGGGCAGAAGTCCTGTCTCTCCATGCTTGGCGGTTCGCTGCTACCTGTTGTAGATCTTGGATATTCACTTGGCCATTGAATGAGCCTTCTCTAATGATGGTTCTACGCAGGGTCTCTCTTGGTCTTCCCCGTTTTCTTTTCCCTACTGGTGACCATATGAGGGCTTGGTAGGGGAGTCTTGACTTGTCCATTCTGAATACATGGCCGATGTAGTTCCAACGGCGTCTTCTTATGAAATTGGATACTGTATCTTGCGTAGTCTCTTGTCTTATTTGCGAATTGGTTCTGAAGTCTGTCCAGTGGATGTTTAGAAGTCTTCTAAGACATTTGTTCTCAAAATTGTCTAATTTTTTATCTAAAGCTACCGTTGATTTCCAACTTTCACATCCATACGTTAACACTGGAATCACACAAGAGTTGAAGATTTTAAGTTTTGTGTGTTTGCTGAGTGTCTTTGACTTCCAGATGTTTGACAGTTTATTGAAGGCACTAGATGCCAGTGCGATTCTAGATGATATTTCTGGTGTTGAGTCCCCTGTAGATGTCATTTTGCTTCCTAGGTATGTAAAGCTGTTGACTTTTTCAAGAAAGTAGCTGTTCAATTTGGTGTCATCTGAACTGTTGGTAAGATCAATAGTCTTTGTTTTTGTGGTGTTAATTTGGAGACCAATTTGCCCTGAAACATTTTGGAGGTGGTTTATTTTCTCTTGGGCATCCGGGTGTGTTGAACTCAAAAGCACCAAGGCAAAGAAGAAACTACTAGCAGTCCTAAATAACAGCTGGAAGAGAGGAATAGTCCCACAGGCATAGAAGGAAGCTATACTAATACCAGTCCCAAAGAAAGGAAAAGACCTGGAAGAACCAAATGGCTATCGACCTATCAGTCTACTTAGCTGTGTAGGAAAATTAATGGAACGCATTATCAATGGCAGGCTAACATGGCATCTGGAAGAAAACACTCTTAACACCACACCAAGCAGGATTCAGAAAGTACAGATCCACTGAAGATCAAATAACCTATATAGCTCAGGAAATAGAGGATGCCTTCCAAGAGAAAAAGCACACACTAGCAGTCTGGATAGATTTAGAAAAAGCATTTGATAAAGTATGGAAGGAAGGACTGAAAGTAAAACTGCAAAAAATGCATGTTTGTGGAAAAATGTATAAATGGATCAGCCACTACCTTGAGAACAGAACTGCCAGGACAAAAGTTGAAGGACAAACAAGCAAAATGATGCTGTTGGAGCAAGGTGACCCCCAAGGAGGAATTCTTTCACCAACATTATTCCTAGCATATATAAATGACATCACAGAAAATTTTCCAGCCAGAGTACACACATCCTCTTTTGCAGATGACCTAGCCATATGGACATCTGAAGAATATATTAGTACAGCTAACAGCAGAATACAGCAAGCCTTATTAGCGCTAGAGGACTGGTCAAAATCATGGCTAGTGAAGATAAGTGAGGAGAAAACAACATGCACAGTGTTCTCCCTCTCAAATAAAACTCAGCAACCTAAGCTGGTATTGAATGGAAAAATATTGCGCCATGAAGAAAATCCAAACTATCTAGGAGTCACCTTTGATCGTCGCCTGACATGGAAGACACAGGTTGAGAAAAATCGAACAAGAGCAAGGCAGAGAATGGCAATCATGAAAAAGCTTGCTGGTACAACGTGGGGAGCAGATGAGAAAGTTCTCAAGAAGTTATATACTGGACGGGTGAGGCCAGTACTGGAATATGGCATTGCAGCTTGGGCAACAGCAGCTAAGTCAAACTTTAACAAAATAAGTAGAGTCCAAAACCAAGGAATGCGAATCATAACTGGAAGCCTGAAGACAACGCCTATTAATGAACTAGAAAAGATCACTTGTTTACAACCAATGCAGGACAGAAGAGATAGCAGAGCCCAGCAACAAGCAGAAAAATTTAGAAGATTGACAGACCACCCTATGTATAACAGGTTTAATGGTTTTGGAAAAGGAAGACTGAAGAGTAGCAACTTTGTAGAAACTGCAAAACGAAAGATTAGGGCAGATCCCATACTTAACATATCAACAGTCAAGCCCATTTACAATGCACACAACTTCCCAGCTTGGAGACAGCAGCAACTGCCTGAGATGATAGAAAACATTCCTGGTATTGAGAAAAAGAACACTCAGAATAAAACCGAAAGAAGAAAAATAACCCTCAACTACATAAAAGAACATTACCCAAGCAGCAATTGGACCCATGCATATACAAATGGATCAGCCAAAGATTCAATTAAAAATGGAGGAGGAGGAATTCTCCTTAATTTAAAAAATGGAGTGATAAAAACACAGTCAGTGGCAATTGGAAAATTTTCAAGTAACTTCAAAGCGGAGGTAGAGGCTTTGAAAACTGCAGCAGAAATGCTCCTGATGGAGGAAAATAAAGAGAAGCAAATAGCTATCTTCACAGATGCAAAGTCAGCTGTCTCAATACTGAAGAGCAAAAACAGCACAGAACTAGCTGACCTAAGAGCAGCACTCCATGGTCTATGCCAGAAATCCAATAAAGTTGTAATACAGTGGATCCCATCACATTGCAGTATACCTGGAAATGAAGAGGCTGACAGACTAGCAAAAGAGGGTGGACGATTACCACAGCCTGACATAGACATAACCTATAATGAGGCAAAAATGTTTATAAAAAGCACTCATAGAACCAAATGGGAATCAGAGCATCCAGGCCACCAGAAGGATGATGCATATTACAAACTCGACCGAAGAGAACAAGTAGCAATCTTCAGACTTCGCACAGGACATAACAGGCTGAAACACCACTTGTTCAGTAAACTAAAGATAGGAGATACCGATGAATGTAATTGTGGAACTGGTAAAATGACAGCTAAACATTTGCTGCAGGAGTGCCCAATATATGCAGAACAGAGAAAGATATTTTGGCCCACGCCTGCTTCATTTGAGGACAACCTCTATGGAGATATCAACAAGCTCAAGTTGACTACAGCTTACTTTAACTACATTCAGGTTGACATCTAAAGGTGCATGAAGATGTATTTAGACTGCCACACTTCATACCACAGGTATGTCGGTTACAAAAGCGTCCCAGAGGCATGAAATGGAATATTGCTTGGATAGCACATCCATTACGTGGAAAGTCCGAATCAAAAGCTCACTGTGTGGGCTTCGTAAATGGTGGAAAAAGTGTCCTAGTGACACGAAATGGAATATTGCTTGGATAGCAAATCCATTACGTGAAAAGTCTGAATCGAAAGCTCACTGTGTGGGCTTCATAAAAGGTGGAAAAAGTGTCCTAGTGGCACGAAATGGAATATTGCTTGGATAGCAAATCCATTATGTGGAAAGTCTGAATCGAAAGCTCACTGTGTGGATGTCATCTGCAGACTGCATTCTTCTGGTTTCCGGAGGAACAGCCTATGGTGAACGGAAGGCCCAATATACGGAAGTGAGGCTAAGCATCCATGTGCAGGACGTGACGATTCCTTGGGTGAGCCCAGTACCAGAGCGCTGTGTGATGGCTCTGCAAGTATGGAAGCCTCTTTGGATGGCGGGGAATGCCCATGGTCTGCCCCTGCCTTCCCTTGAGGGTTGACCAGGATGTCTTTGGCTGTTCTATATGGGCCAGCTAGGATGGGGGATAACACCACAACAGTGAGATTCAAACGTCCCAAGAAACCCCCGGGAAGGTTAAACCGGTCAACAAATGCCCGCAGAAGTCGGATGTGTTGGCCTGACGGCGCAAGAACGCAGCTCTGCTGTAAACAGGCACAACGCAGTCACATCCGAAAAAAAAAAATCCGGATGAACGCAGAAGAAGAAGAAGAACACCTATAATTTCCGTTTAGTTTAGTTTAGTCGGATACTTCGCTGCAAGGTATTGTATTTCGTGTAAGTATTAAAACTCCTCCTTTGTGTCCTTCGCAATCGAAACGTGTAGCGTGATATCCTCTGACTGAGAATCTGCGATTGGCGTTGAGGTGTGTCCCTTGAATGCATGCCACATCTATTCTATCTTGGACCCTGTCGACTTTTTTAAATTCTATCTTTATGAAGACGCTTTGTTAGGGAGACTTTCTTGTTATAAACTCTTTCGGCATTCCACTGTAGTATGTTGAGTGTCCGATTTCACTATTACCCCATACCCCGTTCAACGTCAAGGAGAAGTTATAGTTGGGGTCCATCACCGGCGCAAAATGATAGTCCTGTGATTTTTGAGTCAGCCAAAAGCAGCTTCCCACGGTTTTACCCTCACAGAATATACGAAGATGATTGTTGTCCATATGTCTTTCTAATAGTGTCATGAGAATTATATAGCGTTACACCTGTGCGGCTGTTGGCTTGCCGAGACTCCTGTCTTTTCTACTTTTCACATTGAGAAGTGAGGAGAATTTTGTGGAATATTCACTGGCACAGGAATGGAGCATAATGAGAATGACCCGTTGCCGTGAAGTTGGAACCGCGACTAACACTTCTTGAAAATTTACGAAAACTCATTTCAAGTATACAAAATAGGTCCATCCAAACAACCTATAACAATCACAAAAATGAACCAGATTGGCAAAATATTATACATAAAAGAAAACCTTGCCTAATGTGTTATTTAATTGGACATTATGAAAATTATGGAGTAAAATTAATGTTTATTTCGTGGATGTACTATAGCGCATGAATACCAATGACGTCACAGAAGAGTTCCCATCAGCCTCTGCCCGTTGTAGGACAAGAAGGTTCGTCGCTGAACGTTTGAGAAACGTTATCGTCACTTTATTTCTGTTTCGTGATCACCTAATGTCACCATGTCGGAGGTAATATCATCTTCTACTACAACGATGAAGCGAGATTTTAGTAGGGTTGTTCTTACGTTGGAAAACGTTTTGATCCCGAACGATAAATTGTGTGAAACTCCGTCGATGTTGGACGGACTTGATAAGGAAGTTGAAACGGATCTGCGTATTTTAGGCTGTGAATTAATTCAGACGGCAGGAATCCTGTTAAAATTGCCTCAGGTGAGAGAATACTTTAAAACATACAGTAGATATTCTAGATTGTGAACATTTTTTATTTAATATCCCCTTGTGGCAAATAGTGAAAAAAGGTTTGTACCACACCCGTCAACCTCCTTGCTGACCTAGTTTACTTTAAGTTGGTGACTAACGAATGTGATCTATCATCTAAAAATATACTTTATTATTTATTACGCCATTCATCACATTTAGCAGGAAAGCTCGATTTGGTACGCGAAAAATAATAAAGCAATAAATTGATCTAAGTGTGATATTTCAAAAGTAAAAATGTTGACCTCCTAAAAGTGGCGTCCGTCAAAACTTGAACTTGAGTATTCCAATTCTCAATTCTCATGTGTCGCAACGATCCATTCATCTATTCTTTCAAAGAATCAAAAATTACGCTTGTCGTCTACATTATCAGGTAATTTGTTAAAAGTAAGAAAGTTAAACACATTGTCATTAAGAACTCATTTATTCAGACATCAGGGTATGGTTAAGAAGGAAAGAACGGGGGTCGCGTTAGTTACATTTGAACTCGTCCAGCAAGAAAGGAGAAAATCAAAATGGCTACACTACAACTACAACTACAACTATAATTATAAACGACAGGAAACATGCCATGGCATACGTGAAGACACCGAGAAGTCATGACCGACATGGGAAGCATGCCTTCGTTTTAATGTGTAAAACGCAGAGTTTATTCGAATTATTTACCGTTTCTTACTAGTAGCTCAGCGTACAATATAATTATATATTATAAATCAAATGTAAGGTCTAGCAGTCTAACGTAGTGGTGGGCTCAAAATTCTAAAATGGCGGCGGAGACACATGGGAAGCCATGTGTGAAACGGTCACAGATCACGTCTCTATCACATGTCCACTGCAACCTTTCTCACTTTGTCCTACACCCGCACACGTTTCACTCGGACGTTAGTTTGGGTGATTTCTCGTTTTCCCCTTACCCCCTACCCCATTAAATCTCATAAGAGGTTATAACTAGGGCCCATCCCAGCTTTGCAATCCAACCCGCCACATTTTGGATGTTGATGTTGTTAATTTGAAAGGTATTGTTCATATATTATAGGGGATAATGCTTGCTTGTAAGTTGTGCAAGTACGGATGACTTTCCTCCAACCTGTCCATTACATTTGTTAGACTGGATGTTTTTAATGGACCACAGAAAAGTAGAAGAAATCATTTAATTTAGCAACCTCTTACTCTTTAATGAATAATGGACCACAGAAAAGTAAAAATCATTTTTATCATTTTTATATAATGGATCACAGAAAAGTAATCCCACTTTGGAAACGGAGTGACTATACACACAATTTTGTGAGTAGTACGAGCTGCTATACACAAAAATTTGTGGCTGGTCACGTGATTATTTGGATGGTCACGTGATGTCTACTTCCTTTTGACTACATAATTATGTTTGTGAAACTATCATTGTGTTCTCGGTAGTGTAGTGGTTAGTATCTCCGTCGCGCGGTAGACTGGGGTTCGTCTCCCCGCAAGCAATATTTTTTGTTTAAAATTTTTAATCAGTCAATCAGTGCCGTCTCCACAATGAAGGTTGGCTGCAATGGATCTCCAATACTGTCTGTCTTTCGCCTTGGCTGTACATTCTGTCCGGCTGATGTTCATCCATCTCTTGATGTTATCTTCCCACTTGTATCGTTGTCTACCTCTTGCTCGCTTGCCTTCAGCCTTGCCATCCAGTATGGTTTTTAGTTTTTATAAGAGTATCATGTCTTTTAATAATAACATGGTCAAAATATTTCACTTGCTTCGTCTTTATTTCTTCCATCAACTCTCTCTTCATCCCCAGTTTTTCTAGAACCTCAGCATTTGATTGATTTGTTTCCATGAAATACGACATATTCAT
This sequence comes from Cepaea hortensis, assembly GCA_963921405.1. NCBI lineage: Eukaryota > Metazoa > Mollusca > Gastropoda > Stylommatophora > Helicidae > Cepaea > Cepaea hortensis. Next base: position 231,491,377 of record OY992876.1, read on the forward strand.
CTGTATATCCACATCTCCAGGGCTTCTAAGCGACTTTCTAGTTGCTTGTTTTAGGAACTAAAATATAGAACTGAGAAACTCGAAGCATCTGAATAAAGTGTTCTCTATGGATCTGCGGTAGCTGCCCGGGGGGGCACATCCCCCTAGGCAATGACGGAGTGATCGAGTCTCGAATGAATCCAATATATGTCTTTGTTTAATGTGAATTTTTTTTGCCAAATAAAATATCACTGTACGTAGAGTGTGTCCTTGTTGACAAATATTGTCTTTGTGAGGTTTGAAGAAAAAGAACTTGCAAAAAAAAAAAAAAAAAAGACAGACGAGAAGAGAGAATAATAGTCTTCTTCAAATTTTTGTGAATAGCGGCTCGTACTATTCAAAAAATTTTGTGCCGAATAATCATGTGACCTGCCACAAATTTTTGTGTATAGCGGCTCAGACTATACACACAATTTTGTGTATAGCTTCAAAGGCAGCAAAAGAGATTTCACACAATACAGAGGCCAAGGCATTTCACTGTTGAGTCATACTGGGAAAATATGAGAAAAGATTACGAACTACCATAGAACCCCAGCTAAGCGAAACACAACTTGGATTTAGGAAAAGCAAAGGATGCACAGATGCTATTTTTGCACTTAGACAACTTATAGAAAAATCAATCAAATTCAATGAAACACTCTACTTAGCCTTTGTCGACCAAGAAAAGGCATTTGATACAGAAGATAGAAACAAGCTGTGGGAAATCCTTAAACAATATGGAGTGAGTACATATCTAACAAACCTATGTAGAAGTTTATACAACAACACTGAATGCATAGTGAGAGCAACTGGACACTCAGAACCCTTCACCATAAGATCTGGAGTACGACAAGGTTGTGTCCTGTCCCCTCTCTTGTTCATAACATATATAGACAACATATGTAAAGAAACCAGCCAGAGACCGCAAGAATACCGCATGACGAGAACACAGAAGAAGAAACATCTGCAAATTACACCATTAGAGAACTCGTTTGCGGATGACCAAGCACTAATAGCAAAATCAGAAGCTGAATTACAAGACCACATGAATAATCTAAATGAAATGTAGGGAACATAAACATGAAAATTAGCACAAGTAAAACAGAGGTAATGACTGTAACTAAAGAAGAAAAAGCAACAATGATTCACCTAAATGAACGTCCCTTGAAACAAGTAAAGAGTTTCAGATACCTAGGAAGTATAAAATCAAATGCAAATCAGAAGGCGAGATCGAAAATAGATGCAATAAGGGAAACCAACTCATTGGACAAATGGCACTAATACTAAAGAACAAACATGTATCAATAACTACTAAGAAAGCACTCTTCCTACCAACTCTATGTTACCAATACCAAACCTGGACAATGACAGAAAAAGAGAAGGAAAAAAATCGCAACAGAAATGAGATTCCTGAGAAGAATACTCAATGTATCAAGAAGAGATAAGATCAGAAATGAAGAAATCAGGACTAAAGTGGGGGTTACAGCTGCACTAGATTTTATTAGAAAGCATCAAGTCAAATGGTTTGGCCATGCAAGTTGGTTACCAACAGTATACCACAACAAGCAATGATGTACAGACCAGATGGAAGCAGACGAAGAGGCCGACCACGTAAACGTTGGACGGAGGGAATAACAGAGTCCATGGGAATATCAATACATGAAGCCCATAAGCGGGCACTCCCGCTGTTTATACTTCACCTCGACACAGCAAGGTACAAGAGGAACATGATGAGATGAGACAGAAAAGTAGAAAATCATCATTTAGCACAGTGGTTCTCAACCTTTTTTGGCCCGTGCCCCCCTTCACATTTTCAGAACGCCATTCCCCCCCCCCCCCCCCCCTTTCGTATTTCCTACTTAAAAATTTGGCCTGTGCCCCCCTTCACCATATTTTCAGAATGTCATTCCCCCCTTTCATATTTCCTACCTAAAAATCCAGCCGAGCCCCTACACAGTATACGCAAGAAGCTAAATTTAATAGCACATACTAAAACAAGTCTAGACGTCCACATAAAACATGATTTGTGGGTCTACTTTATAAATTGAATTTTAGAAGGGTGAGACGTACAGAACCATACAGTATGAAGGGAAAAACAATATCAAGTAATCGGTTCTTGTATTAACGCGATCTTGAAATAATCTTAATTCCCCTCTGGGGGGTGGTGGTGGAATTCCCCACCGGTTGAGAACCACAGAAAAGTAGATAACATCATTTAGCAGGTCCTTTTACTCTATCTCCCCCAGCTGAACAGTGTCACCATCACATGCCATTCCTCCTGTCCCATATACCCTCGAGGCCTGTGTGTCTACAATGTCATGTCGTGTTTCCTCCTTTGAGCTGGTGAAACCATGCCTTTTTCCATCCCTGGGTAAAGTGGTGTGTCACATTACTTTCGTGACATTTTCCCTTGTCATGTGTCATAGACATAAAATAGATTCTATGCATTCTGAATGTATTACCTTGGTAACGATAACATACTTTTCCTATTTTTTTAAAAATGGAGCACATCTCCAGGCCCCAGAGTCAAAAGAAATGCCATATGATATGCATGGCTTTGTGATTGTAGTATTTTTCTGATCATGCCCCTCTGAAGGCTCTCGATCCTTGCTAGTTCCCTGGCCTCATGAATGTCCAAGGTGTCTTCAGTATCTTGTGACCATCTTCACGCAGGTCAACTCCGCCTTTTCTTCCAGAAAGAGAAAGGATGCATGTACACTTTACATGCTTAATGAAAATTGAAGAGGGTGGGTCAGAAAATATCCCCAAAAAATGTCCAGCATGTTTAATTTTTGGTGACTGTTCCGTGTTCTTCACCAGTTGTGGAATTTGTGCTGTGTGTAGCAGAATGCAGGATCAGAAATGGTCCAAAAAATCTAAACAGTTTTTGATTTTGATTTGTTTGTAAATTCCAGGCCATTTGAGATGATGGAGTGTGAATCAATCTATTTTTCTAATGTTCGTTGTTGTCCTCTGTCTCACTTGATTCCTTTGTGTTAAGAGGATGCCTGACATCTGTTAGTTAGTTAGTCGAGGTTCCAACTTCATGGCAACGGGTCGTCCCCATTATGCTCCATTCCTGTGCCAGTGAATATCACACAAAATGCTCCTCACTGTCCAATGTGAAAAGTGGAACAGACAGGAGCCTCTGCAATCTTGCAGCCCGCACAGATGCATTGTGCATAATGCCGCAGCCAGAATGCCAACACAAAGGTCATCCACGAAAATTACAGTTCATCGTCGATGGAATCAGCAGTCACCAGAAAGACTTCATTGAACTGGGTTTTCTCACATGGCTTGGTCTCTTTCCGCAGGGCGACCTGCAGAAAGCGCAGCACAAAGCACAAACTCTGTAGCTCCAGCATCGACTCTCAGGAGTCTGCTGAAAAATGCACTCGTGAACCGAAAAGGCAAATCAGTCAGTTCAGCAACAGTCGGTAGTCATTGTTCCGAACATGCAGTTCACTGTACAAACAAAAGCGGACATGTAAAAAGCATTCCATATGAATTTCACAGCTCACAGTCACGCTACGCACTCACTCAGTAGCAGGGCAACGGAACCATTGCCTGACATCTGTGTCGTGTGAAATGTTATTTTGGTGGTGTCAAGGGTTTCCCCACTTGTGGTTTTGTCCTATCTTAGATGCTTGTTTATTGTTTTAACCCTGTCGTTAATGCTAGTTAACCAACATAAATATGTGGGGTAATTACCTGTGATACTGTGCTGACCACTTACCTGTCTCTATATTTTGTAGGTGGCAATGGCTACTGCCCAAGTTGTCTTTCAAAGGTTTTACTACTCAAAGTCATTCATCAAACATAATATGGAGGTGAGTTGTACAGTTTGGTTACTTCTAAGTTCCATTTCATTCAGGAGGGATAGTTTGCATAATAGTCCATCACATGTAATAAAACCTCTTGGCTTGTCCATTCATTTATCATCAGCTGTGTCATTTATCACCAGCACAATTTAATGAAACAATTATGCCCAGTAACTGGCCCTCTTGAATGAGTTGGGGCATAATATTTTGAAATGACTATACAATTAATAATTTAATCAATGGCTAGTGGTTAGTTTATCCCTGGCTTTCCAATTTCTGCATTCAAAGCCAGAGATTTTTCCTGAACTGGCATTGCTTTTGGCACCAGAAATACAAAGTAAATGGCTAGCTGGCCAGATTATTTATTTCTCATGTGCCATTTGATCCCTGAAATCGTGGGCCCATTATGCTGTAGTGAAAGGGGTTATGTTGGTCATTGTGTTTTACCGTGTAGGACTGTCCCCATGTCTTTTAAAATTTCTATCATAAGCCAGATGTTCTTTCTGGCTTCCTTGGTACACCTCCCTCCATAATGATCTCTTTCAGACATTTGTCTTTTTGCAAACCTACACTGTTTAATTTTCCTCAGTTTTATCTACTGTAATAACCAACTTCAGTATTTTTGGGTAGATCTACGAGTTCTTTTTTGCCCCCTCCAATAAATTTGTATTAATATATGAACAGTTTTGATCATGCCGCTCCTTGGCGTGAGGCCTACAGTGTTGTGGATTTTTTTAAGCCGTACTTAACGGGCTGTTACTGACTGTTGACAGGTGTTGGCCATGGCGAGTATTATGCTGGCCTCAAAGATTGAGGAGTGTCCCAGACGAAACCGAGATGTCATTAATGTGTTCCACCACATTAAGCAAGTTCGCAACAGAAGGTAAGCTTTACTATTGAAATATTTTTCTAATAGTTACTTGTGAAATGGATTGTTATTTGTTATATCACAGCCTCCCCGGGAAGGTTAACCCGGTCAACAAATGCCCACAGAAGTCGGATGTGTCGGCCTAACGGCGCAAGAACGCAGCTCTGCTGTAAACAGGCACAACGCAGTCACATCCAAAAAAAAAAAATCCGGATGAACGCAGAAGAAGAAGAATATCACAGCCTCATCTATCCTCATCTCACAATAATGCTCCAAAGGAAAACGGCATTTATGCATGTTAAAAAAATGGAGTATACAGGGTGAAACTATTTACTTCATCTCAGAAGCAGAAGTGTGGAGACGGAAGTTTGTAATAGACGGCGATTAGAATTACTGATGCCAGTTTTGGAAATTATCCCAATGCGATACAGACACAAGGCCAGGAAGAAGAATTGCAGTTTCTGTACTACTGTATTATAAGGAGAACAATTTTTAAATATGAAACTGTCTGTCCCACAATCTGCCTACTAAAAATTGTCATAATTTCCTGGCCAAACATGATTGGCAACGAGTTTGTTGCCTCCTAGTGCATACATGTGAGTACCATTTTGCTGCTGGGATACCATGCGGCAGGTTGAGCAAAATTGAAAGCTGGATTCGACCCTACAAGCTACAGCTAGATGTCATGTTATGGATCACGTTGCAGATGGCTGGTGAGAAAGATGTGCAGCTTTGATAAATTTATGTTTCAGTTTACTGTCAAGGTTAGTAGGAGCGTTTATGTAAACATAACAAGAAATAAAAACAGTGTTGCCATCCGGTACATACATATAGTGCCTTATACTCGGCAGGATTGTACACTCTGGACGATGTTAGACAGAAGCGTAATACAAATTAATAATTCTAATTAGGCAGATATGCATTAAAACATTCCTAAAATTAATTTGACATTTAAACATACAATGTAAATTTTAACTTCACAGTTAAACAATACATTTAATAAATTGTATGTACATGTGTGTATGTACATACATATTTATGCATTAAATAGGTACATGTGTATGAAAACGTGTACACAATTTACACAATGCATACAAAAGCTAGATGCATTCCTATAGCGGACACTGCTTTGGCATGTGAAGTGTTAGGCTTTCATACATTTTAGGTCGTATATATACATACACACTAATTACTCTTGTCTAGCTGGCTCTGTGGCCAAGGGGTTACTCACTCAATTAAATTAATTACTCACTCAAATGTAATCCTGCATACCATGTTCGAAATGCAACTGCAGACGATTTGGCAGCAGACAGCCTTGTGTTGGTTTTCATACAAAGGTATGAGAGCCGGTCGTTCAGAAAACAGTGGCAAACTACTGAACGTAATCTTGGACATCCTGTAAAGGATATGCAACTACTTAAAAACTCGTCTAAAATAACGGGAAATATAATGCCATATAGTGTTATTGAAATAAATGTTGTGCTGTCCCGTTTGTTGCTGCTAAACGTGAACTTGCCTCTTCATGTGTTGTCTCTTGATGACTTGAACCAGCAGCATATACTAATACATTGTTTTTTCTTCCTCCCAATCTCACAAAACTGGATGTGCTACAGATAAACTCTCATGGGTTGGAGAAGTGGAATGCCGGAGATAGACTCACTCACACACATGTGTTTTGGTCACTCTGTCTTCTCCCACTCCTTGCTCCACCTGCCAGGTTTCAAGGGCACCATGATGGGTTGAAATGGTTTGTATACAGGGTCCCTGTCCCCCGAACCCCCTCACAACCACTTGCATATTTTTGCCTTCATTAGAAAATGAATTTGTTTTAAACATGATGAGCTTTTGATTGTGTGTATTGTACCTTTTAGAAAACAAAAATAAGACATGAATCGTAATTTTAATGAATCTAATACTTTGATCTGGTTGAAATAAGTTCAGTATATGCATTTTTATGGCTAATAATATCTTTTATTTTAACTCTTTTAAAAACTCATTAACTACCATAATTGGCGGGCAGTGGCACACTTAACTCGTTCAGAAAACATAAATGAAATCTGTCTACGTGTCATGGTTTTCAAATATTTCAAGAACATGTTAACAGCGGACAAATTACAGATACGCCTGTCGTGGCAAAATGCAGATAAAAATATTCAGCCGTGTTTTTTTTGGTGGTCTGGTAGTTAATGAGTTAAGTATGTTTGCTAAAACAGTTTGTCATGTTTATATCAATATTGACATATATTTGGTTTTTAAAAAACTTGTTTTGGGGGGTAGATGCTACAGATAAAAACAATAATGTAATTGATGATTTTGTAGCCAGAATGTAAGGTGTGATTTCCTGAGATGGACATTTGTGACAGTAATTAGAATATGCATTATATTCTGAAGACATTTTTTAACTTCAGGTGTGATATTTGGTCATACCTGGCAACTACTTAACAACAAGAATGATTCACCTGGTCCGTGAACGCTGTGCGTCTTTCGTCGTCAGATGCAGACGTAAAGACAACGCTGGGGAATTTCTTTTCCCATGGTCATCATGAAGGAAAACGTGCTCGTTTCTTGTTTATGGTTACCTGATTTCTCGTTTTTTGCTTTGGAAAGTCAAATTTTCATTACAGTGACATTACCGAGACAACTATACAAAATGTTATCACATTATTTGGTTGCCTGGAAACGATGCAGAGGCTGGAAACCTGGACTCAGTATCTTTGAAACCATCGTTGGATAACATCCGGACTACTAGATAAGGAATGGAGCTATCCACCCAATCTCATGTTATTGACATAGTCTTGTCTGACTCCTCACATTTTTCACCATTGTACATTAATTTGATTTGATTTACATGCTACACATTAGGACCTGGTCTCTGCTCGCCCATTCCTGTGTCTCCATGGTTCACTGAAACAGCTATCATCCATTTCTCTCTCTCTTGATGTTGTCCATACACACACACATAATGGCTTCCTCTTGCATGCTTTGTCTCCATTTTTCCTTCCACCGCGGTTGGCTGTTTGTGCTTACTGTATATGCTGACCCAAGTTTTGCCTTTAGTGAATTGTTGCAGCTGAATTGTTTCTCTGGTTGTCTCCATACGTGACATTGCTTATGGCATCCTACACATTTATCATCTCATCTTTTCCTATAACTAAGTTGTATTTATTTTCACAGCAATGTTTGTCTTCCATTAATCTATCAGTATCTCTGACATTGCAAGTTGCCTCAGACACATGTCCTTTGCATCCCCTGAAGATTGTGGGTCTGGTGACATGCATGTCTCAGTGATGCTGTTTATTTATTACTGGTGTCTGCAGCTGCTTCTGATGAACGTCAGTGCACTTCTCTACATGATGCCTGTGTTAGGAGGGGGCTGCAGTGGTGTAGTAGTTAGAGGCTGACCTGCTGGCCTAAGGTGCCGTGTGTTTGAATCAACACCAGGCCAGAGTTTAATATTTGACCTGGGCTCCCAGGTTGACACAGCCGTAAATGGAATGTCTTGGGAAGTGCTGATTGGTCTAAATATACAAATAATATAAATTGTAACTTGGGTCTTGCACTGTCTTGTCCCTAGTTAACAACGTACCTCATCTCATCTTGTTCCTCTTGTACCGTACTGTGTCGAGGTGAAGCATGAACAGCATGAGAGTTCCGCTTAAGGGCTTCATTTATATTTAGTTAATAGGGAAAGCTAACCCACATGCAAAATTCAGTCCTTCACTACTATAAAAATAGTGTGTATGGACTACGCTTGAGTTCAAAGCGAGCAAGCAAAAAAAAAATATATATAGTTCCCATGGACTGTTATTCCCTCTGTCCATTGTTTACACGGTTGACCTCTTCTGGTTTCATTTGGTCTGTACATCATTGCTTGTGGTATACTGTCAGTTGGTAGCCTACTTATATGACCAAACCATTTCACTTATTTTCTAATGAAATTTAGCGCTGCTGTTACTCCAACTTTAGTCTTGATTTCTGATTTTCTCTTTTGTCAGGAATCTTATGTCCGTTGTTGTAATGTTTCTTTTCCTTTTTTCTGTCATTATCCGGGTTTGGCATTGGTAGCATAGGGTTGGTAGGTATTGGTTTGTCTTATTGCATCTATTTTTGATCTCGCCTTCTTCTGTTTTCATCCATAGTCTTTTTTCGGATGTAATTGCGTTGTGCCTGTTTACAGCGGAGCTGTGATACTGTGCCTTTAGGCTGACACATCCGACTTCTGTGGGCGTTTGTTGACTGGGTTAACCTTCCCGGGATCTCGTCTTCATATTTGCCATTTGATGATGATATACTTCCTAAGTACTTGAAACTCTTGTTTTACTAGTTTTCATGTTATGTTCCTTAACACTTCGCTTGGACTATTGTGGACTTTGTGATTCTGCTTCTGATTTTGCTCTTAGTGCTTGATTGTCTGCAAATAGTTCTTTAATGGTGTAATTTGCTGTTGATTCTTCTGTGTTCTGTTCTTTATGTGGTGTTCGCACACTGATTGGCTGGTTATGAACAAGAGAGAGGACAGAACACAACCGTCTCATACTCTGGATCTTATGGTGAAGTGTTCTGAGTGTCCTTCATTTGTTCTTACCGTGCATTCACTGTTGTTATATTAGCTTCTACATGTTACAATGTATGTATGAGACAGAACTTATGGGGTAACAAATAACCCAAGGGACTTAAGAAACCCCCAGCATAGATATCTGTTGACCCAGAGACCACTATCATTATCTTCATCATTTGTTTACGATCTAACCCAGTGTTTCCCAACGTGGGGCCCACGCCCCACAGGATGGCAATTTGACTGTTAAGGGGGGCAATTCGAAAATGGAAGAAATCGGCTGAATATAACAAAACGGGGAGACTTAAGACTGAAGTTAAGTAAATTGGAACCTGACATAAGATCTCTTTGCAGCAAGCATCAAGCGCAAGGATCTCACTAAATTTAAATAATAAATAATTACTAATAATTAAAATAATATAGAAAAATCTTTCATTAAAATTATTTTGTACTTGAATTTCAGTTCTCCATTATATGTTTTGAAAATTTACTTACTGTGTTTGCTCAATAATTACCTAGTGATTTCTTCCTAAAACCTATCATTCAAGTTTCTTTAGTGAACATTTCAATTTTTGAATATTAAAAATAATGTATATGTTGAGAGGGGGGGGGGGGCATGGGGCGGGGGAGGGGGGCAATATGAATTTTAGAAAGGCTTAAGTGGGGCATGGTACAAAAAAGGTTGGGAAGCACTGATCTAACCTCAGTAGGTTTGGAATGATCTGCTAGCTGTAAGTTTCGTGTCACTGCCCAGTGCTTCTGTAAGACTCTTTACATGGGTCTTAATATTTGTCGCAGTCGTCTGTTCTGGTCTCTTTTTCTCTGGTTTGTTATATTTGATCAATATGTAATACAGGGCTGTGACAAGCGCCGTAAGACTAATGTGCCACAAGGGGGCCCTGATTTTCTTATGCTTGTATTAGGCAGAGCTGACCTATTGCTTAGCTGACAGGCACCGATGACAAGAAAATCATTGCTGCTGTCAATGTTTGGTGGGTTCCTTTCATATGAGGTTGTTTAGCCTTGCCTTGTGGCACAGGGAGTGTTCGATTTCATTGTCAATTGGTTGCTTGTTGAATCCTCAAGTCTTGCGTGTTATCTCTGAAGTCTGATGATGCATCTGTATTGGGGTTGTTTGATACCTAAAATGCCTGTATCATAGAGACGTTGGTGTAGAGACTTTCTGGCCATCAACGTGGGGGGTGTTGCACAGTTCACCTTCCCAGGCCCAAAACCAGCAGGGTTGGGCAGTACTGGGGCGGAAGCTTCACATCTGTAGAGGGGCATATTTGCAGATAGCCAGGTCATGATTGAGCACAGCACACTATACTGCCTAGGTTGATCATGTTTTGTCCACACTCTTGAGGTATGGCATTGTCAGCACTCAAGTGTTGTGTCTTTCTGGTTTGGTGAGATGCCTGTATCTTCTGTCTCATGTTCCAGTCAAATCAATATGTTTAGAGTTGTAGTATCTGCTGTGGTAGTTTGTTATGGAATTACCCCTAGCTCAGCAGAGCAACCAAGATGCAGCACACACTTGCGCTGGTGGTCGTGGAAAAGAAGCTTTCACCGAGAACTTGCCAGTTGAGTTGTCGAGGGTTGTTGCATGGTGTTATGCTTGATTGTCAAGTGTTGAGTGGGAAAAGCGCTGGTCTGTGCAGTTGAAGGTCAAGCATATGTCTACTTTTGGAAGCTGAACCAGAGAGCTAAAGTAGCCAGCTGCCGTAGGACAGCATAACTTCAGGCCAACTCTCTCTCTTGATTTAATCAGCACTGTACTTCATGTTCAGGTAACGCCATTTGTATTGTACAATTCTGTTATCACTAACCTTGAAACACTACCCCACACTTGAGATCATAGTAAAAGTAACTGATGCCTTTCCACGCCCACAGGCACATTGCTATTTGATAATGTTATAGCTCGATGGGTAGTGTCAGTACCACACTGGTCACCTTCTCAGAACAATTCCTGGTACCAATTTTCAGCGGGGTCTTCCCTGAGTTTTTAAGCCATGGTCTTTGGCTGTTTGAGTTTCAGGGAGGGAAGGGGCTCTCTAGTTGTACTAGTAACAGTTTGCCTCACCTCATGATCCGCTTGAATTTTAGTTCTCTCCGTGAACTCCACATTGACAGTTCTCACCTCGTGATTCACTTGGATTTGTTTACTTCCCTTCATGAACTTGACATTAAGTTTTTCTCAGCTCTTGATTCACTTGGGTTTGTTTAGTTCTCTATATGAACTTTTTTCTCAGCTCTTGATTTAATTGGGCTTGTTTAGTTCTCTCCATGAACTCCACATTAATGGTTTGTCTCACCTTGTGATTCACTTGGGTTTGTTTAGTTCTCACCATGAACTCCACATTGCTGTGTTAGTCCTTATTTTTTTTTCCACTTTGTGATTCACTTGGATTTTAGTTCTGTCCATGGACTCCACCTCGTGATTCACTTGGATTTGTTTAGTTCTGTCCATGAACTCCACATTGACAGTTTGTCTCACCTTGTGATTTACTTGGGTTTGTTTAGTTCTTTCCATGAACTTAACATTAAGTTTTTTTTTCCACCTCATGATTCACTTGGATTTAGTTCTGTCCATGAACTCCACCTCATGATTTACTTGGATTTGTTTAGTTCTCTCAATGAACTCCACATTAACAGTTTGTTTCACCTCATGATTCACTTGGATTTGTTTAGTTCTCTCCATGAACTCCACATTGACAGTTTGTCTCACCTCGTGATTCACTTGGGCTTGTTTAGTTCTCTCCATGAACTCCACATTGCTGTGTTAGTCCTTATCTGTGCAGGTACTAATTAATGAATGTTTGTATTAATGTATTAGTATATGTTTTAGTTCTCCATGTCCCTGACCCATAGCAGCAGTGCTAGTTTGATGAGATAGTATTCTGAATTTTGTCACTAGGTTTAATTTGTTGACTTCCTCAAGTTTCCTACTGGTGTACACATCTCTTAACCTATTAACCTATTCATATTTCTGTCGGGGAGAGTCCGACACTTAACACAATGTTGATGTGCCATATGCTTGCTTCGTATGATCCTGCGTCAGGCATTCTTTAGCCATAATTGATCCTACATGATACTATGCTGGATGCTTGGGAAGATTGTTGCATTTGCCTCAGAAATCATCTTCGTTCACCTTCAGGTGTCATCAATAAATGCAGGGAAAGCAGCAGTCATCTTAAGCTTGTTATCCCCATAGAACTTGTCCTCAAATGGAGCGGGTGTTGGCCAAATTGCTATTCCTTGTTCTGCATATATTGGACACTTCTGCAGCAAATACTTAGCTGTCATTTCACCAATTAATTCATCAGTGTTTGCTATCTTTAGTTTATTAAATGTAGTATTTCAGCCTGTTGTTTCCTGTCTGTAGTCTGACGATTTTAGCTTGTTCTTTTCTGTTAAGTTGCCCCTTCTTCTTTCGTTCGCTTGAAATATGTCTATATCTGCAATGTTGTCTCTTTTATGAATTTCTTCTTCTTTGCGTTCATCCGGAGTGTTTTTTCAGATGTGATTGTGGCATGCATTAGGCACCCTTGGGTCGAAACCCTTAGGTCAACACATCCGGCTTCTGCGTGCATTTTTGACCAGGTTAGCATTCCTGGGAGACTCTCACTTTTGTGGTACCGTCCACCTCCCAGCTGGTCGAGTTGGAACAGTCGAAGACTTCGCAGTCATCCCTCAAAGGAAGGCAGGGACAGTCCATAGCATTTTCCGCCATCCTGGGTGGCTTCCATAATTGCAGAGCTGACATATAACGCTCTGGTGCTGGGCTCACCGAGGGAATCGTCACGTCCTGCTCATGGCTGCTTTAATTCCTCTCTTCAATATAATGGGCACTTTTGTATGAATTTTAAAGTTGCCCCTAAAATTGAAGGATTGTTTATGTTAAGTGTGACATAATTTTCAAGCAAGGAGAGTTCTTACTATGCGAAACACATGACTTGTTTGATTTTCACATTTGATAAGTTTTTTACAAAATGATTTGTTTGTTGGTGTAAACAACACATTCCAGTCAAGATCTGCTCTCATGGTTGAGGAAGTCTACTGAGATATTGTTTTGTGTGTTGTGACAGTCATGATCCATTTTTGCACAATACAATTACAATACACAAAATCGATACACACAATTTTAACCATTTTGTCAATTATACATACCAGCAATATTCCCACCACATTCAGTGAATAAATTACAAGACATACACAATATTTTAACCATTTTGTCAATTATATGTACGAGCAATATTCCCACCACAGTCAGTGAATAGGACTACAATAGTGATACATATTTTAACCATTTTGTCAATTACAAGTTCGAGAAATATACCCACCACATTCAGTGAATAAAAATATGACTTGTACAAGTGTAAAGCAATGTGCAGGATGTAGACGGCAGTAAATTGGATAAAACATCTGTAAATATTGCAACATTTATGAGACTTCTGTAGGCAGCGATAGAGATTATAGGGAGAGGAGGCTGATAATTAACAACTGTAGTAACTTATACATTTTATCACATATATCCACTTCACACTTGATTATCTGTCGTGTTGGTCTGTTCTACTTTGTTTCCTCTGTTCTGCATTCGGTTTGCTCATTCTGATAATTAACAACTGTAGTAACTTATACATTTTATCACATATATCCACTTCACACTTGATTATCTGTCGTGTTGGTCTGTTCTACTTTGTTTCCTCTGTTCTGCATTCGGTTTGCTCATTCTGATAATTAACAACTGTAGTAACTTATACATTTTATCACATATATCCACTTCACACTTAATTATCTGTCGTGTTGGTCTGTTCTACTTTGTTTCCTCTGTTCTGCATTCGGTTTGCTCATTCTGATAATTAACAACTGTAGTAACTTATACATTTTATCACATATATCCACTTCACACTTAATTATCTGTCGTGTTGGTCTGTTCTACTTTGTTTCCTCTGTTCTGCATTCAGTTTGCTCATTCTGATAATTAACAACTGTAGTAACTTATACATTTTATCACATATATCCACTTCACACTTAATTATCTGTCGTGTATGTCTGTTCTACTTTGTTTCCTCTGTTCTGCATTCAGTTTGCTCATTCTGATAATTAACAACTGTAGTAACTTATAAATGTTATCACATATATCCACTTCACACTTAATTATTTGTCGTGTTGGTCTGTTCTACTTTGTTTCCTCTGTTCTGCATTCGGTTTGCTCATTCTGTTATGAAACAGCGTAGGAATTATGTTACCATATATAGTTCCCACTGTTTAGAGGTCATTCTGTTGGGCTAGCAATGTATCTGGGAAAAATTATGTTAGCTGTTTTCATATGCTGACTTTAAAATATAGAGTTTATATATAAACATAATGATCACTGCAATGATGATTTTAAAATCTGATGTAATCATTTATCAGAAAGCTATTTCTTCTTACATTGCATACCCTTCAACACCCATGGTGTTGGCATTTTGTTTAGTTTAGTCGATGGATCAACATCACGGCGCACGGGTGTAACCCATTAGTGCTCCGTTCTCCTCCTAACTCAAACCTGAGCTTGGAGAAACTCAGCTCAGTGCACGAACTCCGTAGCACCGACGAGGATCCTGAAATACTTTGGGTAGATTTTCGACTCGAAATTTTGCCAGGGCAGCGCCGTTAGGCTACTCTTTTTTCGATTTCCAACTGCCAAAGGATTTTTTTATGTGCGCAACAATACACACAGGCGTCCGATCTCACTACGCAGAGACCAGGGGAAATTTTATTACTAGAAGTCCACGTGGAAAAATCCCGGTCCTCACCAGGGCTTGAACCCGGGACCTCCAGCACTGGAGGCGGACACCATACCTCGAGACCACGCAGCCCCTGGGCATTTTAGTACTAGGCCAGGAAGAAAATCTCTATGCTAACATCTCTTGTAGATGCAAGTCTGTGCTAGTACCCAAACGACCTGACAGTAACACAGATTTAAAGAGTAAAAACTGTCTTCGGGAGGATTCACCAACCAAACACATCTATATGGATATTTTAACATTTATTATCACCAGTATAATGCATCTTGAAAAGTCTATTTCATTTATAAGACTGCAAATGTTTTACTGAGTTTCATTCTAGGGGTCAGCATTTACCTTAGAGGATGCTGTGACCTGTTGTTGATGCATGTTCCCTGCACTGTCATTTCTATCTTATGTGGCATTACATGATTGTACATATTTAATTCTCTTATCCCTGTGTTTGTAAGTCTCATTTAATTTCTTCTTCCATCCGCACTCTTTCCCAATTCCTGAATAGCTCTTAGTTCATGTTCTCTGTTAATTTCCCTAGGTCAAAGTAGGTAAGTCAGTCCCTGCGCATTGTGTCTTTGTTTACATCTCATTATCTCTCTTCTAGAAGAGACTCCTGTCATCTTGGTTCACTGGTTTATTGTTCCCTTCATCTTTAGACTTGTTTACAGTTGGTTGAATTCTGCAGCAGAGGTTTTCTACTCAAACCTCAAGCCAGCCCCCTAGTTGCCTCTTACAGCAATGGTGATGGTAGCTTTCTGCGTAACTATTCTATTCTTTGCTTCCTTAAGGGCCCTGGTAACACGGGCAGTTTCCTTTATGTTGTTCCATCCAGGGAGCTCACCCGTTTCCTGAACACCCTATGTCCAAAGCATTCTTCTTTTTCAATCCAGTATGTAGTTTCTTGATGGCTATTTCATGTTGTACCAGCAAGCTTATGTTTGAATGTCATTATTTGCCTTTTGTGTGTGTGTGTGTGCGTATGTTGTTTTCCCTTCACTGATCTTTACCAGCCATGCTTTTTGACCATTCCCCAAGTGCTACAGGGGCCTTCTTCCCTCCTGTTTCTGAGCTATATGGGTTATTTGATCTTCAGTGGAGATTGTGAATCCTGCCGGTTGTGGAGTTATGAGGTCTTTGTCTACCACATCAGCCTGCCATTCATCATGTGATCCATTAATTATCCTACATAACCAAGTAGACTGATGGCCATTTGGTTCTGCCATATCCTTCTGCTTCCTTCCATTGCTGGGACTATTTCTATCTTCCAGCTTCATTTAGAATTCGTATTTATGTGTCTGCGTTTGTACCCAGATGCATTTAATCCTTTTCTGGTGACTTCTTCTTTAGGGTACTCATTGCCTATTCTACACTTCATATATTCTCTGTTAGCCTTATCCAGGTGTGAGGAAATGCACCTAAAGACTAAATGTCATGGCAGGGCAGACTAGGCCCTAAGCCATGGTTGGAAACTGGTCTAGGATCGAAATTCCGGCAGGCGGATAGTTAGATCATTGCTTTGCTGATCCGGCAGCTTCTGCAGCTTGTCTTGTTCCAGACATATTGGTGTTACCTTTCCTCTGGAGTAAACTAGACAGGCCGAGAGAGGGATCATGCTGCATAAGCAACACATGATCTCTAAATTCAGCCCAGGCTTTGTGTTTGGAGAGATAATCCCATTTTACAAACTATCGTCTGTCAAGACGGCAAGGTGCCAGTCATTCCATGTGTTATTTTGACATGTCTGTTCGTTTTTGATTGTTTTTCTGTTCAGTTGTGATATCAGTGTGGGTTTGCATCAATGCAATTGCAGTATTTCCCCTTATAGGTCTGGCTTTGATAGTTTTTGTAGTTTGTTTCCAGGTTTCCTGTGTTTTCTTTCTAACAATCTCTTGTTGTTTGTGTTTATGCTGATGTGATTTTGCTGAGATGTCTTTGAACAAGATGTTAGCTTCAGTTCATCATTCTCTCCATCTTTCTGGCATCTTCGACTGTCTTTTAGAATGTATTATTCAGTTCAGCATGATTTGTTATGTTTTCTTGCTCCTCCTGGAAGACTCTCTGGCTGCCTGCAGTATTGCTTTTAAAACTTTCCACCCCATTATTTTAACTTTTATTTTGGTTTTTGTTGTTTGTTGGCATGGCAAATGGTTACAGTCAGCTGGTTTGCTATTCTGTGAGACTTTTGTTTCTGTGAATCATATGTCACTAGCACTGCCTGCATTCTTTTAATTTGTAAATCGATTACATTGCAGTTGCGTTTAGTACAGTGGTTCTCAACCGGTGCGGAATTTCTCTCTCTCCCCCCCCCCCCCCCCCCCAGAATTTTTAGATTTCCAGGGGGGGGGGGAATTAAGATTATTTCAAGATCGCGTTAATACTAGTGTAACAGGGTAACAGGACACGAATGCAACTGAAGGAACTCGCTTAGTAGAAATAGTCTGATTTTATTGTTGGAGGCATGTTGTTCATATCAAAAACGTATCATCATTATACAAGTGTAGACTCACATCCTGCTAGGCTGAGAACAAGGTGGTAACTAATCTCTATCCTGCTTCTACGTCAACGCGTGAGCGTCCCTAGATACCTAACTACTGGGTGCTCACGCGTGCATCAGCTAATAGATCCGTTTTCCCTTTGCACGCCATGCCAACTAAACCCCTTGAACAGAGCTACTCTGTTATATTTGAACCGATTACTTGATATTTTTTTCCCCTTCATACTGTACGGTTCTGTCCGTCTCATTCTTCTAAAATTAAATTTATAAAGTAAGTAGACCCACAAATCATGTTTTATGTGGATTTCTAGACTTGTTTCAGTATGTGCTATTAAATTTAGCTTCCATTATTACGTATACTGTGTAGGGGCGGGGGCGGGATATTTAGGTAGGAAATACGAAAGGGGGCAATGATGTTCTGAAAATATATTGGGGGAGGGGGGGGGGGCATGGGGAAAATTTTTAGGTAGGAAATATGAAAGGGGGAATGACGTTCTGAAAATACGGTGAAAGGGGGCACGAGCCAAAAAAGGTTTAGAACCACTGGTCTAGTATGTCTTTTGATATATCCAATCTTGAAAACTATATTAGTTAGCTTCCCTCGATCTCGTAACGTAACCTGCGCGAGAATCGGTGGTGGTTCTCACCGCGTTGGTAACTTACGGGGTATGTGAACCGGTTGCTCAGAAAGCAATGGCAAACTATTGAGCATAATCTTGTCTAGTACACCAACAGCAGCTGAAAAATGCTGTTGACTGCAACGTCCTGTAAGGGATATGCAAAAAAAAAAAAAAACCTTTAAATGTCCCCAGTTATCCACAAGGTAGAGCAGGTTTATGCCTCACTTGGCTTAAATCACCTGTTCTTTAATTGTCCCATCTACCTACAAGGCGGCGGGTTTGTGTCTCACCTGGCCTAGTTCACCTGTCCTTTAATTGTTCCGTCTACTCACAAGGCAGCAGGTTTGTATCTCACTTGGCCTAGTTCCCCTGTCCTTTGACGTGTCTGACATTAGGGTGTGGCCCCCCCACTCCCCCCTCCCCAAGCTAAGCGCTTGGATTCTTGGAAGCCACAGGCAGCTTGAAGGTTGAGAGACAAGAGACATTGTTGTTGTTAGATCTTGTTAATCAGTGACCCAGTTGGATGACCATATACACTTTGTTATTTACACATCAGACTGACGTGCGGTAGCACAAGTTGAGTTATCTGATATAGTTTATGTAAACCAGAGTCCTGCCTCAAGAAATGATAGGTTTCAGCTTGCGTGGATGTGACAAAGATCATCTTTGTAAACAAGCCATGTTTGTTTTTGTTTCAGCTGGACGAATTGACATCATCATTGGTGGCTCTTCTGACAGTCAAGCTGAATGAAACATTTACTTGGTGGTTTTTCTGGCATTTCACTTTGTGACGGCTGTACCAACCATTTTACAACTTCACGCAGCTTCTTCGAAGACGGGGGAGCAGCGTATTTTGTTTTTTTATTTTAGGTGATCTCGTCCGCACCTGGGGCATTTCAAGGGAACAAAGCGACCATATTTAATTTGTTCATTTATATTTGATCAGTTTAGCTGATGTTGTGGAGGCTACAAAAAATGCTTTGTCTTTACAAACTCAATGTTTGTGGGGTACTTATTGAAGCTCATTGCTTAAGACCCACTTTGATATGTATGAGGATTGTATGTGTCATCACAGTTTGCCAGAATTGATTGGAGCATATGGCGAGTCGTATATTTTACGGATTCTGGGCTTGTCGCACCACATATTGGGGGTCACTAATTGGAAGAGCTTGGTAAATTTGGGGAAATTCAATGGTCACTAAGAGTTAACTTAGGTTTCAGTATTTGAGGATGAACGTAATCTCATTAATACGATGATGAGCGTTTTCAGTACTGTTCTGCTAAGGTTTTATGTGCATTTTCTTGTGCGAGTCATGCCACTCCATCTTGCCAAATGTTCTCTATTGCTGTCATACATAAATTATATGTGTCTCATCTACATAGCAGTCTTCCCCGTCTCTGCTTCCCCAGCACTCCTTCCTCTATTGTTATTGTTTCCAGGTCCGTGTATTTTGCGCAAAAATATTTTTCCCTGTTTTATTTGTCTTAATAACCAATCATTTTCAGTATTGTGTTCTTCATGGATTGATTTGCTTGTCCTTTCCTCTGCATATCGTTGGCTGCTGTAGTCTTTTAGCCATCTGTGCAGGATGTCTGCTGTTGCTGGTCTTCTTGACAGTGACCATACCGGCCAATGACTGTAACCTGGGTGTCTATACAGAGATCCCCTGCCTGCCATCTAGAACTTGGAGACATGACCATCGGTTGTCTTATTGGTTGCCCTCAACCTAATCCACCGCCTGCTGTGATGTTTCACATGTAGCGCTCGCCTTCTATCGTTGTGCTAAATGGGTACACTAGCTTGTCCAAGGGTGCCCTGTAAGTTAGCAGAGGGAAGGAGGTGCCTTACTTCTCGTTTTATAAGGGATACCCCAGCCCACCACCCCACGCTGCTTAGTTTAATCATGTAAGAGTTTGTGTATGTGTGCTGAAAGGTTTCTTCCTTCTTTAAAGCTGTGAGAACATTTATCTTTGGTAATTCATCTGACATACAATCAACACAAAACACATCACTGAGTGATGGAAGACTAGTCACAGTGTTTTGTGTGTCTCGTGTTTGCTGAGATCCACTGCCACATTTCATGTCAATGTTTTGTGTCTCTTGTTTGCTGAGATCCACAGCCACATTTCATGTCAATGTTTTGTGTATCTCTTGTTTGCTGAGATCCACAGCCACATTTCATGTCAATGTTTTGTGTCTCTTGTTTGCTGAGATCCACAGCCACATTTCATGTCAATGTCACATACTCATTTCATGTCAATATTTTGTGTCTCTTGTTTGCTGAGATCCACAGCCACATTTCATGTCAATGTCACATACTCATTTCATGTCAATATTTTGTGCCTCTTGTTTGCTGAGATCCACAGCCACATTTCATGTCAATGTCACATACTCATTTCATGTCAATATTTTGTGCCTCTTGTTTGCTGAGATCCACAGCCACATTTCATGTCAATGTCACATACTCATTTCATGTCAATATTTTGTGTCTCTTGTTTGCTGAGATCCACAGCCACATTTCATGTCAATGTCACAGCCACATTTCATGTGAATGTTTTGTGTGTCTCTTGTTTGCTGAGATTCACAGCCACATTTCATGTGAATGTGTTGATAGCAAGTAGCATTAGTGAAACATCCAGGCTGGCTTTCAGACACCCAGTCATGAAGTGTCCATTCTGCAGGGTTGAGGAGATTTTGAGATAACTCTGGTGTTGTTGAGGATAAATGTTTTGAATGAAAACAATAGAACAGTAACGTTCATGAGCCCTGATTGTCTTCTTTAGTGGTTGCATTTATTCGAAGACTCATACAGGAAAGATGCTCTTGAAATGTTTGCGTTTGGATATTTGGACGGAAGATCACTAACGGCATACCTATGGGTCAGGCATTGGACATGACCACTGAAGAACAAAGTCCAATGTTGTAGAGTTGACGTTAAGCAGTTTCTCATTGGCAACACTTTGTCGCAGATTAGCTGGTCCATCATGTGAAATTGTGATTGTTAGTTGAGCGGTGCCAGCTCTATATCTGCATGCCTGCTTAGTTCAGCTGTAGAAAGACCAGGGCTATCTCCCACAAGCTGGTTGTGTAATACTGGACTGACTGTTTATAAGACAAAAGTAGGGGACCATCATTCAACCATAATTGGGTTTCTTTTTCATCCGTGCTTTATTCAGAATTTTAATAAGCCGATACCATGGAAGGGCTTGCCATTGGGATCACGTGTGTCCACAAAACTTCTCATATCTAGATGTGAACAGCTGAGTGACAGTTGAATTATTTATATAGTCTGCTCCAAAACTTAAGTTGTGTGTTACTGAACTTGTCTCTCACAATGTTTTTTATTTGAATAGCATTAATTTAATCAGTTTTTATTTGATAAATTCTGACCACGTGGCAATGATGATCACACATCTCACTCACAGGTCAGTATGTTCACAAGGTACAATACTCACACTCGGGGTAAAAAATCAAAAGCTCATTCATTTTCATGTTTAAAATACGTTTTCTTAGTAGCACATCCAGGATTGTCGGTGAAAGATGTTTGTCATATGTTGTGTTTACTAACTGAAGAATCTCTGCAGGTTTGTGTGGCCTCTGGTTGCTGTTTGTAGTCTGTTCTATGAAAGTGTTAATGTCCTGATTGTGTGTGTGTATAGTTGACTACAGTCGGTGACTTTGTCTCCTCCTTGACAGAAACATTCACCCCCTGGTGTTAGACCAGCACTACATAAACCTCAAGAACCAGGTCATCAAGGCTGAGAGGAGGGTGCTCAAGGAACTGGGCTTCTGTGTCCACGTGAAACATCCACACAAGGTAGGTTGGCCTCCAGTGCTACGTTCCTGCGCTGTGTCAGTTGACTTCATTGCAATGTGATGTGTTGTAACCTTCACTCTTTGTTTGGACGTGGGGTTGTGATACGGTGACCGTAGCTATTGTCTCTGTCAAGTCATTTTCACTTTATCTCATCTGCCACACCATAGCAGTAAATACAGTGCAAATTGCTTAAGGCGATCTTGAATGTGGCAAATTTCTAGTGTACAATATTGAGTGCTGTAAATGCATTACTAAATGTTTGAACTCTTATAGGAGGAATTTCTAATAACTATTTCTTGGGAGCCCAGGTGAGTTCGCCATATCAGGTCTGCACTGTATATGTATTTTTTTTTAAAAAAACGATGTTGGGAGATCAGATATAATTGAGCTAACTAGGCTGTTTTATATAAGTAGATCGATGCTGGTTGTTGGTTGGAAGTAGCTCTTCTATTATGCCTTATTATGCCTTATGTTTGATTACTTTGGTCTTAAACATGAAGCAGTGCAATTGTATGTAATTGCTAAATGCTTGGATTCTATTTGTGCATGTGTTCCCCCCATTGGAGCATAGGCTGTCAACCAACTCGAGCCAGGCCTTCTGTCCTTGGTCATCTGCTGCAACTCCCTACGTCCTTCCCATGTAGTTCATTTTTGTCTTTTTCTGCCTCAAGTTATGTCATTATTTCGTTCTAACTGTGGTTTTCAGACAAGGGGGTGTCTAATTATACCATCCCCAGGTTATCTGCGTGTGTTGTCAGCATCTCTTCCTCACCTCTTGATTTTTTTTTTGCTCTCCATGGTGAAGAGTTACGGATGCAATTTTTAATCCTGCATATCACGTTCACACACAGTTGCAGGTGATTTGGCATCAGACCGTCTTGTTTCCATACAATGGTATAAGTGCCGGTCGTGCAGAGAAAGCAATGGCAAACTACTATCGTAAACTTGTCAAGAAATTAAGAACAGCCAAAAAGTGCTGTGGTTGACTGCGACATCCTTTACAGGATATGCAACTAAGTTTCTGAGCCATATATTAGAGCTGATATAACATTAAGCAGGCTTGGGTTATTTCTGTGAATATTTCAGCATGTGTTATTATTGGTGACTAATTCTGTGGTGTGTCCTTGACAGATCATCGTGATGTATCTGGAAGTGCTGGGGAGCACGGGCAAACGACAGCTGGTCCAGTGTGCTTGGAACTTCATGAACGACAGCCTGCGCTCTGATGTGTTCATGCGCTTCCACTCCGAGTCCATCGCCTGTGCCTGTATCTACCTGGCCGCCCGTCAGTGCCAGGTGCCCCTACCCAACAACCCGCCCTGGTACTGGCTGTTTTCCGTGGGTGAGGACGAGATCCAGCAGATCTGCCTGTCCATCCTGAGGCTTTATGCCAGACCCAAGGTATGTCTTCACCCCACTTCCTCTCTTCCATATGCCTTCACATATACATCTTGTCTATCCTGAAAGTTTATGCCAGACCCAAGGTATGTTTCTATCCTGTTTTTATCATCACCCCACTTTGTCCCATCTACATGCCCTCACATATACTATGTTGTCTGCCTGACCATCTTGAAGCTTTATGCCAGATCCAAGATGTGTTTTCGGCCTTTGATAATGTAGATAGACCAATAAATAAAGGATTAGATTTTACGTGCATGATCAGATTATGTGAAAGATCTTTATGATGATACAAGAGAAGAACAGTACGATCTCAGAATAATAATGGACCATCAATTTTGAAGATGGAAGGTCAGAATGCTCTTAACCGTATGAAAGCTGGCAAGACCCCGGGTACAGATAACTTCACAACAGAAATTATCAATGTCTTAGAAGAATATGGAAAGACAAAAGTCCGGGAAGGTTAACCCGGTCAACAAATGCCCGAAGAAGTCGGATGTGTTGGCCTAACGGCGCAAGAACGCAGCTCTGCTGTAAACAGGCACAACGCAGTCACATCCGGGGGGAAAAAAATCCAGATGAACGCAGAAGAAGAAAGACAAAGTCACCAGACTGCTGAACGCAATATATGATACTGGAGATATATCTCCTGAATTATGTAATTCTATATTTATTGCAATCCCGAAGAAATCAGGAGCCTTGGAATGTGATCAACATCGAACAGTTAGTATAATGAACCACGTCACGAAGATTTTGCTGAGAATTATCTTGAAAAGAGGAAGAAAATACAATCCAAAATAGAAGAACAATGCGAGTTTGTAGAAGGCAAGGTGTAAATGCTGTGTATATACTGAGAACAGTAATTGAACGTTCTATAGAATTTTTAAAATATCTACATCTTTGCTTTATTGACTACACAAAGGCTTTCGATAAAGTGAGACATGTCGACATGATAAGGATGCTTGAAGATCTACAAATTGATGGAAAAGACCTTAGACTTGTTAAAAAACCAATACTGGAAACAACAACCTGCCATCAGAATTGATAATGATGTAGGTCAATATCAGCCTATTACAAGAGGTGTGAGACAAGGATGTGTAATGGCTCCAGATCTTTTTTCTCTCTACAGTGAAAATATTTTCAGAAATATAGAAGATATGGAAGAAATCAACATTGGGGAAATGATACATCAATAACATTAGATATGCAGATGATAGTCTTGATTGCAGACAATGAACAGGACCTGCAACAGTTAGTAGATACGGTTGTTGCACACAGTGAACAACTAGGGTTAGAATTGAATAGTAAGAAGACAGATTATGGTCGTCACTGGGAAGAAGGAAATACCACAATGTGAAATACGATTAAATGGGCATATTCTTAAGCAAGTGAATCGGAACAGTCATAACATCTGATGGGAGATGCCTTGAAGAGATTAGAACAAGAATTGCTATTGCGAAGGTAGCCTTTTGCCAGATGAAAAACACACTGACCAATAAAAATATATCAATTGAAATGAGAAAAGGTGTGTTGAAGTGCTACATAGAACCTGTACTTTTATATGGATGTGAGGCGTGGACAATGAGCAGGCAAGCTGAAAAACATCTGATGGCCGTGGAAATGTGGTTTCTGAGGAAAATGCAAAGAATACCATGGGTGGGTAGGAAAATGCATGAGACAGTCCGACAGTCCTTCAAGAAACATATGAAAGCTAAATTATAGTCCACGATTTGTTGGGCGGGTTATGAGAAGAAATGTGTGGGAAAACTTGATGGGAACGGAACACAGGGAAAGCTAAGAGATCAATACCTGGGTGGCTAGATCACATGGCATAATTAACATGGCACTTCTTCTTCTTCCTTCGTTCGCTTGAAATATGTCTATAACTGCAATGTTGCCTCATGTATGAATTTAACTGTCTTTTTTTAGTTCACACAGCGGTCCATAGAGTTCATCTTCCACTGTCGTCTCTCTAGGCCAGAAGGTTTGCCTAGATATGTTATATTTTGGGGAGTCTTGGAGTATGTGCTCTGCTGTCTGCGACGCCAATCCACATGTACACATGGCTGTTTCACCAACCTTTAATTTTGTATACATGTGGTTGCGTAATCTATTGTGTCCTGTTCTGAGGCGCAGAATGATGACTTGTTCTGGTCTGTCCATAACGTGGTAGTCATCTTGAGCAGGTTTTGGTGGCTTTCTGACTGATTTGATCATTCTTTTCTTTTGGTGGTATGTAACGGGCACATTAAGCTGTTCTTCTTTGGCTCCTTCCTGAGTCAATTGATCAGCTGTCGTTTCCGGGTACTCCATGGTGGGATGGTGACCTTATGCTGACTGCTAAGTTTCAGAAAGTAGTGTCCTTAGTACTGGCAATTTCCCAGACTCGAGTACTGATTTTGCTGCTATTCTGTCAATAGCACCACAGGTTGTGTACCATAGCTGGTATTTAGTAATTTCTCTGTTGCTATCTTGATTGCCTCAAATTCAGCATCATAGTTATGGCAGTACTTTCCTGTTGGTACTCTGGCCGTGTCCCTAGTATTATTTGTGTATTCTGTGTACACTCCTGCTCCTCCATTTCGAACAACATTTTGTGCTGACCCATCTACGTAGACTCGGATCCAGAGGTCCTGTGGGTATTCTTCATCAAGGAAGATGAGAGTGGCTGTTCTGCGCTGCACACTGTTCTGTTCTTCCTTGTCAAATATTCCTCTCACTTTTGTCTGGATTTGTAATGATAGTCTATGTTCATATTTCCATGGAGTTCGCTCTGGAATATTTGTTAGAGGAATACCAACTGTGGGCAGATCGGTGGTTTCTCTGCAGAGTCGTTTGGCACGGTGGATAAAACTACTTCTATTCAACTGTCCCATAGCTAGGTTTTCAAATCTGTTCTTCATAGAGTGGCCTGGCAAGCTGAGGAACGTTTCTGCTTATATTAGCGTTTTCGTATCTCTGCGCTCTCTCAGTGCTTGTGTCCTCCCCATCTTCTCCATTTCCACTATAGGGGTTGATCTCATCCTTCCTGTGGTGACTGTAAGTGCTTGATTTTGCGCCTTGTCCAGCTCTTGTAGTGTGGTTTTTGATGCCGAACACCAGGCATTTGACCCGCATTTCAGGTGTGGTCATATGCTCTGTTGATAAACTTTGCTAAGTATTTTCCCACTGGCTCTCCATGTGGTTCCACTTAGCTTTCTCAGGGTGGCTATTTTCCTCTGGCCTTTGCTACTGCTTTGTTGATGTGCTTTCTCCATGTCAGCCTGCCATCAAATGTTACTCCAAGGTATGTTGGTTCTTTATCTTCTCTTAGGGGTGTTCCATTTATCTGGATGATCCCTGCCTTTTGTTTTAGAAAGAGGGTAAATAGGGTGGTGCTGCACTTGTCAGTGTTTATGCTGACACACCGTCTATTTGCCCATGCAACAAATGTATCTACAGTTCTTTGTAGCAGTCTGGTGGCCACTGATGCATGTTCATTTGTACTCCATAGAACCAGGTCATCGGCGTACATTGCCGCTTTAATTCCATGCGGTAGATTAGCAACGAGATCATTTATGAAGATTAGAAAAAGTGTGGGGAACAAGCCTCCGCCCTGGGGAACACCGTGACGCAGTAGTACTTTCTTGCTCTTGAGTCCATCTATTTGTACTCGGACTCTTCTGTTGTGCAAGTATGCTTTCACCCATTTGTACATTCTTCCATTGACTTTGCAGTTTCTCAGTTTCTTCATCAGACCTTCTTTCCAGACTTTGTGAAAAGCTTTCTTCAGATCTATCCATGCCGCAAGCACCAGCTTCTTCTCTTGGAATGCATCCTCAATTTCTTGAGAGAGGTAGGTTGTCTGATCTTCCGTAGAGTAGCACTGCCTAAAGCCAGCCTGCTGTGTCACAAGGATGTTTTTACTTTCAATGTATCACTGCAGTCTGTGATTGATGATGCGCTCCAGTGTTTTGCAGAGACAGCTGGTGAGGCTAATTGGTCTGTAGCTAGAGGCAGTGGAACTATCTTTCCCTGATTTTAGGAGGGGTATCATGATTGCTTCTCTCCAGGCTTGTGGAACACTGCCTAAGGTCCAACTGTTATTGAAGATCTGCAACAGCTTTGCTTTGGCAACACATGGCACATGATGATGATGATTCAACTTTCCACCTACTTGTATCTCCTTCTCTTTCGTGTCTTTTCACCTTTTCTGTAACTGCCTGTCACTCTTTCACTTGCCTGTCTCTGTGGTCTTTTGTCTTTCTCCCTTTATCTTTGTCCTCTCTATATCTCTTAGTCATCTCTATATCTCTTAGCCCTTCTCTCTATATCTCTCCGGCTGTTTTCTCTTTATCTCTTAGCCCTTCTGTATCTTAGTCCTCTCTCTCCCCTTTCCTATCTCTGATGATTGCTTCATATTGATCAGATTTCACATTGCTCTTGTACATTAATTCAGCCAAACCTGGAGCAGCTGGAGAAGATTGTTGATGAGCTGAAGAGGAAACAGCAGGCGGCCAAAACTAAGGCCCGCGGCCTGGTCTCAGATATGGACACTCCAAATTCTTCATCTCGCCAAAGTGAGTGCTAGAGTTTGTCTCCATTTCTGTTTCTTTTCTCTTTCACCCTTATGCCACACCCCTATGTCTGGCTGGTCCTTCCCTGTGTTGTCTCAAACATCACATCATGCGTTCTTGTACTTCTTACATTTGGTTATGATCATATAGCAGCTTTTCCTGTGATCACTTCCACTGTATCTTTCCTCTAGAACGTTTAATGACGGTACTCTATTCCACCACACACAAGTCTTTTATCCTCCAATGTGTTAATATGTAAGAGCTAATCCACACAAAATTCAATCCAGCAGCTTAAGAATTGAGTAAATTATTCTTTTAAGTTGCTATGGAAACTGTTATTTGTAGATCGTCTGATCATACTTTTCTGTATTGCATCTCTGCACAGATTCACCCAAAATCATCAGTCCCAACCCCTCAGCCTTGTCACAAGCACTGAAGAAGGGCAGGGAGAAAGTGGATGTACAGGGAACCGGCGGAGATGGTGCGGATGCAGGCAGCGACAAATCTGATCGAAACAGCAGCCACTGGGGAACCAGTAAGAAAAACAGCCGCCATAGTGACGACAGCGATCATAGTAGAGCCTCCAACAAATCTGAGTAAGTTTGATCTGAGTGAGTCTCTCTGTCTCTCTCTCTCTCTCTCTCTCTCTCTCTCTCTCTCTCTCTCTCTCTCTCTCTCTCTCTCTCTCTCTCTGTCTCTCTCTCTCTGTCTCTCTCTCTCTCTCTCTCTCTCTATAAGAAATAGTAGCACGTATATGGCCTAGCTTGAGTTAAAAGCGAGTCAATGAAAGAGTGGAAAAAAGCAACACATGCTGGATGTTAATATAACTGGATGAAGTGATCAGTGCCCTGCCTAGCCATCTGTCTCCGTTACTTCTGTGGTAGTTTTGTGTTCCGAGACAATTCAGAAAAATTAGTTTTCAACCTGTTTTAAGTTTGTGTAATATTGACATTACATTAGTGGACAGTATCAAGCTTCAAAATAGCCTGTATTTCGAAGCTACTAGGATTAGAATTATAAGAAGACACAGATTATGGTCATCCCTAGGAAGAATTACCACAATGTAATATACAAGTAAATGGAATATTCAAGAATAACAGAAAAACCAGTGAATAGTCAGTCCTACAAGAAACAAATGAAAACCCTAAACTCATTAGAGAAATTGGATGTAGACAGTCAAATGATTTGGACACGTTATGAGAAAAAATAAACTAGAGAACTTTGTGTCAACTGGGGGGAGGGAGGGAATAGACACGGGACGAAGATGACGTTAAAACGCTGAGGCCAGGACTTTCTAAACTTTGCACCAACGTTGGGTCACCATACAGTGGATACCATCTCACTGTGGAGTACCCGGAAACGAGAGCTGAAGGAGGAGCAATAGAACACCTCCTAATGTACTCATTACATAACACCAGAAGAAAGATCAAATCAATTTAAAAGCCACAAAAACCTGCTCGAGGCGACTACCTTATGGAGAGACCAAAACAAATAATGATTGCGCCTCGGAACATGACACAATATATTACACAACCACTTGTATACACAATTAAAGCTTGGTGAATTTGCCATGTGGATTGTTGTCACAGGCAGCAGACCACATACTCCAAGACTGCCCAAAATACAACAAACGTATCTAGGGAAACAACAGTGGAAGACAACTCTATGGACTACTGAGTTAATTCATACCAGAGAAAACATTGCAATTGTAGACACATTTCAAGCCAATGAAAGAAGAACAGATCAGGGAAGGCCAAAAAGAAAGAAATATTGCAGCTCTGCTGGGAAATGTTACAGCACAGTTGTATCCAAAAACAAGCAAAAAATTACAAGGCGAACAAAAAGATGTCCTAGAGTAGTTTTGGTGTGATTTATTCGTAACCAGTTTTGTGGTTTCTTTATTTTTAGGTCAAGCGGCAGCCATTCCAGTTACCTTAGTCGTCACAGCCGCAGTCCGAGGTCAGAGTCACCTACAGCTAGGAAGCCCCGCCGAAGCCCGAGCATCAAGAAGAATCGGATGGTGGACACATTCAGCCGCAACAAGCACAAGAGAAAGTACCAATCGGCATCCAGGTCCGCCAGCCGGTCTCCAGGTCACTACAAAAGCTCCAAGAAAATGCGGCACCATGAGAAAGATTACTACCAGGAGAAGGAATCCAGAGACCGTAGCTACTACAAGGAGAAGGCGCGTGATTATTACAAAAGTAAATCCGACAAGGACAGAGATTACTATAAGGACAGGAGGTCGTACTCACCGGAGAAAGACCACCATCGGTCTCGTAAGCACCGCAGCAATGGTCATCGAGACAGCCCCGTCAGGGAGAAGCTTGAGAAGCACCGCCGGTGATGCTCTTGTGGGGCGGCTGGTTCCGCAGCATGACGAAAAGCAATCATTCCAGATGGCTGTGAGATGTCTTGATAATGTGTGCCAGCAACTTGTTTTAGCTGTGAACCAGATGGGATGTTGTGTGATGTCTTGGTAGTTTGTGCCAGCGACTGGTTTTGGTTCTAGAACCAGGTGAGATGTCTTTGTTCATTAAATGTGTCATTTATGTGTTTAAAAAAAAATGTCTATCTTTAAATATATTGTCGTGTAGCTACTTCTCATGTGCAGGTCGACAGACAGAGACTAGACAAAGTTTTACACAACCATGTCGCCCTGAAGGTTTGTGGGAACTGATACAGGCTAGAGAAAGCAAATTTCTGTCGGCAACCGGTGACTACTGTTGCAAGTTCCCACTTGTCTTTTTTCTTGAATCTTAATCATGTCATCTGTTCCCTTGCTGTTAAAATTTGGTCACTGCATACTAAAGAAATCTGCCTTCTTGTATGGTGACTTATACTATGTAATTAGCCTCTAAAAGAAAAGTACTTGTGAATTTTCATGTGCTTCGTCGGCTCTTTCTGGACTGCATCTGCAAGTTAGCATGTCTCTTGTTGCGTACATGTGCCACACCGTAGCCAGATATTTCTACAAGGGACGAGTCATTTCTTTAGTCTGACTACAGAGAAGTAGCAAACAACACTTGCACATTTGTACTTGAATGAATGCCTGAAGCATGAATTTGTTCTTTCATTGGGCTCTCGTGCTGTGGTGCACGGTACATCATCCCCTCTTATTAAGAAATACCCCATCAATGATTTTTTAGGACAGGGAACTCTGAGGCCAGGGTTGTGATAAAGTTCCTGGTCGTTGAGTGAAAATATACAAAAATATAACGATGGAACCAATGTTTTATGATTACTGTCCCTCGAAGGCTGCGTATAGTGGTCTATACAGTTTGTGTGGCCACTCATGTTGCTGATCTGCGAAGATAACTTTTATTTTGACACAGGTCTTCTCAAGAGAGGGCAGAGATGACACAAATGTGTTGGTTTATGTGGTGGCTATATTGAATACACACTGTAGACAATTTGAGTTCTCTACATTTCTTTCATAGTGTAGAGACTAGCGATGTGCTCCTTGTGCAGTCATGTATGGGGTTTTTCAAATGTACATTTAGTTATTTTGTTAGAGTATGGAATAGATGGAATGACAAACTTGGTTATTATTCTCATCATAAACTCAGGGAGATGTTTCATTCTTTGTTTTATAATTCCTTATGTGACATAACTAGATTGGTTCTCTCTCGGCTTTGGAAAAATTGTGTTGTACATGCTTGGAAATGTAAGGTCGGAAGCATGTAGTGTGATCAGAGAATGAGAACAACGTGCCTGTTTTTGGTAACATGGATGTTTAGAGGCAGTTAGTCATTTGTGACGTGTGTGGGTATTGTGTGGTAGAGACAGTTTGTAATATGAGAATGTTTGGAGGCCATGTGATGATGGCAGTTTATAATGAGAGCGACATGTTTGGGGGATGTACTTGTAATGTGGATGAATCAGCACAGAAAATGTCACTCCAGTGTACTCTCTAACATCCAGAGGGTGCGCTGATCCCTGACTTCTAGTCACACCCAATGTCACAGATGGTAGCTCCTCTGGTTTGTGACGACTGACAGCTCAAACACCTGCTTGTCAGCATGTGGACTCCACAGAGACTTGCTTGATAAGTAGAACACTCAGCTTAACCAATGTGCCTTAGTTTTGTCCAGTAATAGCTGTTTCAGTTAGTGGGCTTTTGGGTAGGTGCTGTAATGGGTGATACTTGGTGTACATAAGTGTACAGTGTCTGAGAAAGACCGTGTATATTTGGCTGCCACAGCCAAACATGTACAAAGTAACATTAAATGTATATAAATTTACATTTTGAATTGGTTCCTTATACATTTGTCTTAGGTCGTTTTCTTGTGCTGCTTTGTGTGTTTGCCAAAGTATCTCTGTGCACTTGGTTTGTCAGGTTGTTTTCCTGTGTTTTCATTTGTTTGTTTGCTTGAGTGTCCTATGTGCCTAGGTTTTCAAGTTGTGTGTTTTCTTGGGTTTGTTATGTGTTAGCTTGCCTGTCTCCGTGTGCTTGCTTTGTCAGGTTCCTGTGTATTTGTTGTTTGGTTTCACTATTTGTCTTGTATTTAATTTGTTGACTTATCTACGCCGGGAAACCCGGGTTTGAGTCTTCGGTACGGTGCAGAATTTTTTTCTGTCTGGTCAAAAAGAAAAGCCTAACCTGCACAGTTGGCTGCGACTGCACTAGCCAGGTAGCCTTAATTCCTCAGGCTGTCCTACACCGCAAGGTACACCCTGATGATGATGTAGAAATTGACTATAGAAGCCTCAATCACTACACCAGTCAACTGATGACTTGTAGCCGATCTGTGTAGTAGGTAGATCTTGAGGACACTATACGCTAAATATGCACCTGGATTTAACACGCCACGTCAACGGAGATCGGTCGTGTCATGATATAGAGCCAACTACATATCCTTCAAATGTATCATTAGCCAGGTCTATTCACCTGAACCCAGAAATATAAAATATGGGCAGAATTAGCCTCTGGTCTTGTTATGGATTTACGAGATGTGTCTAAAAACTGTCTTGTCCCTCGCTAACAACATATCTCATCATGTTCCTCTTGTGTGTTGAGGTGAAATTTAAAGGCTTCATATATTGAGATTTCCAAGGACTGTTATTCTCCCTGTCCATCATTTACATGGTCAGCCACTTCTGGTTCCATTTGGTCTGTACATCATTGCTTGTTGAGGTATACTGTTAGTTGGTAGCCTAGTTATATAGCCGAACCATGTAGCTTGCTGTTTTCTAATGCAATCTAGCGCTGTTATTACCCCCACTTTAGTCCTGATTTCATCACATCTGATATTCTCTCTTCTCAATATATTCTTCTTCTCAGGAATCTCATTTCCATTGTGATTTTTCTTTTATATTTTTCTGTCATTGTCCAGGTTTGGCATTGGAAGCATGGAGTTGGTAGGAAGATTGTGTTGTAGAGTTTTTTTTGCATATCCTTTACAGGACATCGCTGTCAACACCAGCATCTTTCAGCTGTATGTTGATTTCTTGGCAAGATTACGCTCAGTAGTTTGCCATTGCTTTCTGAGCGGCCGGCTCACATACCCTGTAAGTTACAGATGCTATTCTAACCACTGCTGATTCTCACCGTCATCACGATACCTACGAGATTACGGAGAAAAGTCATAACCTCGAAGCCGGCTGTTGTAGAGTGCTGGATGTATAATGTTTTTGTTCTTTGGTGTTTGTGCCGTTTGTTCAATGAGTTGGTTCGCCTTATTGCATCAATTTTCAATCTCATCTTCTGATTTGTCGTTTGATGATGATATGCTTCCTAAGTACTTGAAGCTATCTACTTGTAATGAGTTAAACCTAGCACATAACGACCCGATCTCAATTTGGTGAAACCCCACTTCAAGTGGTGCAGTCTTGTACCTTTTTGGGTTAACATGGCTGAATGGATAAGAGCGTAAGTTGCATCAGAAGTCGGAGTGGGTTTGCCTAATAGCGAGGGACACTCTTAATAGGGAGAGTTAATCAACATGTAAAAAAACAGTGCTGTGCACTAGAAGTAGTAGCACGTGTGGACGGCACTTGAGTTCAAAGCAAGCAAATGCAAACCAAAAAAGCCCAATATACGGAAGTGAGGCTAAGCAGCCATGTGCAGGACGTGACGATTCCTTGGGTGAGCCCAGTACCAGAGCGCTGTGTGTTGGCTCTGCAATTATGGAAGCCTCCTTGGATGGCGGGGAATGCCCATGGTCTGCCCCTGCCTTCCCTTGAGGGCTGACCAGGATGTCCTTGGCTGTTCTATATGGGCCAGCTGGGATGGGGGATAACACAACAGTGAGATTCAAACGTCCTAAGAAACCCCCGGGAAGGTTAACACGGTCAACAAATGCCCGCAAAAGTCGGATGTGTCGGCCTAACGGCACAAGAACGCAGCTCTGCTGTAAACAGGCACAACGCAATCACATCCGGAAAAAAAAACCGGATGAACGCAGAAGAAGAAGACAAACCAAAAAAAAAACAACAACAACAAATAACAAACATGCAAAGAATGAGCTGGTGTGTTGTCATACTAGAGCTGCCAAGTTCCCATTACCTACAGGTCTGCTTGTCGCACAACGCATCTGATAGAAGCAAGTGCTCTATAGAAATATGGGGGACACAGTGGCGTAGTGGCTGGACACTTGTGTGCCAGTCTGACAGTAAGTACCAGGGAATCCCTTGCGAAGTAAAGGCAGCAGGCATGGTACCACATCACCAACTGAGTGACGATTGATTTATAAACAAATATGTTTAGCACCGTAAGCCCACTCACAGTTTCTAAAAGGGTCTGTCACTATATCTTGTGCCCTGTATCAATCAATCAATCATGTGCCATGCCGGAAAGCGTGGGCGGTCATGATTCGCCATTTCACTCGATCACCAGAGTCGTGGATCAGCTCAGTGTTCCTGTCTCGTCCATGCCATGTGGCCAAGCCATCCAGGTATTTTCCTCTCGGTCTTCCTCTTGGTCTGTTCCCTTCGATCTTGCCAGCTGTCACTAAGTTCTCCAGTCCATTTCTTCTCATAACATGTCCAAAAAATTTTGACTGTCTACGTCTAATTTCTCTAATCAATCTACGATTTTCATTTGTCTCTTGTAGTACTTGTTCATTGGTTTTTCTGTCTGTCCATAGTATTCTTTGCATTTTCCTCAGAAACCACATTTCTGCAGCCATCAGATGTTTTTCTGCTTGACTGCACATTGTCCAAGTTTCACATCCATACAAAAGAACAGGCTCTATGTATCCCCTCAACACTCTTTTTCTCGTTTCAATTGACATCATTTTATTGGTCAGAATGTTTTTCATCTTGCTAAAGGCTACTTTCGCAATGGCGATTCTTGTTCTAATCTCTTCTAGGCATCTGCCATCAGATGTTATGACTGTTCCGAGATAATTGAACCGATTCACTTGTTGAAGAATATTCCCATTTACTTGTATATTACATTGTGGTACTTCATTCTTCCTAGTGACGACCATAACCTGTGTCTTCCTACAATTTAATTCCAACCCCAGCTGCTCACTGTGTACAACCACAGCGTCTACTAATTGTTGCAGATCCTGTGCATTGTCTGCAATCAATACTGTATCATCTGCATATCTAATATTATTTATGTTTCGTCCTCCAATGCTGATTCCATTTAGGTCTTCTACATTTCTTAAAATATTTTCACTGTATAGGGAAAAAAGATCTGGAGACATTACACATCCCTGCCTAACACCTCTCTTAATAGGTTGGTATTGTCCTACTTCATTATCAATCCTTATGGCAGCTTTTTTTTTTTTTTTTTTTTCCGCGTTTCCATCCTGTTTCAGGATATTGCGGTCAACACCAGCATCTTTCAGCTGTATGTTGATTCCTAGGCTAGATTACGCTCATCAGCACGCCACGACTTTCTGAGCGACCGGCTCCATACTCTCATAAGTCACTTTTGCGATTCGAACCACTGCTAATTCTCGTCGCGTCACGTGACGAGAGTATTCGGGGTTAGCGGAGAAAGCTGCTAACCCCTCGGCCACGAAGCCGGTATCTTATGGCAGCTTGTTGTTTCCAATATATGTTTTTTATGTCTAATGTCTTTCCCATCAATTTGTAGATCTGCAAGCATATCCACAATGTTGACATGTCTAACTCTATCAAAAGCCTTTGTGTAGTCAATAAAGCAAAGATGTATATCCTTGTTTACTTCTAAAGCACGTTCAATAACTGTTCGCAGCATATACACAGCATTTACTGTACCCTTTCCTTCTACAAAACCACATTGTTCTTCCCCTATTTCAGGTTGTATTTTCTTCCTCACTCTTTGCATGATAATTCGTAACAAAATCTTTGTGATGTGACTCATTATACTAATTGTTCTATGTTGATCACATTCTAAGGCTCCTGATTTCTTTGGGATTGCAATAAATACAGAATTACATAATTCAGAAGGTATATCTCCAGTATCATATAATGTGTTCAGCGTCTAGTGACTTGCTCTAGTCCAAATTCTTCTAGAGCTCTAATCATTTCTGTTGTGATGTTATCTGCACCGGGGGCCTTGCCAGCTTTCATATGCTTAAGAACATTTTGAACCTCCATCTTTAAAATTGCTGGTCCTTCATTATTAAATCTAATAGCATACTGTTCCTCTCTGTTATCATTATACAGGTCTTTCACATAATCTGTCCATACATGTAGAATCTGATCTTTTTCTATTATGACTTTGCCATCTTTAGTTTTTAGACAGCCTGTTGATGTACTTGTTCTTTTATTAGTAAGTTCCTGAACTCTTTTGTGCACTAATTTGGTATTTTGACTGTTGTGTTGTTTTTCAATTTCTAAGCACTTTTCCTCAAGCCATGATTCTTTTGCCTTCCTACATAATATTCTGACTTGTCTGTGAATTTCTTCATACTTGGCAGGATTATTTTTGTTGAGTCTTCTTGTTTCCATTAAGTGTAAAATTTCCTCTGTCATCCATTTCTTACGACCCACCTTCTTTAATTTTGGAATAGTTTTTTCTGCAGCCACAATGATTGAATTCTTTAACATTTCCCATTGATCATCCACATCCTGGAATAGGATCTCTAGATCAGACAATATTTCAAATCTGTTCTGTACTTCTATGTTGAATTTGTTTTGTATTTCCTTAGTTAGTTAGTTAGTCGCAGTTCCAACTTCACAGCAACGGGTCGTTCCCATTATGCTCCATTCCTGTGCCAGTGAATATCACACAAAACGCTCCCCACTGCCCAATGTGAAAAGTGGAAAAGACAGGAGTCTCGACAAATAACAGCCCGCACAGATACACTGTGCATAATGCCGCCACCAGAATGTCAACACAATAGTCCCCCACAAAGCACCCAGTTCATTTCTGATGGAATCGGCAGTCATTTTCCCATCTGGATATTTCCTAGATGTTCACCCACACAGTCCACGAAATACAGTTCATCGTCAATGGCAGTGGCAGTCAACCAGAAGCCCAGCAGCCACGCATTTCTGCATAAGGCAAAAACCGGTCAACTCTGGGACATAGCCATCTGCCATCGCTCCGAACATGCAGTCACGTTCCAAAAGACCTTGGGCAGATTCAAAAGCATTTCACACGAAACTCACAGCTCACAGTGTCGCGCCACGCACTCACTCAGTAGCAGGGCGACGGAACCATCAAGCCTCCTTAGTCGCCTCTTACGACATGCATGGTAGGCTACAGTGTTGCTATTCTTTGCTTCCCTTATGGGCCCCGGCAACACACGGGATTTCCTTGTCATTACTCAATGTACACAAATCATATTTAGTGTTCCCTGTTGTATACTTGACTTTCTTCAACTTTATCCTCAATGTTCCTGTGAGTAGTCTGTGGTCACTATAACAATCAGCACTGGGAACTGTTTTTGCTACTGTTAGCGCGTTTCTAAATCTTCTGCTAATGAGAATGTAGTCAATCTGGTTTCTAATCCTGCTATCAGGACTCCTCCAGGTCCATAATCTTCTAGGGTGTTGCTTGAACCAGGTGTTTCCTACAATCATTTCCTGTTCTTTTGCCCACTCTACTAGTCTGTATCCTCTTTCATTTCTCTCTCCTAAACCATAGTTTCCTACTGTGTATCTATCCCCTTGATTTCCTACTTTTGCATTGAAGTCCCCTATTATGATGTTTATTTCTGAATTTTTACATTTCTTTAAGGCAGACTCTATGTCATTATAAAATTCCTCTACACTATCTTCACTGGACTCTCCTGTTGGGGCATATACTTGAATAACATTTATGTTAAAAGGTCTGCCACTCAATTTAACTAGTAGAACTCTGTCCGACACGGCCCAATATTCCTTAACAGACATTGATGTTTTCCGGTCCAAAATTATTGCCACTCCCCTATGTCGATCCTCGCCTCCAGAATAAATAATCTTAAAATCTTTATGTATCTTGATGCCCTGTATACAAGGTGTGTAA
Organism: Cepaea hortensis; assembly: GCA_963921405.1. Taxonomy (NCBI): domain Eukaryota; kingdom Metazoa; phylum Mollusca; class Gastropoda; order Stylommatophora; family Helicidae; genus Cepaea; species Cepaea hortensis. The sequence goes on from OY992876.1 coordinate 231,529,701, forward strand.
AATATCCTGCTATTTTGACTGATTGTTGCATGTTTCGTAAAAGAAGCAACTACAGTATTACTTAGCTTTTAATAATGCATTATGGCGTGCCATTAGATTGTTTAACATTAAAATACTCCATCAGAGAATTTTACCATAGTAAACTTACTATCGCTGGTCTCTCTGGCTGTGGGGTTACAACACTTTCTCTCTGTAATCCCGTTTATCACGCAGAGTCTCGTAGCGGAGCGAGAGCTGAGGCGGTTCGACCCCCGCTCGTGACTTGCGGGATACTGAGCCGGCCGCTCAGAAAGCAATGGCAAACTACTGAGCGTAATCTTGCCAAGAGATCAACATACAGCTGAAAGATGCTGGTGTTGACAGCTAAGTCCTGTAAAGGATATGCTAAAAAAAAAAACTATCACAGAATGAGCACCATACTTCAAATAATGTTTACAGTGGTAAACCTACTATTCTTATATACATAATTACACACTTCACCTAATGTTTCCATAGTAAATTTACTATCAGAGAATGACACAATATTTCACATAATGTTTACTATAGTAAATTTACTATCACAGAATGATAATCACAATATTTAAAACTATCATAGACTGAAACATTACCACATATCACAGAATATTTAACATGGTAGGGGAGACTGGGGAGAAATGGACCAGCAATTTTGTAGTTTTCAATGTTTGCTCATCACCGGAACAGATTTTATCGAAACATAACAAAACCATGACTAAAATGTTGTACATTCATTTATTTTAAAAGGGGAAAACATTTAGCAATCTATTTCTATATGTTTCTTTACAAAATGCATTTCAAAAATGTATATGAACATGGGGAGAAATTGACCACCATTGGGGTGAAATGGACCAGCACGTGGGGAGTAATGGACCATAGTGGACAGAAATGGACCTTTTTTAAAAAGAAGCAGCAACAACTCATCCATATTGCTATAAGAAATAAATAATCATTAAAAGGATATTTGCAGTTTTTTTTTTATTATTTTAAGCGACAGTAAAAAAGTTTAATATGATATATTAATCTAATATAAAGTTTTATCGAACATTTATGCCTGCAAGACTTTCTTTGAAGACATAGCCATCTTTGGTCCTAGAAGTGGTTCCAGTGATTGTAGATCTAGTAAGCTGTGCTTTAATACATGTAATTGAGACACTGGCGACATCTTCTACCTTAGGCGTAACAAATTTACCAGCAACCTTCTCACTCTTGCGCAAGAACTCTACCTCAACATCACCATCATCATCAATGTATCCCCTTACAATTCCTACATAGTAAACACAAGTCTTCTTTGTTCCATATTCACATAGCACACACTGGCCTTCAAAAACCTCACGCACACCAGTCAAGCTAACCGTACACTCCTCATTTTCACCAAATGAAACATCAGAATCTGTGTCATCACAAAACGAAATGTCAGTTTCTGGATCTGAATCAACATCAAGTTCTTTCAGCAGCTGTCTCTTTGCCTTTTTGGGTGGAACTTTTGCTGCCTTTTCTTTCATCACCGCTCTTTCCCTAATTCGATCCATTTCTGGCGTAGAAGTAACCACCATAGTTTTTCCTCTTTTCCTCATATTATTTGAATCTTTTCGCGGACCAGCTTTTGGTAGTCCTCTGAAAACATGAGGCGAAGTAAAGGAAGAAGTAGCTTTATGTTGAAGACTCCCTGATATTTCCTGCAAGTCATCTACAAGGTTCTCAACATTACACACTTTCTGATTTTCATGAAATTCTTGTGCAGTTTGATCTGTGCTGGTACCACAATGTGGAGATGCTGATCCTGTCTGTTCATTGCTTTCTAAAGTGGCATTTTCACTGTCCTTGCTGATGGGCCTGTTCGTTATTTCTGAAGGCATAAAATCATCTTCTGTAAAAACATCTTCGTTAAAGGGCCAAATACCTGACAATGCAAAGCCTGATTGAATGTTAATGGGAGTTGCCGCTTTAAGAAAAGCGTGGCCTCCTAGATTTGCAACTTGATAGATTGTCAGTGGTGTCCCAACATTTTCCATCATCCATGAATCACACGCATTGTTGTAGACCGACTTCATGGGTCCAAAAACTGAACGGTCCAAGGGCTGAGTTTTAGATGAGGTGTGTGGTGGCAACGTGATCACATGAATGTTGTTTTTCTTGCACAGTTCAAGTGATACAAATGAAATGGGGAATCGTGATTGTCCAAGATCAAAATCAAAGGGAAGTCTTTGGAAGGTCTTGAATGCTTAATGAAGTGATTTATAACTTTGACGAAATTATCACGGGTCATCCAACCTGATTCATTCACAAGGCCAAGGAAACCTTCAGGTGCTCCAGCAAGCATAAAATTCTTTAAAATTTTTCTGGGAAACACAAAAACTGGAGGGATAATGTGACCCGCAGCTGACACAATGCAACAGATTGTGACCAGTTCTCCTCTTTCTCTGGATGTCACCTGGCCTATTTGCTTCACTCCTCGTGGGGCAATTACTTTTGGCACTTTCTGTACAGTGGTCAGACCTGACTCATCCAAATTGTAGATTTGAGCTCCACTCACATTTAGTTTTGTAATGGTTTCCTTCACAATGTTGAAGAAGGTGCAAATATTATGTTTGTTGAAAGCTGTAGCTCTAGCCAGAGATGTTGCCTCAGGTTGCCTTATGGTCAGCTCGGGATTCCGTCGCAAAAATCCACAAAGCCAGTCATTCCCTGCCATCATTTGCTCATCCCAGGTTAAAGGATGTGCAACGTTATTGACTTTCGTCATCTCGTACGCCAAAATACGAACTTTTTTAGTTGTGAGTCCATGGAACATTCTTGCACAATCCTTCAAGTAACTAGCAAAATCAGCTTCTTGCTTAGCTGTGAAAACAAGGCTATGCCTATAATTTGGTACGAGTCTAGTAGGCAGACCATTTCCTTCTCTGTCTTTTGTAAGATTGTTATTGAGGGTAGAGCGAGCAATGCCGTACTCCCTTGCAGTTTTCCTCACTTTCATTCCATTTTTCACAGCATTAACAGCTTCTCTCATACGTTCCTCCGTAACGAGACCCTTGTTGGTGTTTCTGATGTACAATCTTGGCATCTGAAACAAAAGAGTGACAGAATTATATAACATTTGGAATGGTAGGCCTATCATTTGTAAAGAAATACTGATCATAGCACGAATGGCGTGCATCTTTAATAAATCACTGAAATCAAATTTGTTAACAGTTTTATTGGTCTAGATTTAGACCCCAGTATTAAAAAGAATCAATAATGCTGATATTCGAATGCAATCTTCAACACTTTTAATAACAACAGACTGTCTTGTCAATTTCTTCTATGGGGAGAAATGAACCATGGGGAGAAATGAACCGGTCCATTTCTCCCCCATCAATGTATTAAACTATTCAGCCATAAAGTCTCTTAAATCTAATATTATATGCTATATTTTTTATATGAACTCTTAAATAACAAGTAAATAAAGATATTAACGCAATTACCTTGTCCTGATTCCTGACTATGCGTCTGCTGTACCATGGTGTCTGGAACTGGAAAAAGAAACTTTAGTGCAGAAAATTTTTCTTTGCGTGGGAACGACCTGTGCGGGAAGTCGATGGCAAATGAAAAATTCGGACTATGTTTGATGTGGAAAACAAACTTATTATGGTTTCACTTTCATTGCATCACAGCCAGGGGCCAGAGAGGGGGTGGTCCATTTCTCCCCTATGTCCATTTCTCCCCAGTCTCCGCTAACACCACATAATGTTTAACAAGGTAAGCAGTGTGATATACAGTGTAACCTCACTTAACAAGCATAATTCTATCCAGAATCTTACTCGCAATGCGAAACACTCGTTAAGCGAAACAGTTTTTCCCATACAAATTAATGTAAAATACGATAATGCGTCCCATGCCGAAAAAATACTCAAAATATTTTGTACTTTTATTCAAAGAAAATTATATATACATTGTTAAGGGGCGTGATTCATCTTCCTCTCCTAATACTCCTATCGCTGAATGAACAAATTGAAATAATTAATTTACAATTTATAATACACTAGCTGACCCGGCCCGGCTTCGCCCAGGCCCTGGCGGGGATCTATCTATCTGTCTGTCTGTCTGTCTGCTTGTTTGTCTGTCTGTCTCTCTGTCTGACCCGGCCCGGCTTCACCCAGAACCTGGTGGGGAGCATCTCATTTAATTCATATAAGTAGTCATATAAGCTCCCGTTCCCGACTATCTATCTATCTGTCTGTCCGACCCGGCCCGGCTTCGCCCAGACCCTAATGGGAAGCATCTCATTTAATTCATATAAGTAGTCATATAAGTTCCCGTTCCCGATTGTCTGTCTGACGACCCGGCCCGGCTGTCCTGTCTGTCTATCTGTCTGCCTGCCCGTCCGTCTCTCTCTCCGTCTTTCCCACCCTCTCTATCTATCGGGTCAGATCTATCTATCTATCTATCTATCTATCTATCTATCTATCTATCTATCTATCTGTCTATATATCTATCTATCTATCTATCTATCTATCTATCTATCTATCTATCTATCTATCTATCTATCTATCTATCTATCTATAGCCAGGGGACTTAACCTAAGATACAGCAATGCTACTAAAAGTTATGTCCCTTTATATATTATTTATTATGTTAAGTCATGTAATTTAATTATTAAATTTTAGTAAGTAAATAGCTGATTCTACAATAAAAAAAAAAAAAAAAAAAACTACGACAGTTGGTTGCACGGGAATGAAAAGAAGCCGTGTAGAAAATTTCATCTTAATCGGATGGACCGTTATCGAACGCATCAAATACATCCCTACCCAGATACATACATACATTGTGTTTTATAGATATAGATATCTAATTCTTTTTTACTAGAAAGCTGTCGAGAGAAATTTGTTTTTGCCGACGCTTCAGAATTTGGTGGAAATGCGACACAGAATTATCATTAAATAAATTAATAGCTCTCTTAGCCACTGCCTTATTAGGGTGATGGTTCTCAATGTACGATGCGACAGTTTATCATGCTTTCAGCATTTTTCTTATTGCGCCAGAAGATTGTTGGTTTGCTGTTACCTTCTCCTCCTCCTCGGACAAACTCTCCTCCACAACTTTTTGCTGTGAAACACAATGTAATTCCATAAGCTCTTCGGTGGTCAGCTCTTGGCTATGCTCTTCCACAAGCTCATCGATATCTTTGTTATCCACCTCCAGTCCCATGATCTTGGCCAAAGACACAATCTCGTTGACTACAGGCTCCACAGGTACTGTCTCAAACCCCTCAAAGTCACATTCGACAACGCTCTCCGGCCAAAGCTTCTTCCAAGCCGAAGTGAGGGTTCTCTTGGTAACCCCTTCCCACGCCCTTTCGATCATCTTGAGGCAGGCAACGATGTGGAATTGATATTTCCAAAACTTTCTGAGAGTGAGATTGGTCCCTTCAGTCACCTCAAAACAACGCTCGAAGAGCTCTTTAGTGTAGAGCTTCTTAAAGTTAGAAATAACCTGTTGGTCCATAGGATGGAGTAATGGAGTAGTGTTGGGAGGCAGAAACTGGATCTTGATGAATTTATTCTTCAAGAAGGTCATCTTGTAGTCCTGGAGGATGGGCAGGTGCGTTGTCCATAACAAGCAAGATTTGGAGTGGTAGATTCATCTCAAGCAAATATTTTTTCACAGAAGGACCAAACATTTTATTGATCCAATCAGTAAAAAGGTCACGTGTCACCCAAGCCTTGTTGTTGGACCTCCACGTGACATTTAGCCTGCTCTTCTGGACTTTACACTTCTTGAAGGCTCGTGGAGTTTCTGAATGGCAAACAAGCAGCGGTTTAATTTTCAAATCGCCGCTTGCATTGGAACAAAATAGCAGCAGAGACGGTCTTTCATTGGCTTGTGGCCGGGTAATGCATTCTTCTCTGCTGTTAAATAGGTTCGCTTCGGCATCTTTTTCCAAAAGAGACCCGTTTCGTCACAATTGGAAACCTTTTACGGCAGGTAATCCTCAGAGTCTACGAGCTTCTTGAAGTCGCCCTGGGGTATTTTTAACGAGGTCGGCGTAAATCACTTTCTATCAATCCATCATGTGCCATGCCGATAAGCGTGGGCGGTCATGTTTTGTCATCCCACTCGATCACCAGAGTCGTGGATCAGCTCCGTGTTTCTGTCTCGACCATGCCACGTGGCCAAGCCATCCAGGTATTTGCTTCAGCTTGACTGTTAATTGTCCAAGCTTCACATCCGAATAAAAGTATAGGTTCTATGTAGCACCTCAACACTCTTTTTCTCGTTGCAATTGACATCTTTTTATTGGTCAGTATGTTTTTCATCTTGCTAAAGGCTACTTTCGCCATGGCGATTCTTGTTCTAATCTCTTCAAGGCATCTGCCATCAGATGTTATTACTGTTCCGAGATAATTGTACCTATTCACTTGTTGAAGAATATTCCCATTTACTTGTATATTACATTGTGGTATTTCGTTCTTCCTTGTGACGACCTTAATACTACTGAACGTAAAATTTGTCCAGGAATCACGAACAGCGAAAATGCTGGGGTTGACTGCTACGTCCTATGAAGAACATGCAACTAAAATGTGACGACCATAATCTGTCTTTTTACAATTTAATTCTAACCCTAGTTGTTCACTGTGTGTAACAACCGCATCTACTAAATGTTGCAGGTCCTGTTCATTGTCTGCAATCAAGACTTTGGGATTGCAATAAATACAGAATTACATAATTCATGAGGTATATTTCCAGTATCATATATTGTATTAAGCAGACTGGTAACTTTATCTATTCCATATTCTTCTAAAGCATTAATCATTTCTGTTGTGATGCTGTCTGAACCAGGGGTCTTGCCAGATTTCATATTCTGAACCTCCATCTTCAAAATTGCTGGTCCTTCATTATTATTTTGAACATCATACTGTTCGTCTCTGTTATCGTCATAAAGGTTTTTCACGTTATCTGACCATAAATGTAAGATCTGATCTTTTTCTATCATGACTCTTCCATCTTTTGTCTTTAGGCAGCCTGCTTATGTGCGTGTTCTTTGATTAGTAAGCTCCTGAATTCTTTTGTGCATTAGTTTTGTATTTTTACTGTTGTGTTTTGTTTTTTTTCAATTTCTGTGCAGTCTCAAGCCATGCTTCTTTTGCCTCCTTACATAAGGTTCTGACTTTTCTGTGAATTTCTTCATATTTGGCAGGGTTATTTTTGTTCTGTCTTGTTTCCATTCGTTGTAAAATTTCTTCAGTCATCCATGTCTTACGGCACACTTTCTTTAATTTTGCCTTCTCACAAATCCGGGACTTCCCCTCCCCTCGTCACTCGTTATGCGAAACGTCACTCGTTCAGCGAATCATTTTTTTTATAATTTATTTTGCTCGTTATGCGAATTACTCGTTATGATAGGTGCTCGTTAAGCGAGGTTCCACTGTAATGTTTGACATAGTAAACACAATATCACACTTACATAGCTAACACAATATCACGTTAACATAGTAAACACAATATCACGTTAACATAGTAAACACAATATCAATATGATGGTTCCGTCACCCTGCTACTGAGTGAGTGCGTGGCGCGACACTGTGAGCTGTGAGTTTCGTGTGAAATGCTTTTGAATCTGCCAGAGGTTTTTTGGAACGTGACTGCATGTTCGGAGCGATGGCAGATGGCTATGTCCCAGAGTTGACCGGTTTTTACCTTATGCAGAAATGCGTGGCTGCTGGGCTTCTGGTTGACTGCCACTGCCATCGATGATGAACTGTATTTTCGTGGACTGTGGGTGAACATCTATGAAACATCCAGATGGGAAAATGACTGCCGATTCCATCAGAGATGAACTGGGTGTTTCGTTGGGGACTATTGTGTTGACATTCTGGCGGCGGCATTATGCACAGTGTATCTGTGTGGGCTGTTGTTTGTCGAGACTCCTGTCTTTTCCACTTTTCACATTGGGCAGTGGGGAGCGTTTTGTGCAATATTCACTGGCACAGGAACGGAGCATAATGGGGACAACCCGTTGCTATGAGGTTGGAACTACGACTAACTAACTAACTAACACAATATCACGATCTTGTCAGTTGTCACTAAGTTCTCCAATTTATTTCTTTTTATAACGTGACCAAAAAATTGTGCCTGTCTACGTCTAATTTCTCTGATCAGTTTACGGTTTTCATTTGTTTCTTGTAGGACTTGGTCGTTGGTTTTTCTGTCTGTCCATTTGCATTCTCCTCAGAAACGACATTTCCACAGCCATCAGATGTTTTTCAGCTTGTCTGCTCATTGTCCACGCTTCACATCCATACAAAAGTACAGGTTCTATGTAGCACTTCAACACTCTTTTTCTCGTTTAAATTGATATATTTTTATTGGTCAATATGTATTTCATCTTGCAAAAGGCTACTTTCGCAATGGCATCAAGCATTTACACTTTCATTAATTCGTCTGTGTGTCCAGAGGGATCTTTGCATCTTTCCCCAGAAATACATTTCCAATATCAATATATATTTTTAATGTGTCTGCTCATTGCCACGTTTCACATCTTCAACATTCAAATAATGATTGATGGATTGATTTAGGAACCGACATCACAGCATTCGGGGCATTCTCATAAGCGCTCCGTCCCCTTCCTCAGCAGCCAGCGATGAGTTCCAACACCAATAATTCCAGTAGCAATCTGATTATATGTCCGTCTCGCCTTTCCCCTGAGCGTCGAGTGTCGGCCAGATCCCCTCGTCACTCCTCGCTGCCTCATTCTTGCCAGACTATGGTGATCCATTTGCTCCTCAGAGGTGAACACGTGCTCCCACAAGGCCGCAACCACGTCTGCCTCATCATGCATCAATACTCCACCAAGTTTTGCCGAGCCAGCCAATTTGTCCGCCTGTTCATTTCCCAGCACACCGGCATGCCCCGGAGAAAAGATCAAGGTGATGCTTGCCACCCGTGACCTCCGAAGCGAAGCAAGCCACTCTGCACGAAGCTTGCCTGTCCTCACCTTTCTCGGCATGCTTTCTGAGTCAGTTACAATCACGATGTGTGTATGTATCGTGTTCTCCATCCAACGGAAAGCTGCACTGACCGCCTCCACCCCCATTTTTAAGCTAGATATTGTGGTATCATACGCCAGGCTCTCCTGCACCAAACGTCGATCATCAGCTTTTGCTAAGAATACCCAGTAACGTCTCTTACCTCTCAACACCGAACCATCTGTGTAGATGATCACATCACCCGGGCGAACATTATCCTGAATCAGTTTCTGGATTTCCACTTCAGTGGCCCCTGCTGGCCACTCCCTGCACTCCCGGCTCAATGGATTTATAACTCTGCACACGTCTCCACTCCTCTCCTCGCCTAATGTTCTCCAAGATGCACTCCTGTCTGATCGTATCCTCCGCCTGAGCCATCCATGATTTCCCTCTTATCAGTATATGACCCTTAACTGCGTCCAGCGTCTCATGCAACGGGTGATTTGTGTCTGCCGCTACTCTGAGGTATGCGTTCGCCTGCATCACTCTATGGCTACCAGCAACAGTCGGCAGACCAAGGATGTAATTCAAATAAGAATATATGTTAGCACAATTATTAAAAATGTTGGCCAAATGCAGAAATTTCTCGACCAAATTTATAAAAAGTAGGAAACTATATCGACCAAAGTAAAAAATATGTAAGCCAAAGCAAGAAATATGTCGACCAAAGTAATAATATATGTTAACCGAATAGAAAAAAAAAAATGTTGGCCAAAAGCAGAAATACCGGCTCCGTGGCCGAGGGTTTAGCAGCTTTCTCCGCTAACTCCGAATACTCTCGTCACGTGACGCGACGAGAATTAGCAGTGGTTCGAATCGCAAAAGTGACTTATGAGAGTATGGAGCCGGTCGCTCAGAAAGTCGTGGCGTGCTGATGAGCGTAATCTAGCCTAGGAATCAACATACAGCTGAAAGATGCTGGTGTTGACCGCAATATCCTGAAACAGGATGGAAACGCGAAAAAAAAAAAAAAAAAAAAGCAGAAATATCTCGACCAAATTTATTTTAAAAATGGGAAAATTGTTAGCGAAACTAATACTCTTGGCCAAAATAAGAAATAGCTCAATCAAATCTCTAAATAGGTCGACCGAAATCTTCTTCTTCTTCTTTGCGTTCATCCGGAGTGTTTTTTCAGATGTGATTGCGGTGTGTCTGTTATGCGCCCTTGGGCCGAAACCCGTAGGCCAACACAACCGGCTTTAGCGTGCTTTCTTTTGACCAGGTAGCATTCCTGGGAGACTCTAACTGTTTGCGGTACCGTCCACAACCCAGCTGGCCAAATTGGAACGGTCGAAGACAACGGTCATCCCTCAAAGGAAGGCAGGGACAGTCCATGGCATTTTCCGCCATCCAGGGTGGCTTCCATAATTGCAGGACCGGCACATAGCGCCCTGGTCCTGGGTTCACCGAGGGAATCGTCACGCCCTGCTCATGGCTGCTTTAATTCCTCACTTCAATATATTGGGCATTTCGTTTGTCCCGGGCCGTTGCCGCACAGACCAGACTGGTCTGCAGTCAATATCCACTCAGCGAGTTTTTCGGACATGTGCTTGTCCAGACACGTCGGACATTCGGAAAACTACCTAGTCAGAGCTGTTCCGAACAAGAGCGGCATTCAGAAACTAGGTAGTCAGAGCTGTTCCTAGCACGAAAGAAATTTCACTCGGACGTTTGTTGCGTTGTGGCTGATTTATTTGCACCCATAGGCCAGCACATCCGGCTTCAGCAAGCATTTTTACGGGTTCGTCTTCCCGGGGTTTCGAGAGACGTTAGACTGTTTGTGCTGTGGTATCGCCCACATCTCAGCTGGTCACAATGGAACGGTCAGTGACAACACGGTAAACCCTCAAGGGAAGGCAGGGGCAGACCATGGGCATTCCCCTGCTATCCACGGGGGCTTCCATAATTGCAGAGCCGGCACATATTGCTCTGAGACTGGGCTCACCCGAGGAGTTGCCACGTCCTGCTCATGGCTGCTTTAATCCCTCACTTCCAAGTGTTGGGCATTTCGCTTGCCACTAGTCGCTCAAGCATGCACCAGGAACGGTTAGTCTGCGGGCGATATCCACTAGGTAATCTTTCACTTTGGACTTTGGGCCACACAATGGATTCGCTAGCCGTGCGTTCCATTTCGTGTTATTGAGACGTTTTCCCACCTTTGTCTAGATTCTCTACGAGGTAGATACAGACATTTTTCGTAACCATTTTGACTGTGGCTCTTCTTTTACCTTTTCGTACTAGCTCACGAGGTAGGCTACATGTGCTGCCGGCTCAGCACCTTACCTCCGTGCAGCAGTGAACGAGAAACGGCCAGCCCTCTGTGACGGGATGAGTCTAGATCACTATGCAAACCCCACCACTACTGCGTTAGTGGAATTACTATTTACATTCTGGATTCAGTAGGCAGCTAAATTACTAATAATGACGTCATATTGGCGACGCAGACATTTGCTGCACTAAAACTACACACTGTACTATTGGGGACAGCACATTTCCACGTCATCATCAAATGATGTCACAAGGGAAATCCCCTGTCTTCAACCCTTATTAATATCAAGTCTAATGACTGGGGATATAGGTCCGTCACTCCCTAGCAACGGGAAAACAGCGATATGCTATTAGTACGGCTGCACCGGAAATTGTGACAAACAACTTCCGTCCGGTACACAACGACCATAGCTGCTGTGCTAAGCAGACCTTATATGAAGTGAGCTGCCATATCCAATTGCATCCTTGGTAGATTATACCAAAACCTATCTTAAGTGCTGCAATAAGACTGGGGGTGAGTGTAGTAACATAATAATTATGATTATAGTAAGAAGTGTGTACACATTTAGATTCTGATATTGGGAAAACACAAACTTTCCCGATCATATATATTTATGAAACATGGGATTTGAAATGGGAGATATTGAGAGAAAACATGTGGGGCCTAGATATATATATAGATATATTGATAGAAAAATATATATATATATATAATGTATAAACCTTACTGATTATTTTCATATGCATTTTGTGAATGTATTTACGTGTATATTTTGTTGAAAATATGATATGATTTTGCCATGTGGGCAGAAGTGGAAGAGGCATGTGGATCATGATTCTCACATGCCAGCAATATTACTAGGCGATTTATATTCAAACATAAATGTGCTTACCCCTGATTCATCGCCATGCCGAACTACAAGACACTGACGGTCATAAGTTCAAAGCAAATACCATGTGGTGAGGAATCAGAATTTGGGGAGTAAATAACTCAACAAGGGATAACTGAGACATCCTAAAGCCCAATGCCTGGAATATCTCAGCCCCCTTGCTTGCCTGCTGGCCTTCTTCTTATCTTTTAGCTCGTATATTCTGTGGGGTATACCTCACGACTTCATGGCGACACTTGATTGCTTTATGCCTAATAACTGATGTGGGATTAGGTTGAATTAGTGTTGGCCTTTCCTTAGCTATCTAGGGAAACCTCCTGGCTGCCCAGGACTTCCTCACCATGGTGTTAAGGAATACACCAGTAATTATTGCATATGAGTCACTTCAAGTTTTACAACCATGTACATTTTGTAATGTTTTTTTCAAACAAAGATTTGTCTACATGTTCTATTCCAATGGACCATGTGGTCTTAGAATGTGTCCACTTCTGGACCCTTTTTCACCTTGTATCATCATGTCATACAAGGTATAGCCAAGCTGATAAGAACTATTGGCCTTTGCTTTTGATACAGAATAGCAGAGAGGAATTGTTTTATTCCTGTTCTGCATCTGACACATACACAACAGACACACAACACCAACACTCAGACACATTGTTATTGCCAAGACACTAAGGAGTCTGCAACTGTTTCTTTGATTTAAGGAGCCTCGCTGCTGATACTGCTGACACCTAACCGGTCCGGTTACCGAAACTTTGAGCCACCAACTAGTGGAGACGGAACCTGGAATCCGGAGGAGCATCGTACACCTGTCGAAGGCCAGGGTCGACTCCAAGACATAATACAACCGAAAGCCAGCACTATTCCTAACAGAGATCAGATTATCTCAGGTGACTCTGTGTCTACATGTGTTCTGAGTGTATCACTGTCTTGATGGTGTGAATGATGACATGCTATCTGTCTAAGCATCAGAAAACTATTTTATTTTTGTACCTGTAACATAAATGTAACTATCATAGTTCACCAGTTGAACCACAATTTTCATTTTCTCTTTTATTATTAAAGAGTATTATTGTTTTATACTTTCACCAACGTACTCCACTCGTGATCATTTTGAACGCAAGGTGTGCGCGTGAGTGCGTGAAAGTATTTAAAACAGGGGGCTCCATCAATTGACGAAGGATCACCGACAGATAAACTAGGCATTCGTGTTAGGGCTTCCTACATACACGAGTGTTCTTCACCTTCTGCCTTTGTCTACCAAGTGAATCCCAGTCTCTTCTATCGGGACCATCCCTTTAGACATTCTTGTAACGAGCCATAATTTCTAGAGACTGTCGGCAAACTCTTGGATAGGGATTTCTGTCTATTTCAATAGAAACACCCTAACGGTCGGTGACAACTGGGGGCTCGTCCGGGATCTACCCAGCTAATTAGAAATATTTCTAATAAATTGTGTTACTTGGTAAAAAAAAAAAAAAATTTTTTTTCTCATCTCAGTAAAGGGTAGAGTAGTTTAGGAAACTCTGTAATTAGTTGTTTCCATTCGATTGAGAGAGTGAAAGTGTGTTTGTATCATTGTTTGTACTAACCATTTTTGTGTATGTACTAATAAGATTTGTAAATTATTGCAATTGTATTAGTATAACTTGAATTGGGAAGTAGTATAATATTGATATAGAAATTGTAGTCCACTGATCACTCACCCTCTCAGTCAAAACTCAGTCATGAGTTCATCAGCAGATTTGCACGCAGCAGCGGTAGCTATGGGGTTATCGGAGCCCGAAGCAGCCAAATATGTCCATGATATGGAGAGGGAGTTAAGGAAAGAAGACAGGGAAGATAAAATACGTAGGCATGAACTCGAGCTTAAGAAACTGGAAGCAGAGACAGAGCTTAAGAAAATCGAGGCCGAGGCTGAGAAAGAACTTAGGCAGTTACAGGAAAACGAAAAAATCCGACAGCATGAGTTTAGGATGAAAGAGCTAGAAAACCAAGCTCTATCAGCAACCTGTTCTAACGCCAGCTCTCCAGCACCCATCATTGAAACCCAGCTACATTCGACTTCTCATGTGGGTCCTATGAGTTTTCCTTTGATGCCGTTCGAGGAAACTCAGGAACAATTGGATAGTTACCTTCAGAAATTTGAGAAATTAGCTGAGTCATTTGGGTTGGCTAGGGAACACTGGAACTTGAAGCTTTCTCAGGCACTGAGGGGACAAGCGTATGTAGTCTTTCAGGGACTACCTCCAGGCCATGAACATTCTTATGAAAGTTTGAAATCGGCTTTATTGAAGAGATATGAGTTAACCTCAGCTGCTTATCAGCGGAAATTCCGAACCGCAAGACGTCTGAAGGGTGAGTCATTCTCACAATTGTCCGCTCGTCTGCAGAGTTATCTCTGTAAATGGGAGACATTGGGAGAGTATGAACACTCCTATGCGGGCTTGCGGGAGATGGTTTTGTGTGAGCAGCTGAGGAACTGTATGTCGAAGCCAATGGAAACTTTCATCATTGAACAAGGGGCACAAACACTGGGGGAAATGATAGTCTTGGCTGAAAGATATTTGACTGCCCATGGGGACTCGGTCCCAATGCAACCTCCCCAACCTCAACAGAACCCGCCTCCAAACAATCAGGGACAAACCCTTAGCAATATACCAGCAGACCAGAGGCAACCTCAGCAGCAGCATAACAAAAAACAAACCACATCTGGGGCTAGAAAACCATACTGCACGAATTGTCATAATAATTCCCACAGTACGGCAGACTGCAAGCGCAGAGCAAAACCCCAGATTGCGGCTTGCTTCTCGATAGGGAAGAAAACCACTACACTACCACCGCCTCCCGAAATGAGAGGACATCGAGTGGTAGAGAAGATCAATGTCAATGGACAGTTGGTCGAGTGTCTGCATGATACGGGTTTAACGTATGATGCCATAATAGCATCACACTTAGTAAAACCTGGTCAGTTGACGCAAAACATGGTTGAAGTTATGGGTGCGACAAGAAGTTCGCCTACCCTAACTTTACCAATAGCCCAAGTGTTAGTTAACTCTAGATTTGTTAAGGGAACTATATCGGCAGCCGTGATGATTGATCCTATCTATGACATGATACTGGGAAGTAAATATGTTTATTTAGGGGAACCATCCACTCCCATGATAGTAGGGAGTGCACTGACCCATGTCCCAACTCTAACACCTGGCTGTAACCAACTTCCTAGTGCTAGGAAGACTCTCCAGAGAGGGAAATTATTTTCCTCAAAACGTTCGCTAGCGGTAGGGGACAAAGTGTTACTCTTAAGATCTAGTGGGACTAATAAGGAGACTGAGTGGCAAGGACCATTCCCCATAATGGAGAAAGTGTCCAACACCAAATATAAAATCTTCATGAAAGGTAAGATAAAAATCTACCACATTAAATTGCTCCGCAAATATTATGACAGAGCAAAAGAACGACCAGTACATCTGGTAGCTCTAAATGTTGTTCAGAAAGTAGGGAGGAGGGAAGAACCTCTTAGCTTTCCATACCCACCTCTGACTGGATCCTCACTAAACTTATCTGGAGAAACGCCAGGTCATACCAAAGTACCAAGCCAGCCCCGGAGTCGAAAGAAGTCTAATAGATCCTTCTCTAGAGGGGAACAATTGGTTCAGATATAATCTGGTGAGAATGCATAGTCGATCTAGGCTCATCCACCCTAAAAGTTCGCTGAGCCGTACTTTTCTCTAGGGACGGCATATGTGACGGGATGAGTCTAGATCACTATGCAAACCCCACCACTACTGCGTTAGTGGAATTACTATTTACATTCTGGATTCAGTAGGCAGCTAAATTACTAATAATGACGTCATATTGGCGACGCAGACATTTGCTGCACTAAAACTACACACTGTACTATTGGGGACAGCACATTTCCACGTCATCATCAAATGATGTCACAAGGGAAATCCCCTGTCTTCAACCCTTATTAATATCAAGTCTAATGACTGGGGATATAGGTCCGTCACTCCCTAGCAACGGGAAAACAGCGATATGCTATTAGTACGGCTGCACCGGAAATTGTGACAAACAACTTCCGTCCGGTACACAACGACCATAGCTGCTGTGCTAAGCAGACCTTATATGAAGTGAGCTGCCATATCCAATTGCATCCTTGGTAGATTATACCAAAACCTATCTTAAGTGCTGCAATAAGACTGGGGGTGAGTGTAGTAACATAATAATTATGATTATAGTAAGAAGTGTGTACACATTTAGATTCTGATATTGGGAAAACACAAACTTTCCCGATCATATATATTTATGAAACATGGGATTTGAAATGGGAGATATTGAGAGAAAACATGTGGGGCCTAGATATATATATAGATATATTGATAGAAAAATATATATATATATATATAATGTATAAACCTTACTGATTATTTTCATATGCATTTTGTGAATGTATTTACGTGTATATTTTGTTGAAAATATGATATGATTTTGCCATGTGGGCAGAAGTGGAAGAGGCATGTGGATCATGATTCTCACATGCCAGCAATATTACTAGGCGATTTATATTCAAACATAAATGTGCTTACCCCTGATTCATCGCCATGCCGAACTACAAGACACTGACGGTCATAAGTTCAAAGCAAATACCATGTGGTGAGGAATCAGAATTTGGGGAGTAAATAACTCAACAAGGGATAACTGAGACATCCTAAAGCCCAATGCCTGGAATATCTCAGCCCCCTTGCTTGCCTGCTGGCCTTCTTCTTATCTTTTAGCTCGTATATTCTGTGGGGTATACCTCACGACTTCATGGCGACACTTGATTGCTTTATGCCTAATAACTGATGTGGGATTAGGTTGAATTAGTGTTGGCCTTTCCTTAGCTATCTAGGGAAACCTCCTGGCTGCCCAGGACTTCCTCACCATGGTGTTAAGGAATACACCAGTAATTATTGCATATGAGTCACTTCAAGTTTTACAACCATGTACATTTTGTAATGTTTTTTTCAAACAAAGATTTGTCTACATGTTCTATTCCAATGGACCATGTGGTCTTAGAATGTGTCCACTTCTGGACCCTTTTTCACCTTGTATCATCATGTCATACAAGGTATAGCCAAGCTGATAAGAACTATTGGCCTTTGCTTTTGATACAGAATAGCAGAGAGGAATTGTTTTATTCCTGTTCTGCATCTGACACATACACAACAGACACACAACACCAACACTCAGACACATTGTTATTGCCAAGACACTAAGGAGTCTGCAACTGTTTCTTTGATTTAAGGAGCCTCGCTGCTGATACTGCTGACACCTAACCGGTCCGGTTACCGAAACTTTGAGCCACCAACTAGTGGAGACGGAACCTGGAATCCGGAGGAGCATCGTACACCTGTCGAAGGCCAGGGTCGACTCCAAGACATAATACAACCGAAAGCCAGCACTATTCCTAACAGAGATCAGATTATCTCAGGTGACTCTGTGTCTACATGTGTTCTGAGTGTATCACTGTCTTGATGGTGTGAATGATGACATGCTATCTGTCTAAGCATCAGAAAACTATTTTATTTTTGTACCTGTAACATAAATGTAACTATCATAGTTCACCAGTTGAACCACAATTTTCATTTTCTCTTTTATTATTAAAGAGTATTATTGTTTTATACTTTCACCAACGTACTCCACTCGTGATCATTTTGAACGCAAGGTGTGCGCGTGAGTGCGTGAAAGTATTTAAAACAGGGGGCTCCATCAATTGACGAAGGATCACCGACAGATAAACTAGGCATTCGTGTTAGGGCTTCCTACATACACGAGTGTTCTTCACCTTCTGCCTTTGTCTACCAAGTGAATCCCAGTCTCTTCTATCGGGACCATCCCTTTAGACATTCTTGTAACGAGCCATAATTTCTAGAGACTGTCGGCAAACTCTTGGATAGGGATTTCTGTCTATTTCAATAGAAACACCCTAACGGTCGGTGTTGGGCATTTCGCTTGCCACTAGTCGCTCAAGCATGCACCAGGAACGGTTAGTCTGCGGGCGATATCCACTAGGTAATCTTTCACTTTGGACTTTGGGCCACACAATGGATTCGCTAGCCGTGCGTTCCATTTCGTGTTATTGAGACGTTTTCCCACCTTTGTCTAGATTCTCTACGAGGTAGATACAGACATTTTTCGTAACCATTTTGACTGTGGCTCTTCTTTTACCTTTTCGTACTAGCTCACGAGGTAGGCTACATGTGCTGCCGGCTCAGCACCTTACCTCCGTGCAGCAGTGAACGAGAAACGGCCAGCCCTCTCATCCGGGAATCTCTCATATTCCCCAGCTGAGCGCCTTCGAACAAGTATCAGAACTGGGCATGTAGCGTGCCCAGTATCACACCTCTATTTTTCGGTGGGTGGGTATCGGCCCGGCTCTCACATCCGAGGGATTATGGCTTAGAAGCGTTCAGCCCAAACCCTCGACAGAGAGCCTTAGAGTATTGTCCGGACCAAGAAATTCTGCCTTCGTGCGCCTGATTTATACCTTTGACTGCTATCCTCAGTCTACCTGCAGAGCAGCAGGTTGTGTCTCTCTTAGTCTGGCCCCTATCCCATAGGCTGTCCGATATGTAGTTTTGGTCCATCGGCAAGCACATGGGGTCGAAGGGACACGTAAGCTCCCCCACCACGGCAAGGTGGAGACACATCGGGGGAGGGTCGACCGAAATAATAAACTATCTTAGCGATAATAAAAATGATGGGGAAAAAAGGGAAATATCTCAACCAAATTTATAAATTTATCGACCAAGAAGGAAAATGTGTTAGCTAAATGGAAATAATAATTGTTAAACTTATAAATATCTCCTCAAAATTATAAAAAGTAGGAAAATTTGTTAGCCGAATGGGGAAAACATTGGCCAAGTAAAGAAATATCTTGTCCAAATTTATAAAAAGTAGGAATTTTTTTTAACCAAATGGGAAAAATAGTGATCAAACATATAAATATCTCGTCAAAACTTATGAAAATTAGGAAAAATTGTAACCAAATGTGAAAATATATTGGTAAAGTAAAGAAATATAGCAGCCAAATTTATAAAAAAAATAGGAACATGTGTTAACCGAATGGGAAAAATATTGGTCAAGTAATCCAAACTTACCTTCTTCTTCTTCTTCTTCTTCTTCTTCTTCTTCTTCTTCTTCTTCTTCTTCTTCTTCTTCTTCTTCTTCTTCTTCTTCTTCTTCTTCTTCTTCTTCTTCTTCTTCTTCTTCTTCTTCTTCTTCTTCTGCGTTTATTTGGAGTTTTTTTTCGGACATGAATGCGTTGTGCCTGTTTACAGCAGAACTGCGTTCTTGTGCCGTTAAGCAGACACATCCGATTTCAGCGGGCATTTGTTGACCGGGTTAACAATCCCGGGGTTTCTTAGGACGTTTGACTCTCACTGTTGTAGTGTTATTCCCCCATCCCAGCCTCCAGAACATCAGCTAAACTGATCAAATATAAATGAACAAAATAAATATATTAGCCTACGATGGGTGACGTTGTAATATTCTGTTATGATAATTTGGCTGTGTGTCCAACGTGTACCGCGTGGTTACACACCCGCTTCACACGCCAGTGATCCGGGGCTTGTTTCCGGATCCGGTCAGGGATATGCGCTACTGACGAGCTCAAACGAGGGCGAAACTCGAGTATAGTGCTTCCATATTAACGTGGATAGGCCTTAGTTTCATACCAGCATACGATCAGCATTGCCAGTAGTGGGTTGTGCTCAATATTTAAAATAAATATTGTCGATTTGTTCCCTTGAAATGCCCCAGGTGCAGACGAGATCACCTTCCAGTCACCACAGTCTGTTTCTCTGGAAACCAGAAGAATGCAGTCTGCAGATGACATCCACATAGTGAGCTTTCAATTCGGACTTTCCATGTAACGGATTTGCTATCCAAAGCAATATTCCATTTCGTGCTACTAGAACACTTTTTCCACCGTTGATGACACCCATACAGTGAGCTTTCAACTTGAACTTTCCACGTAATGGATTTGCTATCCAAGCAATATTCCATTTATCCAAACTTATGAAAAGTAGGAACAAGTGTTAACCAAAGGGTAAAATATTGTAAAATATCAAGTAAAGACATGTCTTTACAAACTTATAAAAATTAGGACAATTATAAAAAGTAGAAACATTTGTTAGCACAATGATGTGGAAGTGTGTAGAAAGCAAGCAGAGGCCACACCCAGCCAAGAGCACCACAATAAATTCCAGCACGCAAAAGCCAAATTTCAAAGGGCCAAGCTGCAGGCTAGACGGAAAAGCTGGCAGGAGAAAACAGAGTCTCTGAACTTTGAAAGAGACACAAGGCAATTGTGGAAGCTAATAAAACAACTTAACGATGAGGGCACAGGGAGAAACTCAAAAATTGCACTACATAAAGATGGAAACATCTTAACAAGAAAGCAAGCAGCCGACCATTTTGCGGACTCATTCGCACAAGATAACAATATCAAAATTAGTCCAGGGAAACAACAA
Organism: Cepaea hortensis; assembly: GCA_963921405.1. NCBI lineage: Eukaryota > Metazoa > Mollusca > Gastropoda > Stylommatophora > Helicidae > Cepaea > Cepaea hortensis. The sequence continues at coordinate 231,550,398 of OY992876.1, forward strand.
GAGATTCGAGAGAAACGGCAACATACAGGACAGAAGGAAATAGTACATGAGGTTCTGGAGGCACCCATCACAATCAGCGAACTGGAGCTAGCCATATCAAAACTGAAAATGAGAAAGTCACCAGGAGCTGATGGTATCTCCAATGAAATGATCAGGACCCTAGGAACAGAGGCCAAAGCAAAGCTGTTGCAGATCTTCAATAACAGTTGGACCTTGGAAGTGTTCCACAAGCCTGGAGAGAAGCAATCATGATACCCCTCCTAAAATCAGGGAAGATAGCTACAGACAAATTAGCCTCACCAGCTGTCTCTGTAAAACACTGGAGCGCATCATCGATCACAGACTGCAGTGGTACATTGAAAGTAAAAACATCCTTGTGCCACAGCAGGCTGGCTTTAGGCAGTGCTACTCTACGGAAGATAAGACAACCTACCTCTCTTAAGAAATTGAGGATGTATTCCAAGAGAAGAAGCTGGTGCTCGCGGCATGGATAGATCTGAAGAAAGCTTTTCACAAAGTCTGGAAAGAAGGTCTGATGAAGAAACTGAGAAACTGCAGTCAATGGAAGAATGTACAAATGGGTGAAAGCATACTTGCACAACAGAAGAGTCCGAGTACAAATAGACGGACTCAAGAGCAAGAAAGTACTACTGCGTCACGGTGTTCCCCAGGGAGGAGTCTTGTGTCCCCCCCCCCCCCCCCCCCCACTTTTTCTAATCTTCATCAATGATCTCGTTGCTAATCTACCGCATGGAATTAAAGCGGCAATGAACGCCGATGCCCTGGTTCTATGTAGCACAAATGAACATGCATAAGTGACCACCAGATTGCTACAAAGAGCTGTAGATACATTTGTTGCATGGACAAATAGACGGTGTATCAGCATAAACACTGACAAGTGCAGCACCACTCTATTTACCCTCTCTCCAAAACAAAAGGCAGGGATCATCCAGATAAATGGAACACCCCTAAGAGAAGATAAAGAACCAACATACCTTGGAGTAATATTTGATGACAGGCTGACATGGAGAAAGCACACCAACAAAGCAGTAGCAAAAGCCAGAAGGAAAATAGCCATCCCGAGAAAGCTAAGTGGAACCACATGGGGAGCCAGTGGGAAAATACTTAGCAAAGTTTATCAACATAGCATACGACCACACCTGGAATAGGGTCAACTGCGTAGTGTTCGGCAACAAAAACCATACTACAAGAGCTGGACAAGGTGCAAAATCAAGCTCTTAGAGTCATCACAGGAGGGATAAGATCAACCCCTATAGTGGAAATGGAGAAGATGGGGAGGTCACAAGCACCGAGAGAGCGCAGAGATACGAAAACGCTAATACAAGCAGAAAAGTTCCTCAGCTTGCCAGGCCACCCTATGAAGAACAGATTTGAAAACCTAGCTATGGGGCTGTTGAAAAGAAGTAGTTTTATCCACCAGGCCAAACGACTCTGCAGAGAAACCACCGATCTGCCCACAGTTGGTATCCGCCTAACAACTATTCCAGAGCGGACTCCATGGAAAGATGAGCATAGACTATCACTACAAACAGGTATGGATTAACCATTAGGCAAACAAGGCACGTGCCTAGGGCACCAAGCATTTGGGGGGCACCACAAGTCCTCAAGAAAAATGTGTATATTGTCCCGGTAGAGTAATTGCATGGCATAAGCAAATCGCAAATGTAATATTGAATCGCACATTATTTATATATACATACCCTGTGCTGCCCATTCACTAAATCTGGTAGGCAGAAGTGCCGTAGACTCTTGTTTAGAGGCAGTAAACTTTTTCCATACAGTGCAACTGATCTATACTTTTTTCTCAGCTTCAACCAAAAGATGGAAGATTCTGAAAGGATGCCTTGTGAATGAAAAGCTGGTAAAGTCCCTTTCCGATACTAGATGGGAAGCACATGCTGTTGCAACTGAAGCCATTCTAATGTCTCATCCTCAGATTATAGAAGCGTTAGAATATTTACAAGAAGACCAGTCACAGAAGGGGGACACCAGAAGAGAAGCAGAAAACATTGCAAAGAAGATGCAAGAATTAGAATTTGCTTTCATGCTTGTCTTTTGGGAAGAAGTGTTACAACATTTTCACAGGATCAGTCAAGCTCTACAAAATGAGCACGTGAACGTGTGCTAATTTGTATTCTTCACTAGCAGATCACTTGCATGAATCTAGGAATGAATTTAAAAGATTTGAAGAAGCTGCAAAAGAAATAACACCAGGTGTGGATTATAAGTCAACTTTGACCCGTAATCGTAAACGAAAGACAGTGGTCATTGATGGTGATGCCCCTGAGGTATCTCAGAATGCCAGAGACAAATTTCGTATATCTGCTTTCTACACCATTGTTGACAAACTTGAGACAGAGATGAGTAGACGAGGACAGGTATATAATGATCTAGCAGTTCGATTTTCTTGTTTGGTCGATGTACCACAAACATCTCAGTGTTGTGAAGGACTAATAAATGCTTTTCCTGAAGATCTGAACAATAATTTATATACTGAACTACAACAGTTCCACTCATATATTCGCCACAAATTTCGTGCATCAAAATCTGACAACAACACGTTCAGTCATGCAGAACTTTACAAAGTAATAGTTAGAGACAACATCGAGTGTGCTTTTCCAAATGTAGAAATCGCCTTGCGCATATTTTTAACATTAATGGTTACGAACTGTTCAACTGAGCGCTCTTTTTCTCAGTTGAAACGTACAAAAAATCCAAGTAGATCGACAATGAAACAAGAAAGGCTTGATTCCTTATCTTTGCTGATGATTGAGGCAGACTTGTTGCGCAAAATTAACTTTGATGATGTATTCAAAAACTTTGCCAGACGTAAATCTAGAAAAAAGAACTTTAAAATGTAAATGTGTGCTCTCTCTGACTTTCTTATCTATCAAAAAAGTTACAGTATTTTTTGTCTACTATTATTAAAAAATTAATTAACTATTAATTTTAATACAGAAATACATTATTGTAGGTTTTATATGAGTGATAGTAGTACAAACATATGTGTTTACATTTCACAACTGTTTTTCTTTGTTAGTTTTTTGCATAATATTGAACATACCAGCAGTCAGTGGAGGATCGGGGGCCCGGGGCAGTAGGGGGCACCCATGTGGGTTTGTGCCTAGGGCACCAAGATGCCTTAATCCGGCCCTGCCTACAACCCAGACAAAAGTTAAGAGGAATATTTGACAAGGAATAACAGAACAGTGTGCAGCGCAGAACAGCCACTCTTAGCTTCCTCGATGAAGAATACCCACAGGACCTCTGGATCCGAGTCTACACAGATGGGTCAGCACAAATGCTGTTCAAAATGGAGAAGCGGGAGTGTACATAGAATACCCAAATAATACTAGGGACACAGCCAGAGTACCGACAGGAAAGTACTGCCATAACTATGATGCTGAAATTGAGGCAATCAAGATAGAAACAGAGACATTACTAAATACCAGCAATGGTACACAACCTGTGGTTCTATTGACAGATGCAAAATCAGTACTCGAGGCGCTCCTGTCTGGGAAATTGCCTGTACTAAGGACAACACTTTCTGAACTTAGCAGTCAGCATAAGATCGCCATACAGTGGATAGCATCCCACTGTGGAGTACCCGGAAACGACAGAGCTGATCGATTGGTTAAGGAAGGAGCCAAAGAAGAACAGCCTGATGTGCCCGTTACATACCCTCAAAAGAAAAGAATAATCAAATCAGTCAGAAAGCCACCAAAACCTGCTCAAGATGACTACCACGTTATGGACAGACCAGAACAAGTCATTATTCTACGCCTCAGAACAGGACACAATAGATTACACAACCACAAGTATACAACATTCAATATTGGTGAAACAGCCATGTGGATTGGCGTCGCAGATAGCAGAGCAAATATATAAGACTGCCCAAAATATAACGTATCTAGGCAAACCTTCTGGCCTAGAGAGACGACAGTGGAAGATAAACTCTATGGACCACTGTGTTAACTAAAAAAGACAGTTAAATTCATACAAGAGACAACATTGCAGTTATAGACATATTTCAAGCGAACGAAGGAAGAAGAAGTTCACCATTTACCTGAACTCTTGCCAGCATATCATCATGAAATAGTCACACTATTTGGACAAACTTTCGTGGACAGCTATATTTCGCCATAATCTTCCACAGTCCTTCTCTGTAGACTATATCAAAAGCGTTGGTAAGGTCAATGAAAGTGGAAAACATTTCGGAATTCTGTTCCTGACATTTCTCTTGCAACTGCCTTGCAGCGAAAATCATGTCAACAGTTCCTCGTTCTTTTCTGAAGCCACATTGACTCTCAGGAAGAAGACCTTGATCGAGATGGGCAGTGAGGCGATTGAGAAGAATTCTGGCGAGAACCTTCCCTGCCATTGAGAGCAAGAAGATGCCTCGTTGGTTGTCACAGTATTTGCGGTTTCTTTTAGTTTGTAAAGGTTGACTATTGACGCGTCATTGAAATCGTGTGGCATGTCTCGTTCACCCTTATGTTTGTAAAGACTTGGCGAAGCTGTTCTATTTGGACCGGCCAACCTGTCATGTATATCTCTGCTGGGATGAAGTCAGGACCAGGCGCCTTACCGCTGGATGGTTTTGTTTACTTCCTCTATGGTTGGCATGTCATCAAGTGTATCATTAGTGGGAACTTGAGGAAGGCAGTTGATGGTTTCATCATCAAAGAAGGAGGATGCACTTAAGATGTTGCTGAAATGCTCTGCCCAGCGTTGAAGAATTTCTTTCTTATCGGTGACCAATGTACCCCCATCTGCGCTGAGGAGGGACATTATGCCTGGTTATGTGGGGCCGTAGACTGCTTTCATTGAGTCGTAGAAGTTTTTGATATCATGTCTGTCAGCAAAGCCTTGAATTTCATCAGCTTTGTTGCTCAGCCAGGAGTCCCGCATGTGCTGCACTGCTCTCAATGTTACTGAAGGCATCTTTTTTTGATGTTGACTTCGGGTCATTCAAATGTGCCTTGAGGAGAAGATGTTTCTCAGCCAGCAATTGTCTTCGGAATTTTCATCAAACCAGTCTTTATGCTTTCGGGGGGCTGGACCCAGGATTTCCATAGCAGTGTTGTAAATTGTGTCCTTTATCGCTCTCCATTCTGTTTCTGTATCCTGTTTAGCTTCAGCATTCGGCTTGAGGAGGTCTTCCAGCATATTTTCAAACGAAAGCTGCATTGTTTTGCAATTTAGGCGGGTGACATTTAGTGTTTTTTTTTTTTGCATTTTTGCCCCTTGAGGACGCCGTGGTAGTTTGATGAGTATGTTTATTTTTGAGATAATGAGACGATGGTCTGTCCAACATTCGGCACCACACATGGATTTTGTCACCCGAGCGTCTTTTATGTCACTCCTCCTGACGATGACATAGTCAATGAGGTGCCAGTGTTTCGAGCGAGGATGCAGCCACGATGTCCTATTTCTCGTTGGAAGACGGAAAATTGTGTTGGTGATCAGGCGATCGTGTTCGGCACAGGTCTGAAGGAGGAGAAGTCCATTGCTGTTACAATTTCCGACTCCGTACTTTCCAAGGATGCCACTCCTAGAGGCGGTATCTTTGCCTACTCTTGCATTGAAGTCCCAAAGTAGTATAAGTTTGTCTCCTTTGGGAAGAGATGTTAATACGTTGTACAGGTCCTCGTAGAACTTGTTTTTGACGTCATCTTCATTAGTCATGGTTGGTGCGTAGACACTAACGATGGCTACATGCTTCTTTCCTTTCAACAGGGGTAACCTAATGATCATAAACCTGTCATTTATAGCCTTCCGAAAGTCAGCTAGTTTGCCAACCAGGGATGACTTAATGGCAAATCCCACACCGCATTGGCGTCTTTTTTCGCTGTTCCTTCCACTTCAGAAGAATGTGTAGCTGGCACCCACTTCAAAGATTTGGCCTTCTTCTGCAAGTAGTGTCTCGCTCAGGCTGCAATGTCGATGTTGTACCTGAACAGCTCTCTCCCAATCAGTGCTGTTCGTCTCTCTGAGCCCGACGCGCCGTCTCTATCAAGTAGGGTGCGTATATTCCAAGTTCCGATTGTCAAGGGAATATGATTTTTAGCTGTTAGCTTTACCTGTCTTTTTTTTTTTTAACCTCTGTATGTCGACCAAATCTTTTGAATAAGACAGTGATAACATAATATTTTATTTTCAAAAACGATAATTTCCTTCATTTAATAAAAACAAACCCAGCTATGGCTACATGGTGAGTTTATTCAGTTTATATAAACAAACGGCATGCATTTATAACCGTTCAGCTTTCTCTGGATCTCCGGTGGTTAGTGGACAGGAAACCACATGGTATGTGGAGATTACGTGACATTGCCGGTCACATTGTCTTTTTGTGTGGTCAAGATCCTCGCAGACTCAGACAATGGCCTGTCTGGGTTGGAAAGCTTAGGATCGCGCGAAATTCTCACCTTAACACATACATGGTTCGAGGGTACCTGCCTATGGAGGAGAGGCGGGGATGGGCGCCTGAGCACTACAAGGAAATAAACCGTCCATCCGGAACTGGTGTGGCCACTGTGGTTTATATTAGCTCTGGTTCACCGCTGTGATAGCTGTCGCACACCTACCTAATAAGAATGGCTTACCTAGTGAGTTTTGAACTCAGAGCATTGGCGGCACTATCCATTTTGTTATTTTATTTAACCCAAACTGTAATAATGAGTTTATGTATCCCTTTTAACCTCGTAATTTATATTATTTAACATGCTGGGTTTTGAATCGATGATGATTTTGAAATAAAAAAATTGCTAGACACGTAAGCTGATTTTTTTATCTCGAATACACACAACAACACACAAATACACACACACTTCACACACACACACACACACACACACACACACACACACACACACACATTATCCCAACTGTCATGTTTGTATTCGATCAATTAACAGGTATGATGATGATAGATATAAGACGGCCTGACAGAACTTCAGGGATGCATATGTACACGAGTGTTACATCACTACAATTCTTTCATAAAGCTGTATTTCTATATTATACACGGTTGTCAGCCAGTCATTATTGCTGATGCTTCCCTGCTGAGTGGGATGTTAAACCTTCAAGCAAGCGACACTGACACATACACAGCTCAGTCTCTGGTGGTCTCCGATGCTATTTTGCAATATTGCTTCATTTATAACACACAACAATTAGCCATCTCACGATAATTCCGTCATGTGACATTTAATGCAAAATGTCCTTCCTACTCATTTTTAACAAGGAGGTTTTTCCTATATTGCGGAGACTACACTGCAATTGAATAATGTGTATTTTTTAAGCCATCACTCGATGGCACTCTTTATATGTGTCATGGAAGCTGTTTTCAAAGAATAAACTAGTCTTGTTGAATTGTCTGTTGGCTTGTTTTCAAACGCCCGAAATATGTCTACAATTTTAATCGTTAGGTATACCCACACAATACATTTAGACTACATGAATTTCTAGAGATACCATCCACATACGCTTGTTCCCTTTCATAACCTAACGCCCATGTCCTGCCCTGCGTGTGGAACAACAGAGCTCGCTTATCCATTCGGCCGTGCTGTCCTCTTTTTGGCAAGTTTACATTCAGTAGTTTGCCATTGCTTTCTAAACGACAGGTACACACACCATAGTATGAAAACCAGCTCAAGGCTACTAGCTCCCTAATTGCCCACAGCTGCGTTCCGATCGCGGTATACGGGATTGCAACCCCTTCGTAACTCCTTCGCCACATGGCCGGCCAGTTATCTTGCAGGTTCTAGAATATTACACACATATACAGACGAGATATGAATGCCTGTTACACATATTAAACAACACCACTTGCTGGGAATTTTGAGGTCACTGAAATTGCATCAGTCTCCATATACAGTATCATAGGTTACCTAAATTTTGCTTTATATGTGATGGATGCTTTTGGCAGGATATTTTTAAAACGAATTTTTCATCCAAATTGCACTATTTTTTTAAAATGAATTTTTGAACATGATTGTTGGTGTGGTTTGGGTTTGTTTTCTCAAGCATAACTTTCTTGCACAAGAAATCCCCAGCCTCCCACCTTAGATCACCATAAGGAGACTCTCAACACAGTGCACAAACTCTGCAGCAGTGATGAGGATCCCAATGTGTGTAAAGAGACACTCAGTGCGTGATGTGGTCAGTATCTCGCTGGCGGCTTTTACTCTCTAAGTCATTCTTTGGTATCTATTTTGAGAGCCCATTTTCTACCGCTACTACCGCTGATGTTTACAATCACCAAAATGATCTCCAGTTCCTGTTTTCTTTTTGTCGGACAAAAAGTATTGTCTCTGATTTGTACTTGTACATCATGTTCTGCTTTCATTAACCGCTTCTTTTATAGTTACCCTGACAGTCCAGGGTATTCGCAACATTTGTGTCTGAAACCACATCTTTTTTACCCTGCAAATCCAACAGTAATTGTTTATTGGGTTTGATTTCCCTATCCTTTGACTGTTCCCAGTCTACGTACAAGGTAGCGGGTTAAAGTATTACTTCCTCTAGTCTCTACTCTTGACTTGTCAAATATGTAACTCTACCAATTGCCTTAGTCTGTCTCCAGTCTACAAAGAAAGCAATGGGTTAAAGTATTACGTAATCTGGTCTCTACTCCTTTATTTGTCAAACTATGAGAATCTACCCGTAGCTGCAGCACTACTGGAGTAGCTCTTGGGGCTGTTGGAATGCACATTTGAAGATGGTAACAGTTTGTATACCCAACTCTTTTGGATAAGGCCGAAAAACTGTAAGGACCCGTGCATACGTTTATTTGTAAAATCCCTAAGCACTAGGGAATCGTAAGTAGTAGCCGCTCTGCCACGTCTCCACCTTATTGGGGCAGAGGGGTTTGAGTGTTCCGAAGAACTCCAAGAGCTATGCTGACGGTAACACAAATCAATAACCCCCCTCCCCTCCGCAAAAGGTGATAACTCCTTGTTTTAAAAAAAAGTAGGCGTGGTCTAGAGGTGGTCAAGTGGTCAAGGGGTAGTCAAGTGACCCCTTCGAGGCTTAGGTAAGTCTAGTATACAACATGAAACATAATACAATAACAACAATAATAAAGAAAATAAATAAAAAGGTAACATTTTCACACGACTTTTATTGGTACACAACATCTATACAGTTACAACTCCTAAAGCTTGCGTCGTTTACGTCCCAAAGGGATCAGAGGGATTTGGTTATTGTAAATAGATGTCTGGTCATTCAGTGGCATGTCTTGACTGTAATCAGATATGTAGTCAGATCTAACACGTCCGGGTTGTATGTAGACTGGTCTTGACAAGGCATCAAAAGGTCTTCAGTGTAGGCAGACTAGCCTTTACTAGACATCTCGGGTGGTTGGTAAACATAAATTAGTTCATCAAAATCAGCTCGAATGTCGTCCTTCATCGATAGGAGAGATTCAAACTCAGCTCTCGTTAGTGCAATCCCCACCTTGGTGGAGTTCTTCAGCTCAGAGTCACCGAAATATTTGCGTAAATGTAATGTCGTCGTGCCTCTATATTGAGAAACTGTCGCCGCTTTCAAACCATTGGCTAGCGGTGTGTGAATTTTGTCAGTTCTAGACATGAATATCCAGGTAGCTGTAGACATTTTGAGCGTTGAATACGCGAAACACGAATGTGATAAGTTCGTCTCGTTTTACCATCAAACTCAAATAGCTTAATTGATAATGACGGAATATGAAGGGGTTAATGTTTAGCTCGCCGTTGAAACAGGAAGCATTCACTAAACCGATCACCACACGGGTCGGCGTCTGGTTGAGGAAGAGATTATCTTGTGTGTGGGGAAACAAACCTTCCGGGATAGAAAAAAGATTTTACCACTACCCGTTTAATGGGAAACTTGGAATTGGCTCTTAATAAGGCTTTTTCATGAGGCAGAGATATAGCTGGATGTAACTTAACTTTCCTCACCAAGAGGGTGACGTAAGTAATGACACTTTCGTTCCCACCGTTTACATCCGTGGCAATCAAATTAAAGACGGATTTTGATGAGGTTAGTTTTATTTTAATATCTCCCCCATTTAACATGTACCTGTCCTGATTGAAAATGTCGGAATGTAGGCATCCCATCATATCCATCTCCACACTATAGCTGGCTAAAGATCTTTTTTCACTAGACCTTTATTGGTATCAACTTTTGTGTCTACCATATATGCAGGGGTATGTTGGTAGTATAGAGCCGATGTCAGATGTCTCTTTTTGGCCTCTTTGCCATAATTCAGAAGAGCTGCCAAGTAGGCCCGGTATGGATACGAATTTCCACACAGTGAAATAAGAGTGTCGTTCAGAGACACATCTACTTGAGAAAACAAATAATGCAAATAATAATTTATGGGACCGACTTCGGTGGTGGGCGGTAGGTCGTCGCCGTTGGGAAGTGTAACTTTGGTTCTGACGTGGAGAAAAGTATTAAACAAATCTATATAATCTTATCCACACCAGAGATGGAGAACTCAAAAGGGGCTCTGCAGGCTAACGTGGCCAAAGGGTGTACTTCTAGGGACTGCCCCTCTTCCACGGCCGTCTCGGTGGGAGGCACGCTAAACAGATCCAGACCATAATGTATACACCCGCACGACTTTGGATGTATTAACGCCATTACGAGAAAATATCCGAATGTCCCCGCTGGTGCTGGTAGTTCTAATGAGCCGATCGCGGCCTGACAGCTGGTTTTATACTTTTATCGGGCTGACCTGGCGGGGTCGCTTGTTTTCACTTCTTAACACCGCTACACTATTGGCTGATATGTTGAGCAGCACTTGGAGCAACCATTGACCGTCGTCCCTAGCGTATTCTTTGAAGGACTCGCCGACATTCCGGCCAGCTAGGGCATCTTGAGCCACCTGCAAACCCGAACCCAGCCTTTCCCGCAATAGGTCTCTACCACCAGTCTTCAACCAAGGAACAATTGTGTGGCCAAAACCACTGAAGAAACTACAAATTCCATGACCTTGTTGACTCCGACCACCCACAAAAACGGGGAGACAGCTGCCGGCCTGATTACAAAAATATTCCTCATACAGTTTGGGGTTGCGTCGGATTGGGACGTGTCTAACCATGGCTAACTCAGATCAAACTGCATGGTTATTCGAAAATGTAGCGTCACTATCGATGTTCCACCTGTAAACGGGATATGTTTCCACTGCTCGTTGGTTATAAGAATCTCATTCGTGTCAAAGGAGAACCGACTGAGTGGTACGTAATGAGGTTTATCGTACATCCTAAATACAGTAGTGGTGGATCTGTCTAGGACAGGAGAGTCCTCAGTAATGGTACCATCACATCGCCGACCTCGCGCGAGGTGACAATATCGGAATAGACGAAGATATTTTTCGTGCCCCGGTCAAAATCTACTTCACCCACACCGGAAAGTACGGGATCAGTCTCGCTGACGTGGGTTGAAGGAAATTGTAAAATATCCGCCAACTTGTCACTATGTCTAATTTCAGCACCCTATTCGTATAGTTGGAAACGAGCCTTATTCGAGATTTTGTTATATTAGAAAAGCACTAGACTATGTGTTGTGAGGCATTGTCGAGGCGCAACCACTGCAGGTCGATGATCAATTTCTCAGCCTTGACGAGCAATCTATTCAGTTCATTGATAAATGTCTCTGGTGTTTTGTACAGACCCGGGGTCAGCGTAATTTTTATTGGTGGGTCATGTAGGTCTGGTGGTGGAATGTACTTTAGCCATACCTGGTCTTGTAAAAAATTAAAATAGGTGTTTGGAAACTGACAACGACCAAACCAACCTGGTACTGCGGGGTTAGTTCAATAGTTTGTGGTTACTTGACAAAGAAATGTCCGGCTCTATTCTGGGGGTATATTTGTAACAAGGCCGTACTGGGGAGTGTAATATAAAAACTCATTTTAGTCTATTCGAGCTCTGCGTGTTTCCTGGTTCGAAAATGTAAAGTTAGCACTGAAGTCCCATCGTTGAATGGGATCGTTTTTCCCGTATCGGTAGTTAAAAGTATTTCCACAATGTCAAAGGAGAAACGACTTAATGGGATGTAATTTGGTCTGTCGTAGAAACGAAACACTGAGGGAAACAGCCGATCCAATATAGGGACAGTCCTTAGAAAAGGCACTATAGCGTCTCTGACTGGTCTTGCAGCTACGAGATCAGAATAGATGTAGATATTTTTAATGGCGCTATCCATCTCCAATTCCACATTACAGTCTAATTAGAGATTGTCGTCTGATAGAGTCGAGGGTGGGAACATCAACATGTTATTCAATCGCTCACTAATTTTAACGTGGGCGCTATTGTTAAATAGTTTCATCCCGACTTTTTTCCAAGGTGCACCTATAACGAATTTGATGTTCACTTTCTCATCTACTTGGGTTTCTACACACAATTTATTCAATTAATCGATGAAAACTTCTGGGGCGCTGAACGGACCTGGCAGACATATAAGCGTTAGAGGTTCTCTACCACTGCCCTTGGGCGGAAAGTGTTGGATCCAAATATCGTCCAGCAAGCCGTTAAAATATGTATTGGGGAATTGAATTTCGGCCAGGCCCACTTCGTATTGTTTCGTTACATCTATGGTCTGCGGCAACTTGACGAAATGGTGACCTGGCTGGTTGTTCGGAAATACCTTCTGCGCAGTAATACTCGGTAATGTCACATAGAAACTCATCATTTTTCTGATTTAGGATTAGGTAGCATATAACCCAAACAATTACTCATTAGAGCTACCCACAGCCTGCCTTCGGGTGTGTCTGCGCTGCCTTGAGTCAAATTACACAGAGATACGGCGATAACGGCATATATAACCACCATTTGACAGATGAACACAATCTCTGCCACGGCATTCATTGTCTAAAAAAAAAAAAACCAGAACGAAGTTCTTTCCCCGTCCATAGTCTGTGGGCACAACACAATAGTTTCCAAGTTGTCTTCGGTCATATCACTAATCTCCATAACTGGCTAATTGCCTGTCGGTTATCCAACTGTTGAATGAATTGGGATAACCAAATCACTTTACTAAATACTCTTTACCGCCACTTCTCCTTCGCCTTTCTTGTAAGATTGTTTCGATACGATAAATTTCTTTATCACCCACCAGCTGTATTTCCTCTTTGTAGAATGACCCGTGTAGTCCCTCCCCCGAATCGTCTTTTAGCACATACGTCACCGGACTAGTCTGGTTTATACGACAGTTATTTTGTCCAATCCGACATATAACTTTTTTAAAAGGTTGTTTGGTGTGAGCCAGTCTGACATGGTCGCCGGCTTTAAAATGAACTTTTCTTGATACGTCTGTTTTATGATACAAGTTATTCCACACTTCTTCTTGATTAGTATTGTTAACTTTTACGGGTGCTATGTGAATCCTCCGGTGATGCGAACCATTATAGTTTCGGATCAAACTGTCTATTACGTCAACGAAGCGAAATGTATTGGTCTTGGTGAAATAATGCCACATATTTTCTTTAAGAGTCCGTTTGAATCTTTCTACTACAGCGGACTTCACATCTTCATTCTCAGTGGTAAAGAAATGCACACCTTAGTCTGTCAGAAATTATAAGAAAGTTCGGTTGACGAATTCCGAACCTTTTGAAAACCTGAAAGTTTTATCTTTTGTAACTCATCAAATATCCTACTCACGGCCACCACTGTTTCCCCGGTTTTTTTTTTCTGGATAGGGATGACTCAGCCATATTTACTAAACACATCGATGCACGTCACTGGGTAGCCCATACCGTCGTTGTACCTTGATAACTTTTACATATCTACCAAGTCGGCCTGAAACTGTTGATTTATACCATCGGTTATGGTCTGACGTCGCTGAAACCGTCAACGAATCGGTTTATGCAGAGTATAGGCATTCTGACACTGTAATCATTTCTAAATATTTTTAGCTGGAAGTGTGGTACTGCGGTTTAAGTTCATAGTAATGCTTTCTTAATTGTGCGGCCATTTTTCCCACCGGGGTGGGGGTGGGGGTGGGTGGGGGGTAGATATCTTACTCTTTTTCTTCTTGTTCCTGAGTTTATAACCCGCTGTAGCAACAGGTGTTTCGACTACTTGACTTTTGGGCTTGGCTAAATTCGTCTCGACTACTTGAGTCTTGGGCGTAAGTTGAACAGGTGGTGTCTCGACTATTAGTGCTGGTAAGGTGCTGACTTCGGGTTTTTGTTCCTTGATATTCACCATGCCTAGTGGTTTGTGTATGTACTGATCGCGACGATTCAACTAACGCTGTAAAGTTTGTTGATATAGTCTGGTTTTGTCACGTGGTGGCAGTTCGGTTCTGTCCAAGACTTGTTGCGTCTGATTATCCATGTCCTGTAGGCAATCAGTTAGTGCGTTGGGTGGTACATAGGGTTATTATACATCATGGTCGGAGTCAGAGAGGTCATGGAATTGGTAGTTTCTTCAGTGGTCTTGGTCGCACAATTCTTCCTTGGACTGGTGGTAAAGACCTATTGTGGGAAGGACTGGGTACGGGTTTGCAGGTGGCTCAAGATGCCCTAGCTGGCCGGAATGTCGGCGAGTCCTTCAAAAAATACGCTAGGGATGCCGGTCAACGGTTGTTCCAAGGCGCTGCTCAACATATCAGCCAATAGGGTAGCGGCGTTAGGAAACGAAAACGAGCCGTTCCGCCCAGTCAGACCGGTAAAAGAATAAAACTAGCCGCCAGACAGCGATCGGCTAATAAGAACCACCAGCACCAGCGGGGCATTCGGATATTTTCTCGTAATGGCGTTAATACATCCCAAGTCGTATGAGTGTCTACATTCTGGTCTGGATCTGTTTAACGTGCCTCCGACCCAGACGGCCGTGGAAGAGGGGCAGTTCCTTGAAGTACACCGGTGGCCACGTTAGCCTACGGAGCCCCTATCGAGTTCTCCATCTCTGGTGTTGGAGAAGATTATATAGATTTGTTTCATATTTTTCTCCACCTGAGAGACAAAGTTACACTTCCCAACGGTGACGACCTATCGCCCACCGCCGAAGTCGGTCCCATAAATTAATATTTACATAGTTTGTTTTCTTAAGTAGATGTGTCTCTGAACGACACTCTTTTTTCATTGAGTAAAAGTTCGTATCCGTACCGGGCCTACTTGGCAGCTCTTCTGAATTATGGCGAAGAGGGCAAAAAGAGTCACCTGACATCGGCTCTATACTACCAAAATACTCCTGCGTATATGGTAGACACGAAGGGTGATACCAATAAAGAACTAGTGAAAAGAAGATCGTTAGCCAGCTATAGTGTGGTGATGGATATG
The DNA here is from genome assembly GCA_963921405.1 of Cepaea hortensis. Taxonomy (NCBI): domain Eukaryota; kingdom Metazoa; phylum Mollusca; class Gastropoda; order Stylommatophora; family Helicidae; genus Cepaea; species Cepaea hortensis. The sequence continues at coordinate 231,565,693 of OY992876.1, forward strand.
ATGGGATGCCTACATTCCGACATTTTTAATCAGGACAGGTATATGATAAATGGGGGAGATATTAAAATAAAACTAACCTCATCAAAATCCGTCTTTAATTTGATTGCTACGGATGCAAACGGTGGGTACAAAACTGTCATTACTTACGCCACCCTCTTGGTGAGGAAAGCTAAGTTAAATCCAGCTATATCTCTGGCTCATGAAAAAGCCTTATTGAGAGCCAATGCCAAGTACCCCATTAAACGGGTGGTGGTAAAAACCTCTTCTATCCCGAAAGTTATGTTTTCCCACACACAAGGTAACCTCTTCCTCAGCCAGACGCCGACCCGGGTGGTGATCGGTTTCTTCTTCTTCTTCTTCTTCTTCTTCTTCTTCTTCTTCTTCTTCTTCTTCTTCTTCTTCTTCTTCTTCTTCTTCTTCTTCTTCTTCTTCTTCTTCTTCTTCTTCTTCTTCTTCTTCTTCTTCTGCGTTCATCCAGAGTTTTTTTTTTTCGGACGTGATTGCGTTGTGCCTGTTTACAGCAGAGCTGCGTTCTTGCGCCGTTAGGCCGACACATCCGACTTCTGCGGGCATCTGCTGACCGGGTTAACCTTCCCGGTGGTGATCGGTGTAGTGAATGCTTCCTGTTTCAATGGCGAGCTTAACACGAACCCCTTCGTATTCCGTCATTATCAATTAAGCTATTTGAGTTTAATGGTAGATGGGTGTAGTCTAATAGGCAAACCCTTAATCATGAATGATACCACGACTCAGTGCGTGTAAACTTTCCATGGTACCAATTTGGCCCTCGGTCTGACCGGTAAGGATGTTGGGAATGGGATAGATTTTGAAAGTTTTAGTCAAGGGTACGCTCTCTATGCTTTTGATCTGACTCACAGCATATTAAATGGGGAGCAGTTTGAACTAGCGAAATCTGGCCCACTGTCACTGGAACTAAAGCTTGTTGTTATAATGGATGCACCTCTACAAGTCATCGTATACACGGAACTCGACTCGGTCCTAGAAGTTTCCAAGATGAGACAAGTACTAACCGACTTCGTGGCATAATTGATACCCAACAACTAAGACAATTACTCATGTCTGACCTGTTTGTTCGTTGACTTTCGATAGCCAACATATGCCCTAAGGATTAGTTGCCTAGAGATATTGATAGAATACAGCCGGCCGCTTTATCGTCAATACCGACACCAGTGCTTACTCTGGATCACATTGGGTCGCCCTCTATTTCGATGGCCTAGGTCAGTTTGAATATTTCGATTCATTTGGCTTGCCGCCATTACACGCCGTCAGTATGCGCTTTATATGGTGTAACTCGGACCAACCACCTATGTACAACACCCGTATGTTACAAGACATTAATAACGCCACTTGCAGTCTGTACGTCCTGTATGTTCTGAGGACGAAATGCCGCGGTGCGACCGTGTCGCGTGTCCTGCAGCCGTTTGGTCACAGACAACACGTGAATGACCGTCTCGTGTTTCGATTGGTTACCCCGTGGTTGAAAAAGACAAGTCCACACACATTAAAAATCAGTCAATAAACTAAACCCTATAAAACGAGACGAATTGGTCACATTCGTGTTTCGTGTCTACAACGCTCAAGATGTCTACATCCACCTGGATATTCATGTCAAGAACTGACGAAATTCCCACACCATTAGCCAATGGTTTCTCAATACAGAGACAAGACGACACTACATTTACGCAAGTATTTTGATGACACTGAGCCCCACCAAGGTGGGAATTACACTCACGAGAGCAGAGTTTGAATCTCTCTTATCGATAAAGCTGATTTGGATAAACTAACTTGTTTACCAACAACCCGAGATGTCTAGTAAAGACCAGTCTACCTACACTCAAGACCCCTTGATGCCTTGTCAAGACCAGTCTACCTACAACCCGAACATACCAGATCCGACTACATATGTCTACACTCAAGACATGCCATTGAATGACCAGACAGCTTTTTACAATAACCAAATCCCTCTGGTCCCTTTGGGTCGTAAACGACGCAAGCTTTAGATGGTGTAACTAAATAGATGTTGTCTACCAATCGAAGTCGTGTGAATATGTTACCTTTTTGTTGTTTTCTTTATTATTGTGTTATTGTTTTATGTTTCATGTTGTATACTAGACATACCTAAACCTCGAAGGGGTCACTTGACTACCCTTTGATCACCTCTAGACCACGCCCACTTTTTTAAAAATAAGGAGTTACACCCTTTGCAGAGGAGGAGGAGGGTTATTGATTTCCTCCGCAAAACACGGTCGTGAACAACACCTACACTACTTGTATAGCCCATCAGATAAGGACCTAACAATTTCAAACACGAAATTAACCGACACATGCTGCCTTATAGTTGGAGACTTTAATAGCCGTTCAACGAGGTGTGGATACTCAACTACTGACAACAGAGGAGATGAAGTGGAGGACTAGGAAATAGACTCTAATTTCCATCTACCAAACAAAGCGGATGAGAGGAACAAAGAGGAATGGTCAAAATAATGTCTTGTGAAGATACAGATAAGTGAGGAGAAAACAAAACCCATAGTGTTCTCGCTCTCAAATACGTTTCGACCGCGAAGGACACTCAGCAGTGGTTCTATTACTTAAACGAAATACAATACCTTGCAGTAAAGTATCTGTAATCTCTGACAACTTCAGAATGTACAACATATTATTTTGTCTGGCAAAAAGAAGACAGGCACTGGACATCATCTTGGTGATTATAAACATCATCAGCAGTAGCGGTAGAAAATGGGCTCTCAAAAATGGATACTCGTAATGCTCAGCACCATAAGCTGGTATTGAATGGAAAAATATTGCGCCCTGGAGTAAATCAAAACTATCTAGAAGTCACCTTTGATTGTCGCCTGACATGGAAAACTTAGGGTGAGAAAAATCGAACATGAGCAAGGCAAAGAATGACAGTCATGAAAAATATTGCTGGTATAACGCGTAGAGCAGATGAGAAAGTTCTCACGAAATTATATACTGGATTGGTGAGGCCAGTATTGGAATATGGCATTTCAGCATGGGCAACAGCAGTTAAGTCAAACTTCAACAAAGAGTCCACAATCAAGGAACGCGGATCATGACTGGAAGCCTGAAGATAATGCCTATTAACGAACTAGAAAAGGTCATATGTTTACAACCAATGCAGAATAGAAGAGATAGTAATAGTAGAGTCCAGCAACAGGCAGAAAACATTATGTGGTGGCTAGTATTGTACATTCTGTGCTGGTTATGTTGTACATTCTGTGGTGGTTCTGTTTTACATTCTGTAATGAGTAATGGTTATGCTGTATGGTCTGTGGTGGTTATGTTGTACATTCTGTGGTGTTATGTTCTACATTCTGTGCTGGTTATGTTATACTTTTTGTGATGCTTATGTTGTGCCATATCAAACATTCTGTGGTGGTTATGTTGTACTATATCAAACATGCAGTGGTAATTACGTTGTATATTCTGTCCTGGTTATACTGTATATTCTGAGGTGGTTATGTTGTACATTTGGAATTGTAATGTTGTTAATCGAACATCCAGTGATGATAATATGTCTTGTACATTTTGTGGTGATGATATTGTACATTATGTATTGGTTATGTTGTACATTCTGTGGTGGTGTTGTGAAATGTTAAACATTATGTTGTGGTTATGTTTTACATTCTGCGGAAGTTATGTTGTACATTCTGTGGTGGTTATGTTGTACTATATCAACCATTCTATGGTGGTTATGATGTACTATATCGAAAATTCCGTTGTGGTCAATTTGTACATTCTGTGGTGGTTATGTTGTACTATATCAAACATTCTATGGTGGTTATGATGTACTATATCGAACATTCCGTTGTGGTCATGTTGTACATTCTGTGGTGGCTACGTTGTACATTCTGTGGTGGCTACGTTATACATTATTTCGTGGTTAACCTGAACATTCTGTGGTGGTTAATTTGTACATTCTGTGATGTTTATGTTGTACATTTTGTGGTGGGTGCGTTATACATTTTATGATGATTATGTTTTACGTTCTGGGGTGGTTATGTTGTAAATTCTATGTTGATTACTTTGTACATTCTGAGGCTGTTATGTTGTGTATTATGTGATGTATTAAAATTATATGATGATTATGTTGAAAATAGTCTGTGGTGGTTATGTGGTACATTCTGTGGTGGTTACGTTGTATATGATTTGTTGGTGGTTATGTTGTAACATATGTGCTAATGTGTAAAAATTATGTGACGATTATGTTGTACATTCTGTTATGGCTATGTCGTACTATATTAAACATTATGTGCTGGTTATATTTTATATTCTGTGCTCGTTAAGTTGTACACTCGGTGGTGGGTGTATTGTACAATATGTGGTGGTTATGTTATACATTCTGTGGTATTTGTGTTGTAAATTATGTGATAATGTGTTTAAAATTATGTTATGGTTATGTTGTACTATATCAAACATAATGTGATGGTTATGTTATCCATTTTGTAATGGTTAACTTGTACATTCTTTGGTGGTTATGGTGCAAATTTAGTGGTGGTTAATTTGTACACTCAGTGGTGGTTATGCTGTACATTTTGTTGTGGTTATTTTGTACATTCTGTCGTGGTTATGTTGTATTTATGTGGTGGTTATGTTGTACAATCTGTGGTTGTTGTGGTGTGAAATGATAAATATTGTGTTGTGCTAATGTACATTTGGTAATGAGTGTGTTGTACATTCTGTGGTTGTTATGTTGTAATTCTGTGGTGGTTATGTTATGAATTCTGTGGTTGTCATGTTGTACACTTTGAGGGGGTTATAATGTACTATATCAAACAAATTGTGGTGTTTATGTTGTAGCATATCAACCATTATGAGGTGGTTATGTTGTACTACATTAAATATTATGTGGTATTTATTTTGTACATTCAATGATGGCTATGTTGTACATTCTCTGGTGGTTATATTGAACTATACCAAACATTATGTTGTAGTTATGCTGTACGTTCCATAATTGTTTTGATTTACTCTATCTATGGTGGTTATGTTGCATTTTCTCAAACATTCTGTGATGGTTATGTTATACTATATCAAACATTCTATGGTGGTTGTGTTGTACATTCTATGGTGGTTATGTTGTACATTCTGTGGTGGTTATGTTGTAAATTATGTGATAGTGTGCTAAACATCCTTTACTATGTTAAACATTTTGTGCAGGTTATATTGTACTATGTTAAACATGTTGTGCAGGTTATCTTGTACTGTTCTGAACATTTTGTGTAGGTTAAGTTGCACTTTGTGAAACATTTTGTGCAAATTATGTTGTACTATGTTAAACATGTTGTCATATTATTCTGTGATGTTGTTCTATTTTACTCAGCTTCACAATTTTCTAGTGAAAGTAAAGCAATTGGGAAGGTAATTGGCCATGCCACCTCGTATGTTGCGACATAGCATATGTGCAAGCCATAAAGTTCACGCTCCAATGATTGTATCTGCTAATAGGACTGGCTTTTTCTTGTTCGTGTTCATCATTTTGAACATTCTATGACAGTGTTTCCCAACCTTTTTTGTGCTATGCCCCACCTAAGCCTTTCTAAAATTCTTATGCCCCCCCCCCCCCCCTTATATGCATAATTTTTTATATTAAAAAATTGAAATGTTCACTAAAGAAACTTGAATTTTTTTTATTATTAGAAGGGCTCACGGTTCCCAAAGGGCCAGAGCCCTCCCCCAGGTCCCGCGTCCCTGTGTGTCGGGTGAATATTTTTTTTTTTTTTGACGGTCGGTTACCCCAGACAAGCTGGTTCTCCCGCCTCCCCCCTTTTTTGTGTGTGGACCCTTAGTCTCACTGTGAGCTATTGCCCACAGTGGTCCACCAGGCCCACATCTAAGGTGAAGATATGTGATTGGTTTTTATTTGATCATCCCTGCCACCGACCAGACCAGGCGCACTACTGGGGGGAGAGCAGTAAATGCACCCGATCCAAGCCATAGGACCGATAGGTTTTAGGAAGAAATAACTAGGAAATTATTGAGCAAACACAGTAAGTAAATTTTCAAAACATAAAGGAGAACTGAAATTCAAGTACAAAATAATTTTAATGAAAGATTTTTCTATATTATTTTAATTATTAGTAATTATTTAAATTTAGTAAGATCCTTGCGCTTGATGCTTGCTGCAAATATATTTTATGTCAGGTTTCAATTTAGTTAACTTCAGTCTCAAGTCTCCCCGTTTTGTTATATCCAGCCGATTTCTTCCATTTTCGAATTGCCCCCCTTAACAATCGAATTGCCCCCCTGTGGGGCGTGGGCCCCACGTTGGGAAACACTGTTCTATGATATTGTTTTTATGAAGTTAAACATTATGTGATATTTTGTTTACAATGTTAGACATTCTGTGATATTATGTTTACCATATGATAGAGTGTTAACCATGTTTGACAGTATGTGAAATGTTTAACATATTATACAGCATGTGATATTGTGTTTACTATGTTAGACAGTATGTTATACTGTGTTAACCATGATTGACTGTATCTAATAGTGTGTTTACAATTTTAGACAGTATGTGATGTGATTACCATAATAGACAGTATGTGATATTGTGTTTACCATATTAGACAGTATGTGATATTGTGTTCACTATTTTAGGCAGTATGTGTTACTGTGTATTTATGGTGGTAAGTGTTTGATTTTGTATTTACATTATGTCATGCTGTTTACCTTGTTCAACAGTATGTGATATATTTTACCATGCTAAACATTATGTGATATGTGGTAATGTTGTATATTGTTTGGTATATTGTGTTAATCATTATGTGAAGTATGGTGTCATTCTGTGATAATAAGTTTAGTTAGTTAGTTAGTCGACAGATCATTCTCATTTGCACATCGAACCATTCAGTCCATAAGTGCTCGGATCCCCTCAGCAAATCCCGCAGCGTGTAGCGGCTAACGACGCCAGTTCTGTGTTGGTTTATCAATCTTCTTTGGCTTCCTGTGTAGTGTTCTTGATTGGCCACCCCTCTTTTAATTTGCTGCTCTAGCAGTCTGGCCATTGTTGTAGATTCACAGTCATCACTTGGTTCTTGCAAAAGTCTTACTTCTCGTAGAGCATTCAGAATGTCAGCCAGGCTGATAATAAGTTTACTATAATAAACATGATGTGAAGTATGGTGCCATTCTGTGATATTGTGTTTATGATGTTAAACGATGAGAAATGATGCTGGATGGATTGAGACGGTGGCATGGAGGAATATCAGCAGCAGAGTTGATCCAGAAAAGCAAAGACCGAGATCTGTTGAGAGCCATGAATGCCTATGCCAGCTGGCAGGGCACTTGATGATGATGCTGTTAAACATTCTGTGATATTGTGTTTATCATGTTAAACATTCTGTAATTTTGTTTTTTATGCTTAACATTCTGTGGTAGTATAGTTAATTATGTAGTAAGTTTACTATGGTAATCATGTGAAGTATGGTATCACTCTGTAATAGTATAGTAACTTTACTATGGTAAACGTTATGTGAAGTGTGTTGTTATTCTGTGATAATAAGTTTACTATGGTAAACATTATGTGAATTATGGTATCATTCTGTGATAGTAAGATTTCCTTATTACCAGTGTCCCTCGCCATCAGGCAAACCCACTTGACTTCTGCTGTAAACTGTAATTTACGTCCCCAAGTCAACATGTCCACCTCTCCCACTGTTTATACTTAACCTCGACGCAAGAGGGGCATAGGCCTTCAACCAAATCATGCCAGGTTGTCCTATCATCTTTCATTCATTTCTCTGCTTCCAGACAAGAGTTTCTAGTTATACTATCTTCAGGTTGTCTCAGTGTCTCTAATCTAGTGCTGGCGTTTTGTCCTCACCTCTTGATTCACTGGAATTTGAGTTCTTTCCACATTGTGATTATATCATACCTCTTTATTGTCACTACTCTGTGCAGGCACTGATGAATGTTTGTGGTTTATTAGTAATTCTTTAATATTTGTACCCAAATAGGTATTCTTTTTCTTCTTTGCGTTCACTAGCTATACCATAGTAGAGTTGGCTTGCATACTAATGCACTGGATTGATTTTTGGTATGTGGATTAGCTTTCCCTATTACCGTGTCCCTTGCCATCAGGTGAACCCACTCTGAATTCAAAGGTACTTGTAATTTATGTCAAGTCAGGGATGAGAAGTCAACATTTTAGTGACTGGTGTAGAATAACAAGCGTTCTTATCCATTCAGGCATGTTGACACAAATAGATATAAGACTCCGTCTCTTGAAGTGGGGCTTCACTAAGGGAGATGGAGGTCAGCATGGCAGAATGGGTAAGAAACGTGTGTTCTTAAACATCCAGTGTGCTGATGCCGAGGTTAGGAGTTCAACCCCTACACCAAACAGTTGGACTAAAATGATCTCTCGTTTTTGACTTTGGGACATAAATTATAAGTGCCTCCGAAATCGGAGTGGGCTCGCCTGCTGGCGAGGGACACTGTAAATGGGGAAAGTTAATCCACATGGAAAATTCAGTCCAGCACTAGTAGAAAGTGTGTATGGACTATGCTTGTGTTCAAAGTACGAGCGCAAAAAAAAATATAAATAAAATAAAATAAGGGCGATTGGGTCGTTATGTGCTAGGTTTAACTCATTACAAGTAAATTGCTTCAAGTACTTAGGAAGTATACCATCAACTGGAAAATCAGAAGACGAGATCAAAAATAGATGCAATAAGGCAAATCAACTCATTGGACAAATGGCACCAATACTAAAGAACAAACATATCAGTAGACACTAAAAAAGCACTCTACAACACAATATTCCTACCATTGTCAAACTGGTGTCAGGTCTTAGTCAGATATGACTGAGCTACCGTATAACAGTAGACAGTACTATTTGCTTTCTGTTCGCGCCAAACGCTGGGCGGCGCTTACCAAACCCGACACCCCACATTGTGCCAACGGCTTCGGGCAGAAGAGTGCAATTGGGAGGGTACAAGCCTTACCCTGGTGCGAGGAAAGGAAATGCAACCTAAAGACAAAATGTCATGGCAGGGCAGACCAGGCGGACAGAGCATTGCTTTGCTGATCCCGCAACTTGTCTTGTTCCAGATGTAGAGGTGTTACCTTTCCTCTGGAGTGAACTAGACAGGCCGAGAGAGGGATCATGCTGCATGGGCAACACATGATCTCTGTATTTTAGCCCAGGCTTTGTGCTATGGAGAGGCAATAACTCCATCCCTGGTCTTAACCGGTCTCGGAATCAAAGCGAGCGGCAACTGTTACGGGTTATAAGTCCCTGTCAGTTGGCGTAGACATGGGGCGCCGCGCGTTGCCTTGGGAGACACCTACAGGTGTCACTGATCAGCTAGTCAATTGAGTGCTGATCCGCCACAGCCTGCCTGCTTCAATGAGTGCTTCGGGCTAGAACAAAATCTGAATTGCAGGCTGTAAAACCAATGCACCAGGTACTCGTGTTCACATGCACCCACTGTGAACAAACATTTCAGCACGAATTGGCCTTATCAGTCACATTCGCTACCGCCATAGGTAAAAGTTATGCCTTTTTAAAGCACAAACTATCTTCTGTCAAAATGGCAAGGTGCCAATGCAATGCAGTGTCAAACCTGGACAATGACAGAAAAAGAGAAAAGAAAAATCACAATGAAAATGATATTCCTGAGAAGAATATTTAATCTATCAAGAAAAGATCAGAAATGGTGACATTAGGACTAAAGTGGGGGTAATAGCAGCACTAGATTTTATTAGAAAACAGCAAGTTAATGGTCCTGCCACATAACTAGGCTACCAACTAACATTATACCACAAGCAATGATGTAAAAATCAATGAAGAACCAGAAGCCATGAACGATGGACAGAGGGAATAACAGTCCATGGGAATCTCAATACATAAAGCCCATAAATGGGCACTTTCACCGCTGTTTAGTATTCACCTCGATATTGCAAGGTATAAGAGGATGAGATGAGATGTTAGCTAGGGACAAGACAGTTTTTAAGACTTTATTTGAACAGATCTTGTAAATCCATAATCTTTACATAACAAGACTAGGGGAAAATTCTGCCCATATTTCACATTCCTGGGTTCAGGCAAGTAGAACAGCATGTAGTTGACTCTGCATAATGACACACACAATCTCCTTTGACATGTTAAATCCAGGTGCGCATATAGCCTTTAGTTTTCCTTTTGTCTATGAGTGTTAATCAATACCTGTATGTTTACTTCGCACGCTGCAGTGTCCTCATTACACAGATTGGGTACAAGTGATAAGTTGACTGGCGTAGCAATCGAGGCTTCTACAGCCAATTTATACACCATCATCTACTGATTATGGTACCTTGCGGTGTAGGACATGGAGGTATTGAGACTGAAGAATTAAGGCCGCCTGGCTATCGCAGTTGCGAGGTTAGGGTTTATCTTTTTGTACCAGACAGATAAAATCCACACCACACAGTGGATTTGAACCCAGGTCTCACGGTGAAGATAAGTTAAAAAACTAAATACAAGACAAATGGTGAAACCAAACAAGAACTGGGCGAGCAGGCAAAACAATACACAGACAACAAACACAACCTGACAAAGAAAGTACACAGATATAGTTATGCAAACACATAAACAAGCACAAGAAAACAACTTGATAAAACAAATACATAAGGAACCATTACAAAATGTAAATTTATATATATATTTAATGTTACTATGTACATGTTTGGCTGTGGCAGTCAAATATACATGGACACTCCGACATTTATGTACACCAAATATCACCCACCCAAACGCCCAATAACTGAAACAGCTATTGCTGGACTAAGCTAAGGCACATCGGTTATATTGAGGGTTATGTCTCCATGGAGTCCACATGCTGGACAAGCAGGTGTTTGACCTGTCAGTCATCACAAACCAGAGGGGCTGCCACCTATGACACTGGGGTGTGACTAGAAGTCAGGGATCAGCGCACCCTCTGGATGCTGTAGAGGTCACTGAAGTGACATTTTCTTCGTGGCAATTCTTCGACATTATTCTTCATTACAAACTTCCTTCATCACATGACCTCCAAACATGTGTTTCATATTACAAACTGCCTTTATCACATGACCTCCAAACATTCTCATATTACAAACTGTACTCAAACATGTTTCACACATCACTAACTGCTTCCTCTAAACATCTTCCATGGTACAAAAAACTGCCACATTACAAACATCTCCCATCTTACCAAGAAGATGAGAGACAACCAGTGTAGTATATCACATAAGGCATTATAAAACAAAGAATGAAACATCTCCCTGAGTTTAAAATGAGTACAATAACCACATTTGTCATTCCATCTAGGCTACATCAAGCATTCTCTAACAAAATAACTAAATGTACATGTGAGAAATCCCACACATGACTGCACATGGGTCAAATTGCTAGCCTCTACCCTAAGAAAGAAATGTAGAGAACTCACTTCCCTGTTCTAACTAATCATTGTAGGCACATTTCTGAATAAGAGGGGGTGTTGTACCGTGCACCACAAGGGGAGAACCCAATGAAGAACAAATTCGTGCTCCAGACATTCTAGTGCAAATGTTCAAGTGTTGTCTGGTATCCTGCTATTTCTCTGTATTCAGACTAAAGAAATGGCTCATCCCTACTAGAGATATCTGGCTAAGGAGTGGCACATGTACGCAGCCAGAGACGTGCTCACTTGTCGATGAAGTCCCCGATAGGGCAGCAGTTCCCAAAAGGAGCGACATAACACATGAAAAACCACAAGTACTTTATTTTCAGAGGCTAACTACACAGCAAAAGTCACCATACAAGAAGGCAGATTTCTTTAGTATGCAGTGACCAAATGTCAACTGCAAGTGAACAGACAAAGTGATTAAGATTCAAGAGAAAAAGAGACAAAAGATGGGAACTTGCCAAAGCAGTCACACGGTGCTGCAAGAAATTTGTCATCAAAAAGTAAGTTAGCCTGCCCCTATTTTGCCAAAGCTATATCCAACTTCGACAAGCATATTTTATGTCAGGATTTGCTTTCTCTAGCTTACATCAGTTCCCACCCAACCTTCCAGGCGACAGGGTTGTGTACCACTTTGTCTAGTTGATCTGTCCGATGTGAGAAGCAGCTACATGGCAATTATATTTAAAGATATACAGACACAGATTTACAAAATAAATACATACGCCACACATTTAATGAACAGCCTTCTTGGAACATCCCACCTGATTCAACAACTAAAACCAGTTGCTGGCACACACATCCAAGACATCTCACCCGGTTCTACAAGTAAATCCAGTCACTGGCACACATTATTGAGACATCACACAACATCACACATACCAAGTCATCACACATCACACCTGGTGCCACATCTAAAACAAGTCATTGACACACATACCAAGACATCACACAACATCCCACCTGATACTGCAGCTACAATCAGTCACTGACATACTACCAAGACATCACACACCATCGCATATACCAAGACATCACACAACATCCCACCTGATACTACAGCTACAACCAGTCACTGGCATACTACCAAGACACCACACACCATTGCAAAAACCAAGACATCACACAACATTCCACCTGATAATACAGCAACACACATACCAAGACATCACACAACATCGCGTCTGGTTCCACAGCTAAAACAAGTTTCTGGCACACATTATCAAGACATCTCACAGCCATCTGGAATGATTGCTTTTTGTCGTGCTGCGAAACCAGCCGTACCACAAAGGCATCACCGGCGGTGCTTCTCAGCTCTCTCCCTGACGGGGCTGACTTTACAACCATTACTGTGGTGCTTACGAGACCACTGGTGGTCTGTCTCTGGTGAGTACGATCTCCTGTCCTTATAGTAATCTCTGTCTTTGTCGGATTTACTATAGTAATCTTTGTCCTTGTCGGATTTACTATAGTAATCTCTGTCCTTGTTGGATTTACTATAGTAATCTCTGTCCTTGTTGGATTTACTATAGTAATCTCTGTCCTTGTCGGATTTACTATAGTAATCTCTGTCCTTGTTGGATTTACTATAGTAATCTCTGTCCTTGTTGGATTTACTATAGTAATCTTTGTCCATGTCGGATTTACTACAGTAATCTTTGTCCATGTCGGATTTACTTCTGTAATAATCACGCGCCTTCTCCTTGTGGTAGCCACGGTCTCTGGATTCGTTCTCCTGGTAGTAATCTTTCTCATGGTGCCGCGTTTTCTTGGAGCTTTTGTAGTGAACTGGAGACCGGCTGGCGGACCTTGATGGCGATCTGTATTTTCTCTTGCGGCTGAATGTGTCCACAATCTTACTCTTCTTGATGCCCGGACTTCGGCTGCGCTTCCTCTCTGCGGGCGACTCTGACCTTGAGCTGCGGCTGTGATGACTAAGGTAACTGGAATGGCTGCCACTTGACTTCGACCTAAAAATTTAAAAGCCACAAAACTGATTATGAAATTTAAATAAATCACACCAAAACTACTCTAGGACATTTTTTTTGTTTGCCCGGTATTTTTGGGGGGTGTTTTTAGAGCTGTGATATTTATTCCTTTTTGGCCAAGACATTCCACATCTTCAGGCATTTGTTGACGGTGTTAGCCTTCCCTGGTCTCATGTTTTGTCTCTCCTTTACACCCTTCCTAAAGGTAACACACCAACTGGCCCGTCAAGAACAGGTACATGCATTTTGTCAATATTAAACGATATTCAGCAGGTTCAAAACAATTGCCAGAATTTTCTGGGAACACTATATTATCACAGAAGATAACGGGGAAAGATGGCTAGGCTGGTACCTAATTAATTTACCAAATTATGTTAACATCTAGCATGTGTTTTTTCCCCTCTTTCATTCACAAGCTTTTAACTCAAGCTAGCCCATACACGTGCTACTTGCACTGGACTGATTTTTGCAGGTGTATTCATTCATTCATTCATATGTGCCATGCTGGTAAGCGTGGGTGGTCATGTTTCCACATCTCACACGATCACGAGTTGTGGATCAGTTCTGTGTTCTTGCACCGACATGGCTATGTTGTTGAGTCATGCCTTCCCCATCTTTTTCTCCCCAGTCTTGCCAGTTGTCACCAAGTTCTGTAGTTTATTTCTTCTCAGAACATGCCCAAACAAATGTCTACATCTAATTTCTCTAATCAGTTTGCAGCTTTCATTTGCCTCGTGTAGGACTTGCTCATTGGTTTTTGTCTGTCCATGATATTCTTTGCATGTTCCTCAGAAACCACAATTCCACTGCCATTAGATGTTTTTGAGCTTGTCTGTTCGTTGTCCACTCTCACATCCATACAAAGCTATGCAAAAGGCTACCTTTGCCATAGAGATTCTTATTCTAATCTCTGCAAAGCATCTCCCATTTGATGTCATGATTGGTCAGAGATAGTTTTACCAATTCACTTGTTTAAGAATATTCCCATTTATCCTTATATTACATTGTGGTATTTGTTTCTTCTTAGAGACGACCATATGTCTTCTTACAATTTAATTCTAACCCTACTTGTTCACTGTGCACAATAGCCATATCTATTAAATGTTGCAGATTCTGTTCATTGTTTGCAGTCAATACTGTATCATTCACATATCTAATGTTATTGATGTTATGTTCCCCAATGGTGATTCCTCTCATATATTCTAAATTTCTAAAAATATTTTCAGTGTATAGGGAGACATTACACATCCCTGTCGCACACCTCTCTTAACAGGGTGATATTGACCTACTTCATAATCAATCTTTGCGGCAGCTTGTTGTTTCCAATATATGTGGTTTTTTTGTTTTTTTACAAGTGTAAGGTCTTTCCCATCAATTTGTAGATCTATAAGCATCTTCATCATGTTGACATATCTTACTTTATCGAAAACCTTTGTGTAGTCAACGAAACAAAGATGTAGGTTCAATTAATGTTCTCAGCACATACACAGCATTTATTGTGTGGTTGTCTCCTATGAACTCACATTGTTCTTCCCCTATTTCAGGTTGTATTTGCTTAAAAACTCTTTGCATGATGATTCTTAACAAAATCTTCGTGATGTGGTTCATTATGCTAATTGTTCAATGTTGATAACATTCCAAGGTTTAAAGTCAACCTGTTGATGTGTGTGTTCTTTCCTTAGTGATGTCATCAATTCTTTTATGCATTAATTTGGTATTCCAGGTGTTGTAGTGTTGGTTTTCAATTTCCCTGCAATTTTACTCAGGCCAAGCTTCGACTGTCTCTTTGCACAATTTCCTAATTTTCCTGTGAATCTCTTCATATTTTTCATGGTTATATTTTATGTTTTCTTATTTCCATAAGTTTTAATATGTCCTCCGTCATCCATTTCTTACGTCCAGTTATTTTCATTTTTGGGATCGTGACTTTGTACCTCTTGTTATATATTTGACCACCTTTAATTTTACATGTATAATGCTTACGACTAATCTGTGGTCGCTATAGCCATTTGCATTTGGTATAAATTCTACGACTTTTAAGGCATTTCAAAATCTTCTGTCGGGGATGTTATCAATCTGGTTTCTGATCATTAGCTTTCCCTATTACCAGTGTCCCTCGCCATCAGATGAACCCACTCCGACTTCTGAGCTACTTGTAATTTACACCCCAAAGTCAAGGAGGAGAAGTCAATATTTTAGTCCAGCTGACCAATATAAGCGTTGAACCCGCTACCTCGGCATCCTCACACCGGAGGTTTAAGAGAGTGCTCTAAACAATTTGGCCATGCTGACCTGATCTAGCATATGTGAAGGCAATAAGATTACCTTTGCATTATTTTTTTCATTCAATAAAAATACAGAATTATGTTTTTAAAACATACATCTCGGACTTAACTACAGTGATTTATAAAATATCAATAACAACTGCCAATATGGGTCACACACGTCGCAAACAATGGGTGGTTGAGACATTTAGGAATGTACATTTATAAACAGTGTGTCTGTTGCAGTTGTTCTCTATCTAGCCTTTGCCTTTGATAAGTGTAGAGGTTTCAAACAGAAACAGTTTATAAGGGTATCTGGAATGCCAGCACGGATGTGTTAGGGACTGACATAGAACAGACAGACAGACAGAGACAGAGAGAAAGAGAGAGAAAGCGAGAGAGAGAGAAAGAGAGACAGAGATTGAGAGAGAGAGAGAGAGAGAGAGAGAGAGATAGAGAGAAAAAGGAGGGAAGAAACCAAAACTTACTCAAATTTGTTGGAGCCTCTACTACGATCGCTATCGTCACTATAGTGGCTGATTTTCTTGCTGGCTCCCCAGTGGCTGCTGCTTCGATCAGATTTGTCACTGCCTGTATCCCTGCCATGTTCTCGGCCCTCAACTTTCTCCTTGCTCTTCTTCAGTGCTTGTGACAAGGCTGCATGGTTAGGACTGATGATTTTTGGTGAATCTGTGCAGAGACGTAATACAGAAACGTCAGCGGATGATCTACAAGTAACAGTTTCAATATCAAACACAACAGAATAATTTACTCCATTCATTCCAATTCATTTATTAAACACATTGTGTAATTCTAGAATTTTATTTCCAAAAAAAAAATCACAATTCCTATAGAACCTGAAGGTTTTTATCTATTAATGGAATCTTGTAAAAGACCTCTGGTGCCTCCCTGTGTTTGTAATTCAAAGGTTGGTTAATTGCGAACCCTTTAGAAGAATAAGCTTGAACTTGAATACATTTGTCCTGAGGACATCTGAGCCCCACCAAAGGCTGCATCTAACAGTGTTTGCTCCCTGCTAGAATTGTCTTGCAGGCCTCTCCCTTCCCTCTCCAAGCCCAGAAAACTAGTGGAGTGTGCAGTGCTGGTACTTCCCCCCCACAGAAAGGCATGTGAGGGCGTACCCAGGTCATTATTCAACACACTACATATATTTAGCCACCAGAAAGCCACCAACACCTGCTCAAGACGACTACTTTTGTAGATACGACCAGAGGAAATCACGATTCTGTGCCTCAGAAAAAGATAATAAATTATGTAACTACATGCATACAAAATTCAAGATTGGCAAATCAGCCATTTGCTCATGTAGATTGGTGCCGCAGACAGCAGATCACATTTTGCAAACCTTCTGGCCTAGAGAAACAATAGTGGAAGATAAAACAAGAAAGAAATAAACCGGCAGACTTAATAATTGCTAGATTCAACTCTCAGTTCACTCTCGATACACACAACTAGAAAGGCCCTTTCTCTGGCAGCCACATAATTAGGGGTGGGGGGAGAAGTTGAAAACACTCTTGGAGGACTTCAGTGAGCTGGCAGATGATATGAGGGCGTGGCATGAGTTAGCTGAAGGCACATGTCCCATTGGAGGATAAAGGCAAATACAAAGTAGACTGTGTGTGTGGTGGGACAAAGAGATGGAGGACAGGAGGAAGAGACAGAAAGAGAGAGCACCAGTATTTTTTTTAAATGACCAGGGTCTGACTTTCAGACAGGCTGTATACACAGTGGAAGTGATCACAGGAAAAGCTGCTGTATGATCTAAACCAAATGTAAGAAGTACAAGAAAGCATGATGTGATGTTTGAGACATAACAGGGAAGAACCAGCCAGACATAAGGTTGTGGCTTGAGAGTGAGAGCAGAGACAAACAGCAGAGATATATGACAAACTCTACCACTCACTTTGGCAAGATGAAGATGAATTCGGAGTGTCCATATCTGAGACCAGGCCGCGGGCCATGGCTTTGGCTGCCTGCTGTTTTCTCTTCAGCTCATCGACAATCTTCTCTAGCTGCTCCAGGTTTGGCTGAAATACATGCACAGGAGCAATGTGAAATCTGGTCAACATGAGGTAATCATTAGAGGTAGCAAAGAGGAGAGAGAGAAGACTAACAGAAACAGAGAGAGGAAGATTAAAAATAGGGAAACATAAAGAGTGACAGTGAGTAATAGAAGAGGTGACAGAGAGATATACAAGATTATCATCAGTATGTGTTATGCCCATTATGCCATGTGACCAAACTATCCAGGTATTTATCCCTTTGCCCTCTCTTTGTTCTGTTCCCGTCAAGTTTGTCAGTTGTAACCAAGTTTTCACATTTATTCTCTAAATTTTTCACAACCCGCCCAACAAATCTTGACTGTCTAACGTCTCTAACCAATTTAGCTTTCATTTGTTTCTCCAAGTACTGTTTTGTTCACTTTTCTAGTACTCTTTGCAGACTACTGACTTAGAGTGTCCATGTTTCACACACGTACAACAGTATACTCTCCAGTTAGCTAGGATTTTTAAAGACATTCTCATGGCTAACAAAGTGGTTAAGCATCCTGTCTTGCACTCAATTTGTGGAAGAGAAAACGCTGTATGCAAATTTAACACATCATGCCTCTGTTCATGTAATCTTAATTATCAAATATAACCCATAAACTAAACAGGCTGAAACATACCTTGGGTCAGACATAAATCTTCAAGATGGACATGCAGACAACCTAGTATATGTGAAGGCATATGGAAGAGGTGAAGTGGGGTGAAGACATACCTTGAGTCTGGCATAAAGCTTCAGGATAGACAGTATATGTGAAGGCATATGGAAGAGAGGAAGAGGTGTGAAGACATACCTTGGGTCTGGCATAAAGCTTCAGGATAGATATAGTATATGTGAAGGCATATGGAAGAGAGGAAGTGGGGTGAAGACATACCTTGAGTATGGCATAAAGCTTCAGGATAGACATAGTATATGTGAAGGCATATGGAAGAGAGGAAGTGGGGTGAAGACATACCTTGGGTCTGGCATAAAGCTTCAGGATGGACAGGCAGATCTGCTGGATCTCGTCCTCACCCACGGCAAACAGCCAGTACCAGGGCGGGTTGTTGGGTAGGGGCACCTTGCACTGACGGGCGGCCAGGTAGATGCAGGCACAGGCGATGGACTCGGGGTGGAAGCGCATGAATACGTCAGAGCGCAGGCTGTCGTTCATGTAGTTCCAAGCACACTGGACCAGCTGTTGTTTGTCCGTGCTACCCAGCACTTCCAGATACATCACGATGATCTGTCAAGGACATACCACAGAATTAGTCACCAATGATAACACATGCTGAAATATTCACATCAATAATCCAAACTTAATGTTATACAAACTCTACTGTATGTCTCAGAAACAGTTAGGTGCATATCCTGAACAAGACATCACATTCAACCCCAACATTTTTAGTTGTCTCTTATTTCTTGGCAAAGCAGTCTCCAAATGACGCACAGCTGTTTTGAACGAGGTGTACAGGATTACAAATTGCGTCCGGACCCCATTCGTCACAGTCAGTTCAGAAGCAGAGAATAACTAAAACACACTAAAAACTACAAACATCCTGGTGCCTGTCTAGAACAGTGGGGCTACAGTATGATGGGATCACCAATGTGGAGCTCACCGGCAGAGACAATCAAGAGGTGAAGAAAAGACTCCTGCACTAGACAGGACACACAGAGAAAACCTGAGGATAGTTTAACTAGACACACCCTTGTCTGAAAACACTCGGAGAACAAAATAATGGTAGATGTAGACATACATGGAGAAGAGAATCAAAGAATTAATGAACTACATGGGAAGGACATGGATGCAGCTGCAGCAGATAGCAAAGGACAGGAGGGCATGGCTTGAGGGCATATGACCCAATAAGAGACAACACACAACAGAACCCAAGCATTATACCAATTAAATAAAATCAAAATGCTCCATTTTTAACTTACAAATGTGGACAGAACAGATCCTTCCAACTAACACCATGCATGATCTCTACTTATATAAAACAGCTACCTAGATAGCTTATTTTCATCTGATCTAGCAGTTTTGTTAATACATATATTTACTGTTATGGTGTGGCAAATAACAAATAATTGGAGAATGAGAGTAAATAGCTAAGTTCACTGTATCACAACCCTTCTGGTTTTTGACCGTGTCCAGACAAAAAGTGAAGGTTACAACACATTACATATGCAATTAAGTTAACTGATGTAGCACAAGAAGCAGAAGGAATGTAGAGCTGGAGGCCAACCTACCTTGTGTGGATGTTTCACGTGGACACAGAAGCCCAGTTCCTTGAGCACCCTCCTCTCAGCCTTGATGACCTGGTTCTTGAGGTTGATGTAGTGCTGGTCTAACACCAAGGGGTGAATGTTTCTGTCAGGGAGGAGACAAAGTCACTGGCTGTAATCAACTATACACATACAATCAGGACATTAACACTTTCACAGAACAGACTACAAACAGCAGCCAGAGGCCACACAAACCTGCAGAGATTCTTCAGTTAGTAAACACAACAAATGACAAACATCTTCCATCGACAATCCTGGATGTGCTACTAAGAAAACTTGCATTTTAAACATGAAAATGAGTGAGCTTTTGATTTGTTTGCCTCAAATGAGTATTGTACCTTGTGAAAATACTGACCTGCTAGCGAATTTATCAAATAAAGACTGATTAATGATGCTATTCAAATAAACAAAAAATGGTGAGAGAAAAGTTCAGTAACAGACAACTCAGGTGTTCATGCTCTGGACAACAAGTGAAATACAATACAATACTAATGAAATACATGAAATGTGGCTGTGGATCTCAACAAACAACACACACACAACATTATGACCACTCTCTCATCCCTCAGTGATGTGTTTTGTGTTGATTGTATGTCAGATGAATTATCTAAGATAAGCTAAATGTTCTTGCAGCTTAGTTTTCTGTTTCCATTCTGTGCTAAAATTTGTATGTCTTATTTGTACAGCTCCCTAACAACACTTTACTGTCTCTTTGTCATTTAAAGCAATAAACTGTAAACATTCATAACAGAGGCCAGTAATTATCCCGCTCCTTTGCTTCACACGTTCACTACAGGACTTAATGTATCTTTCATTTATATTTCTCAGCGACAAACTGAGAAATATAATTTCAACTACCATCTGCAACGACCATTGTCCCCTATACAAAGTCTGACAATGTCTAAATCTGGAGGTAGGTGATGAGTTAATGTAAAGTAGGAACTAACCAACTTTAGGAACATATTCAGCAAACACACACACACACACAAATGTTTACATGATTAAACTAAGCAGCGTGGGGTGGTGGGCTGGGGTATCCCTTACAAAAGGAGAGGTAAGGCACCTAACTACCTCAACTAACTTACAGGGCACCCTTAGACAGATCGCTGATAGAAGGGGTGGAGGAGCCCTAAAGGTGACATTGTGACAGCTGGCACTGGATTACGTGTGTGAGCGAACAACAAGTCAACTGTTGGTCACGGTCTCCCAGTTCTAGATGGAGGATCTCTGTATAGAAACAATGTGCAAAGTCACTGACCAGTATGGTGACTGCCAAGAAGAGCAACAATGGCAGACAGAATCTCTGTATAGAGACAATGGTTACAGTTGATGACCACTATGGTCACTGACAAGAAAAACAGTAATGGCAGACAACCTGCACGGATGCCTAGAAGACTACAGCAGTCAAGGAAATTATGGAGAGGAAAGGACTAGCAAATCAATCCATGAAAAACACAATACTGAAGATCATTGGTTATTAAGACAAATACATCTGTGCAAACAATATTTGTGCAAACTACATGAACAACTGCAAGCAACAATAGAGGAAGGAGCACCTGGGAAGTACATGGATGACTAAGTAACAATACAGGAAGGAGCACGTGGGAAGTACATGGACGGCGGCAAGCAACAATAGAGGAAGGAGCACCTGGGAAGTACATGGATGACTGAAAGCAACAATAGAGAAAGGAGCACATGGGAAGTGCATGAATGACTGAAAGCAACAATAGAGAAAGGAGCACCTGGGAAGTACATGGATGACTGAAAGCAACAATAGAGGAAGGAGCACCTGGGAAGTACATGGATGACTGTAAGCAACAATAGAGGAAGGAGCACCTGGGAAGTACATGGATGACTGTAAGCAACAATAGAGGAAGGAGCACCTGGGAAGTACATGGATGACTGAAAGCAACAATAGAGGAAGGAGCACATGGGAAGTACATGGATGACTGAAAGCAACAATAGAGGAAGGAGCACCTGGGAAGTACATGGATGACTGAAAGCAACAATAGAGGAAGGAGCACCTGGGAAGTACATGGACGGCGGCAAGTAACAATAGAGGAAGGAGCACCTGGGAAGTACATGGACGGCGGCAAGTAACAATAGAGGAAGGAGCACATGGGAAGTACATGGATGACTGTAAGTAACAATAGAGGGAGGAGCACCTGGGAAGTACATGGACGACGGCAAGTAACAATAGAGGAAGGAGCACCTGGGAAGCAGAGAAGGGGAAGACTGCAATGCAGATGGATTCAAGAAACAGATACACATGACATCAACAGAGACAGGACATCTGGCTTATAATAAACAAATTTCAAATGACACGGTGTGTGTGTTTGTTGTTGTTGAGAAGTTCTGCAAAGAACAAGCTGAACTAACATGAAAATGAGCATAAAACATTAGTGAACAGTGCTGATTACGTTCTAACGCTTAGTGAACCTTGAATTTCCCAAAATGCACCATGCACTTAGAGTGACCCCCTCCCCCAATAGGTGAAATCCCAGAATAACTAAAATATAGGACACATCTGTTCCATCAATTCTGGCAATCTGTGCGATGACATGTACAATTCTCATCAATATAAAAGTTGATATGAAGCTTCAAATTAATACCATGAGTATTTTATTGTAGCTTACACATCATTTAAAACTCATTAAATATAAATAAAGCCAATATTGTCATTTCGTTCCTTTATAATGCCCCAGTTGCAGACAAAAAAAAATCAAAATACTCTGCTCCTTAATCTCTTAAGAAGTGTGAGGTTGTAAAATGGTTTGTGTGGCCATCACAAAGTGAAATACCAGAAAAACCACCATGTGAATGTTTCGTTCTGCTTGACTGTCAGAAGAGCCACCAATGATGATGTCAATTCGTCCAGCTGAAACAAAAACAAACATGGCTGTTTACAAAAATGATCTTTGTCACATCCACGCAAGCTGAAATCTATCATTTCTTGAGGCAGGACTATGGTTTACATAAACTATATCAGATAACTCAACTTGTGATACTGCACGTTAGCCTGATGTGGAAACAACATAAAGTGTTTATCGTAATCCAACTGGGTCTTTGACCTACAAGATGTCCAGTAGCCTAGCTACAACAATGCAGTTGTGTATCTGTCCATCTGTTGCATCCCCACCTTCAAATGGCTGGCATATTCCAAGAATCCAAGACCTGCGCTGGGGGTCTCCCATGTCAGGCATGTCAAAGGATATGGGAACTAGGCCAAGTGAAACACAACCTACTGCCTTGTTGGTAGACTGGGGACAATCAAAAGTTTGGGAAACCAAAACCCGAAAACAGTTGTTAAAATTGGATATACCAAGTGACAGGCTAGACAAAATTGCAACGTAGCTTGCTGTATCAAGTTATACATTTTTTAAAAAGCAGACGGTGCTAGTGAGGTATGTTTCACAAGAATAACAAACAAGCTGACTGCAATAATTTGCCACGTTATCAAACAAGCACTGTGAAAACAAAAATATGGCAAATTGAAAATAACGGTGGAAAGTTTTCAAAGCAATACTGCAGGCAGCCAGTGAATCTTCCAAGAGGAGCATGGAAAATGACAAACCATGCTGGACTGAACAACACATTCTAGAAGACAAATTCGAAGGTGCCAGGAAGACAGCACAGAGAGAATAATCAACTGAAGCCAACATCTTGCTTAAACATCTTGGCAAAATCAAAGGAACATTAAATCTGGGCAAAATCAAAGGAACATTAAATCAAACAGCCAAAGACTTGGAGAGAAAACACAGAAAACCTGGACTGACAAGAATGGAAACAAACTAGGGAATCTATCAACAAAAGTTATGAATAAAGAAGGACCTAGAAACCAAAAAAAAAAAAAAAAAAGGAAACAGCAGGCCATGATGTTGCAAAGACACTGATGGAATACTATGCAAGAGCAAACCACACTGAAATTACAAAAGAACACATAAAATGAATCAAAAATAAACATACATGTCACAATAACACAGAATATATGAAGGGAAGTGTAAAAATGGAAGGTGGAACAGGCAATGTGTGTCCTAAAGAAGAAATCACAAGGACAGAATGTAATTACAAATGAATTGTTTAAAGGACTGGGTCCAAATGCAAAAGAAAATAAACTAGGAATTCTAAATTAAGCTGGAAGATTGGTAAAGCCCCAAAGTCATGGAAGGAAGCTATGCTAACACCAGTTCCACAGATAGGAAAAAAGATGGCAGAATCAAATGGTTATCAGCAAATCCGTCTACTGTGTTATGTAGGTAAAACACCTCACAACTCCACAACCACCAGGATTCAGAATCTCCACTGAAGATAACCTACATTGCTCCGGGCAATGAATTACCTGGGGATACGTTTTGATTGAAGCCTTGCTTATAATGAGCACATAGACCAGGTGATATGAAATGCCAAGCGGGGTTTGGCTGCGATGCGGGTGATGGTGGCAGCAAACTGTGAGCAGCGCCATCTATGTCTAATATACGAGGGGCTGGCATGTCTGTTTTTGAGTATGTGATGGCGATCCTGACTCTCAGCTGTAAGCAGAAAGAAAGGATAGGATACAGAATGAAGCTATGCGCATTATTCTTGGATGTACAAGAGATACAGCATGCAGGATGATGCACAAACTTCTTGATTTTCCAACCATTGACGACAGAATACAAATCTGCAGAGCACGTGCCTACCTCAGAGTTAACGCAAAAACACAACATCCACTGCATAGTGGAATTATGAAGGTGATGTGCAGCAGGTTAAAAAGAGGAAGGTCGTGGATGAGGACTTAGAACCTGGCGAGGAGTGGGCACAAGTGCCAACAGATTTATGTACGTCTTTTTCTGTTTGCATACAACTAGACAGAAAATGCAGACAAGAAAATCCGGCTGCCGTGAGGCAGAAGTACAAGCTTTGATTTTCGAGGTGATGCTGTCATTTACACAGATGGGTCATCGTCCAACATGTAAGAAGCTCATGGGCCTTTACAGCTCAGGCCGGAGGAAGAATTGTGAAGGAGTACTCTGGTGCTTTTGTTGAGACCACAAGTAGCCTGACTATGGAAGTCATGGCAGTAAGTAAACCAATAACACGGCTTGAGATACAGACATTCACTAGGCATGTTTCTTTAGCGACTCAATGAGCATGCTTAAGAGGATAGAGATGGGGTGGATCCGAAGAGAGTGGTTGCTGTCTCTGGAGCGGTTTCGGCTGGCAAAGATTAGTTTCATCTTCGTGCCAGGGCATGCAGGAGTACAAGAAAATTAGCAGGCTGACAAGCTTGCAGATAAGGCTACTGTGGAGGGCGGACACCATGGACCAGGCTGACATTCTGAATGCTCTACGAGAAGTAAGACTTTTGCGAGAACCAAGTGACGACTGTGAATCTACAACCATGGTCAGAGTGCAAGAACCGCAAATTAAAAGGTGTTGCCAAATAAGAACACTACACAGGAAGCCAAAGAAGATTGATAAACCAACACAGAACGGGTGTCGTTAGCCTCTAAGTGCTGCGGGATTTGCTGGGGAGGGGATCCGAGCACTTATGGACTGAACGGTTCGATATGCAATGAGGATGATCTGTCGACTAACTAACTGCTCCGAAACAAATGGGAATGAAGCTCTTGCAGAGCTCGGGTAATTGTAAAAAACGATGGCTGATAAAATCCAGTGAGGAGAAAACAACTTGCACTGTGTTCTCCCTCTCAATAATAACTTGCACAGTGTTCTCCCTCTCAAAGAAAGCACAGCACTTGAACAAAAAAAATGCTGCAGCTGGAAGAAAATCCAAGCTGATCATCACCTGATGTGGAAGACACAGGTTGAGACAATGTGAACAAAAGGAAGGCAAATAATGGCAGTCATATGGAAGCTCGCAGGTACAACAGGAGGGGCAGATGAGACAGCCCACAAGAAGCTACATACTGGAGTAAAACAGAAGCTCACAGGTACAACAGGAGGGGCAGATCAGAAAGCACTCAAGAAGTTACATACTGGACTAAAACAGAAGCTTGCTTTGGAAATTTGGCATGGAAAAAGACAATCAAGGAAACTGCCCATGTTAGTGGGGTCCTTAAGGAAGTAAAGAACAGTCACATAAAAAGTTTCCATTGTCCCGCTAATAGAGGCAACTAGATAGGCTTGAGGCCAGCTACCCCTGCAGTAGAAAACTTTCCAGCGATCTTATCCAACGCTGGTTTCAAAGATACTGGGGGAGTCCAGATTTCCAGCCTCGGCATCTAGTTTCCAGGCAACCAAATAACCTGTGATAACATTTTTAGTTTATCTCAGCAATTTCACTGTAATTAACATTTGGCTTTCAAAAGCAAACAAATGAGAAATCAGGCAACCATAAACAAGAAACGAGCGTGTTTTCCTTCTAGATGACCAGAGGTGTTGTCCCTATGTCTGCATCCGATGAGGACAATCTAGTAAAACATGCACAGAGTTCTCGGCTAAGTGACTAAGTCACTTAAACCAACCATATGTCAATACTGATGTAAAAATAATGACTTGATTTTTGCAAACATACTTAACTCATTAACTACCAGTAAACAAAACAAAAACATGTGGCAGAATTGTTATTTGCATGTTGCCACAACAGGCGTATCTACAATGTGAGCTTTAGTTTGTCCACTGTCAACATGTTCTTGAAATATCTGAACAGTTGGGGACATAGGCAAGCAGATCTCATTTATGTTTTCTGAATGAATGAAGAGTGCCACTGCCAGCCAAGTATGGTGGTTAATGAGTTAAAATAGATGTCACAGGCCATAAACATTCATATATTGAACTATATCAACCAGATTAAAGCACTAAGTTCAACAAAGTCACTTACAACACAGGTCTTAATTTGTTTTCTAAAAGGTACAATACACACAATCAAAAGCTCATCATGTTTAAAACAAAGTCTCAATTTTCTAATGAAGGCAAAAATATGCATTTGGTTGCGTGGGGAATCGGGGGATTCCCCTGTATACAAACCATTTCAACCTATTATGATGCTCTTGGAAAGAGTGACCAAAACACACACGAGTATGAGTATCTCCAACATTCCAATTCTCCAACACCAGAGAGATTTTATCTGTAGCACATCCAGTTTTGTGAGATTGGGAGGAAGAAAAAACAATATATTAGCATGTGCAGAAGTCATCAAGAAACAACACATGAAGATGGAAGCTCATGTCTAGCACCAAGAAACGGGACAGCACAATATTTATTTCATCAACAACACTCTATGGCATTTTATCTTCCATCATTGTTAAGAGTAATTGGTGTAATATATATTTATACATATAATATGTGTGAAGACCTAACACTTCACATGCCATGACCTAATATGTGTGAAGACCTAACACTTCACATGCCATGACCTAATATGTGTTAACACTTTACATGCCAAGGCAGTGTCTGCTGTAGGACTACATTAGCTTATGCATGCATGTATGTGTAAATATGAGTGTACATATCATATATTTGTATACACATGTACCTATATAATGCATAAATATGTATGTTCATACACACATATACATATAGTGTATTAAATGTATTGTTTAACTGTGAAGTTGAAATTTACATTGTATGTTTAAATGTCAAATTTCAGGAATGTATTAATGTATATCTGCTTAATGTTTAATTTCTATTACGCTTCTGTCTAACATTGTCCAGATTGTACAATCCTGCTGGGTAAAAGGCAACAATGTACAGGATGGCAACACTATTTTTATTTCTTTTTATGTTTACATAAATGCTCCTACTAACCTTGACAGTAAACTGAAACATAAATTTATCAAAGCTGCACATCTTTCTCACCAGCTGTCTGCAATGTGATCCATAACATGACATCTAGAGGCAGCTTGTAGGGTCGAATCCAGCTTTCTATTTTGCTTAACAAACTCATTGCCAATCATGGCCAGGCCAGGAAATTATGACAATTTTTATTAGGCAGATTGTGGGACAGACAGTTTCATATTTAAAAATTGTTCTCCATATGATACAGAAGTGCAATTCTTCTTCCTGACCTTGCGTCTGCGTGGCATTGGGATAATTTCCAAACTGGCAACAGTACTTCTAATCGTTGTCTATTACAAACTTCTGTCTCTACACTTCTGCTTCTGCGATGAAGTAAATAGTTTCACTCTGCCTACACCAATTTTTTATGAGGACTGTATTTTTAGTTTTCAACATGCACTAGTGTGAGATGATAAACGAGACTGTGATATAACAAATAACAATCTATTTCACAAGTAACTATGAGAAAAATATTTCAATAGGAAAGCTTACCTTCTGTTGCGAACTTGCTTAATGTGGTGGAACACATTAATGACATCTCGGTTTCGTCTGGGACACTCCTCAATCTTTGAGGCCAGCATAATACTCGCCATGGCCAACACCTGTCAACAGACAATAACAGCCCATTAAATATGGCTAAAAAGTCAACCCTTAACATTGTAGGCCTCATGCCAGATCAAAAATGTTCATATATTATTATTAATAGTTCTTAAATAACGTAACGGGTGTGAAACAAGGACATATAACCAATCAAATGAACAAGACATATTGAATATGAGTGCTGCTACTTGATAGAAATTTATGGAAGGGAAAAAAAGAACAAACAGGTCTACCCAAAAATGACTCAATATTCTTTTTTTTTCTTTTGTCCTTCACTGCTGTATGCAGTTAGGCGTTGCAGGCTTGTTTGATGAGTGGATTACGAACTAGGGCTTGCTGGATCACTTTTTCATGGTCTTCCCCTGCTTCTTGATGTTTCCATTTTCATGTTGTATGCTCTTGCTGCTGGCGACATTCGGTTCATTCTCACTAGGTGGCTGAACCAGTAAAGTTTTCACCGATAGCTTGACAACGTGGCCGCCATTTGCGAGTGTGTACTTTGAATTTGAATGGATTTTAAAAAATAGTTTTGGGAGGTTTTACGCGTTGTATTTCAAAATGGAATTTGATGATTCTTCAAGTGATAGCTGAGATTTCGCTGGGTTCAATTTAAGTGCACGAAGATGACTGAATTGCAGCTAGATATCAGCATGGGCAGTGTACATAGACACTTTGAAGACTGAAGAAAGTGATTCTAATTCTGAAAATGTGTTTGCAAATTGCCGTATAGATGACTGACAATCACCAACATTGTGTCATATTTTGTAAATATTTGTGTTTATGTATGGATTAGCTGCAACCTTCACGAGAGTAACATATTTTTCATGCTTTTCCCTTCATTTTGCTGTTTATTTGACTAAAATCTGTTGACTAACAACTTATATGTGATGTTTTTACTAACGTAACCCAACATTTTTCAGAACCTGAAAATTCTTCTTGCCCGTTCAGGGCTACAAAACAGACAAATGTCTGCCCTGTAAAGGGTTAAGGCATAATGGGCCCACGAGACATAAATAACCTGGCCATTTACATTGTATTTCTGGTGGGGGACATAGCAATGTCAATTACGGAAAAATTTCTGGCTTTGAATGCAGAAATTGGAAAACCAGGGTTAAACCTAACCACTATCCATTTATTAAATTATTGAATGCATTGTCAAGTAAAGAAAAAAATATAATGCTACAATTCATTCAAGAGGAACATTTACTGGGCATAAATATTTTAATATATTGTGCTAGTGATAAATAGACCAATAGGTTTCTTTACATGTAGTGGACTATTATGCAAAACTGTCCCTCCTGAATGAAATGGGACTTAATGAAATGAGCAAAAAAAACTTTACTTACTTCCACATTATGTTTGATGAATGACTGTGAGTAGTAAAACCTTTGAAAGACAACTTGGGCAGTAGCCATTGCCACCTACAAAATATAGAGACAGGTAAGTCGTCAGCATAATATCACAAATAATTACCCCACATAGTGATATATTTATGACAAACAGGAATTAAAGACAGGACAAAAACATTAGCATGTAAAACAGGACAAAAACAGCATGTAAAACAGGACAAAAACAGCATGTAAAACAGGACAAACACACTAGCATGTAAAACAGATAACAAAAACATAAGCATGCGACGACAGACTGAATATATATGAAATCCCTCAACTGAGTGGATTACAATGTGTGAATACGCAGGAGAAATACAGAGTCCTATAACATCAGAAACCCCCCACACCACCAAAATATCAACATCTGCACACACGACACACATGCACCCTTTTAAGACAAAGGGATCAAGTGAGATAGAGAAAACACTAAAAAATTTTTTAAATGACCTGGGATTGGCAACTATCAAAATCAAAAATGGTTTAGACTTTTTGGACCATTCCTGATCCTGCAGCATCCCATCCCTCCTTCGTGTATTTGATTTTCCTTGGCACAGTGAGGTGACCAATTCACATTCTTGACTTAATTCCCAGAAAAAAAACCTGAAATCCAATGAGACTGAGGCCTGGGCTGAACAAACAGGCGTAATCTCATTGCTGATCACAATTTCAATGAACCGGCAGTATTCTGAAAGATGTATTAAGTATCTGAATAACGAAGACACAAACAATAGATTGCACGATTTATTGCCTGGCATATTTCGCTGCATCTCGTCAGGTACATACTGCAGAAATCACACAACTTACGTGAATTAATTAGATAAATCCTTCAAACTGAAATATACACATGTTCGCACAGTAATGTCGATTGTCTACCATGGTAATTTTAAACTGATTAACATGTCTTTCTGCTTACACAAGGACGGTTTACGAAGGTTGATTAGTATAGCTTCAGCAAACTTTAACAATCGACTACTTTGTGTGTTGAACAACACATGGAAGGCACTGTCTCTTTCAACCACGTGACCACTCTCGAGCACATGTCTCCCGACCGATGAAGCCAGACTTTTCCGGTGTGTCGGCCTGCCTAGGCTACCATCTTCTGTGTGTAGTATCTTGTCCAACCAATTCGGAATATGTTCCGAAACCCTGCAATGTAACTGTCGCTCAGTTCTGCCTATGTAGATGGCCTCGCATCTGCATGTAAATTGGTAAATACAATTTGATTTGGCGTACAAAGCTACAGGTTCTTTTACTGCTGGGACTGGGATCGGTGTCTTCTGTACCTGATGACTAGAGCTGCAGCACAGAATGTTCGCTCGACTGCTGTGGTGAGCCGGTCGCGCAGATGTTGCATTACGTCATCTCCTCGGAAGGAGGACGAGATGCAGCGAAATATGCCAGACAATAAATCGTGCAATCTATTGTTTGTCTTCGTTATTTAAATTAATCACGGGAAAACATTGTTTTGAATTTCCGGAACGTCGCCTTCCATTACCAACAGTGAAGCGATTGGATGGATTACTCAAGCTGAAGTGTAAAATATCGTTATTCAAATTCATCACGGGAAAACATTGTGTTGTATTAAGTATCACCTTTGATACAGCACTAAAACTACAACTGGCAAAGAACAGTCACCCAAAAACATTTGTTGCATATTGTTTAAAGGATGTGGCAGCTATCCCCAGCGTTTTTTGGTTGTTTGTGATTTATTGACAAGTTTACGTTCAGTAGTTTGTATAAAAGTAATAAAAGATTCAGAAGGCAAAGAATCTATGATATATGACAAGGGGAAATGTCACAAAAGTGATGTGACACTAGTTTTCATTATCTTTTTATAAATATTTCTACTACTTTTCCCAATAATGGAAAAATACATGGTTCCTGGAAGAAAAGGCAGGGGATCACCAGGTCAAAGGAGGACACACGACATGACATTGTAGACACACAGGCCATGAGGGTACATGGGACAGGAGAAATGGCAAGACATGGTGACACTTTTCAGCTGGGGGAGACAGAGTAAAAGGACCTGCTAAATGATGATGATTACTTTTCTGTGGAAACTATATAAAGTGTAAGATGACCTGCTAAACTTTTCTGTGGTCCATTTAAAACCTAAAATCACACATTTAAAAACCAGATTGGAGGAAAGTCTCTCGTACTTGTACTTGTCCCTATGGACAACAATCCTTTCCAAATTAACGTCTGAAATGTGGCAATTTGGTCAATCTGAGGCTGGGTTGGGCTCTAATTGTTGTTTGTCCATCAAGAATGATGATGATCATTCATTTTATCCAGTGGGGTTGAAAGTATGGAGCCGTGAGTTCTAAGATGGCTGATAAGGCCTATTTTGGCTCGAAATGTTCTTTGACAATGTGGACAAAGAATGCTTGACGTTTCTGGAGGAGGATTTCCTGCGGTGGTTTTTCTGTCCTGGCTTTTCTTCACAGCTCTTGCAGTCTTGGTTGCCTCACACGTGACTGCATCCTTCCGTAGTGATGCATGCCACAAATTTCGGTCTCTGGCTGCAGTCTCCCTGGTGTCATGATGAATTCCAAAAGCGTTCAGTGAGACTTTCAGAGTGTCTTTAAAGCGTTTCCTCTGGCCGCCTTGGTAGCGTTTACCACAATACAACTCACCGTAAACAATAACCTGTTATAACCTGTTCTGAAGTAAAATGAGGTAGTCGGGAAATTGAGAAATAACAAGTCACCCAAACCAACGTATTGTCGAGTGAAACGTGTGTGGGTTAGGAGAAAAATGTGATAAAGATGTGATCGTTTCACACATGGCGTTTCCCATGTGTCTCCAACGCCATTTTAGATTTCTGAGTCCACGAGACCTTACACTGATAAATAGAATTCTATTATAAGCATAGCTGCTTGTAGGAAGCCGTAAATAATTCAAATAAATTCTGTGTTTTACAAATTATCCCAAGTCAGTCATGGCTTCTCTGTGTCTTCACTTATGGCACTGTTTCCTGTCATTTATTAATAGTAAGCATTTCACTTAACCATGCAGTAAGATTGAAACCGAAAATAATACTTTGCAACTACGCAGAAGGATCCATTGTATCCTCAAAGAAAGATTATGAAAAGATTATGAGTGTTCCTGATAGGATACATTCATCACAAATGACATCTTAGTTTACCTGCTCACCGAGCCTCTTGCTTCTATAGCCTTTTTGTTTTTTAACGAACATATTAGCAAAGAAAATATATTGATCGGGGTAGCGAGAGCTAACTACTCATGTCATCTATAATTAGTAATTAATGAATAATAATAGGGAGCCCCTATTCACAAAAATTTGTGAATAATACGAACCACTCAATAAATAATACCACTCACTCTGATTGTTAATTTGGCCATGATTCGCTTTGTTAAATCTATCTTCGAATTAAACGTCAAGCTTAATTTTTGCAGCGAAGTAGACATCAATGTGACCAGCCGGAAGTAGACATCAATGTGACCAGCCAAAGTAGACATCACATGACCAGCCAAAGTAGACATCACGTGACCAGCCACAAATGTTTGTGAATAGGGGCTCATATTATTCACAAAATGTTGTGCCGAATAATCACGCGACCAGCCACAAATGTTTGTCTTCCCCCATATTATTCACAAATTTTTGGTGAATAGTCACTCCGATAATAAGTAATTGGTGGCAACTTTTAATTACTTATTAGGTCACGGCACACCCTATGAAAAAAGGAAAGTAACTACTGGGTCCATAGCATCATTTCGCATAACAAATATACATATTGCCAGATTTTTAAGCTAACATTAATAATGCATAGGGTAATTAATGAATTATTAATTGGGAGGCTCTATTCGCAATGGAATTGCGAATAGAAAAAAATTATATTCGCAATCGAATTGCGGGAAGTAACAAACATGTCACAGTGTCTGCTCACTAGTCAATTTTAGTTTGGGCCATTAAGAAGTCTAAGGAGGTGGTTAATTTAAATAGGAATGTTCACTGTTGCGAGTTTAATTCTGCCGAATTCTCCGTATTTTTTAATGAATCACTCTTCTTCTTACTTCTGTCCGTTCCAGGTATCCATGTTTGTTTACGTTACCGTCCTACTATTTATGTCCTGATAATATCGCAGCAGTGATGATTCTCTCAATTTGACACTTTCTATGGCCTCCATTGCATCCTCTCTGAGTGGCTCTGTTCTGGTCCAAGCTGACAGTAGTATGCTTCGCCTCAGAGAGACATGACTAGGCAATTCAAACACCAGATTTCGATTGACTGGCCTCATTAATTAATAAATAAACAAGGATAAGGAAATGCTACGCATATAAAGTGCAGGAAAACCCGGTATATCTGAAGCAGGTGGACAAGAGAGAGGAGATAGATAGATAACGAAGATAGTGTGAGAGACAGAGATATGAAAAAGATGTATTGAAAGACATTAAAGAGTGGTAAAGACAAGAAAGGGAGAGGTGGGAGATCGAGACTTAGAGCGAGCGAGAGAAAGAGAGAAAGAGAGAGAGAGAGAGAGAGAGAGAGAGAGAGAGAGAGAGAGAGAGAGAGAGAGAGAGAAGAAGAAGAAGAACTCGTGTTCGGGTGGCTAAGTTCCTTTCCCAAGACAACAAAAGTAGAGGACAGATAAGAACAAAAAGACAAGTGTGCAGGTTCTTGTGCAGCAAGATAAACAACACCTAATACACAAAACCCGTAGAAAACATATGCCTAAAGCGAAATCATCAGACTAGCATTGGTGTCACCGAATTCCTGAAAATGAATTTAAAAAAATGTTGCCTCATCCGGAGGGGAATCGAACCCCGAGCTCCCGTGCATCAGGGGGAGATACTAACCACTAAGCTACCGAAGACACGTTGATATCAACAATATATTGTAATATGGACACACGCGTAGGAATAATCACGTGACCTACTTCGATTGCGAATATAATTTTTTTCTATTCGCAATTCCATTGCAAATATAATTTTTTTATATTCGCAATTCAATTGCAAATATAATTTTTTTATATTCGCAATTCCATTGCGAATAGTCACTTCATTATTAATTAGTGATTTCAAATTGTTAATTAGGTCACGATGCTTCATATTTAAAAATATATAACATGAGTAGATATTTTAAAATGTATAACATGAGTAGTTAGGCTTCGTTACCCCGATCGCAATGATATATTATATCATTGTATGGTTGCTTAAGCTGTTTGCTTAAAAACAAAACAAGTTATTTTATAGTATTAGTACTAAGAAGCCAAATTTTGGTCATTTCAGCTCTTATCTTGGGACACAAAGCAAACTACTCAGTGAGCGGATTCCTGTGTATTTTTTTGTTCAATATCACAACAATCAAATAAATATGAATATCTCTGCTTAGAACCGACATACATGCATCACTGAGGTGCCACTGGATTTGGTTTTTCAAAGTCTGTGGTCTCATTAGTTTATTAAATACTCAATTTGAAAAAAAAAGAACATGATCAAATTCAAATTACCTATTGTCCTTTCATGCTGGACAGGCTCAAATTTAACTTACCCATTAGTTCCTTAACCATGCCGTGATTGAATAAATGACCTTTCAATTCAATATGTATAACTTTCCTAATAACAAATAAACTTAACTGATAATGTAAATGACACGCGTGCATGTTTTTAAAAATTAATTGAAAGAATGAATAAATGATTAAATTTAAATGGATCGTTGATAGAATCAGAATGAGAATCCTTGTTTTGACGGACCACGTTGTTTGAGAATTCTGAGGTCGATATCTTTACTTTTAAAATATCACAATTAGATCAATTCTTAGATTATTACTATTAGATGTAATATTATTATTTATCACGTATAAAATCGAGTTTCCTTGCTAAATTTGATAAATGTCAGTAAATCTAAGGTACATAGTATTTGACTATTTCATAGATTTAATCTAAGATTACATTCATTAGTTTAGTTATTAAGTTGAACTTATTTAATTTATTTATTTTATAGTTAACTAACATTGGTCAGCAATGAGGTTGAAAGGAACGAACGTGTTTTCAATATTTCTTCACAAAGGCAAAAACATGCTCACAACAATTTAGATTATCTACTGTATGTATGTTTTAAATAGTTCTCTTACCTGAGGCAATTTTAACAGGATTCCTGACGTCTGAATTAAATCACAGCCTAACATTCGCAGATCTGTTTCAACTTCTTTATCAAGTCCATCCAACATCGACGGAGTTTCACATAATTTATCATTAGGTATCAAAACGTTTTCCAACGTAAGAACAACCCTACTAAAATCTCTCTTCATCGTTGTAGAAGATGATATAACCTCCGACATTGCGATATTAGGTGATCACGAAACAGAAATAAAATGAAGACAACGTTTCTCAAACGTTCAGCAACACACTTTCTTGACCAACACCGGGCAGAGAATGATGAGAACTCTTCTGTGTTATTATGTGTATTCATGCGCTCTAGTATATCTATCAAAACAAACTTTAATTTTCCTCCATAATCTTCACAATTTCTAATTAAATAACATAAATGTGCAAGATATTCTTTTAAACAATAATATTCGGGCAGTCTGTTTAATTCTTGTTATTTTTATAGGTTAGTTTGGATAGAACTATTTTATGTATGCGAAATGAGTTTTCGTAAATTTTCAAGAAGCGTAACTGCGCATGCGTGTTATTTTCCATGTTTGGAGTTTGGAGTCGTTCTCCATTTGTCGGTTTAGTTTCGAACAAATCTCTATATTAAAAATAATGTTTTCCCGTAGTGGGCACTTGAATAACGAAAACACAATAAATAGATTAAACGATTTATGCCTTATATATTTCATATCTCGTCAAGTACAAAGTGCGTAAATCACACAACATAAACTAAAGTAATTAGATAAATCCTTCAAGCTGAAATAACCTTTTATCTTTAAGAAACTGGTTTTATAAACTTAAATTAAGTTGCATGTCCTTCACAGGACGTAGCAGTAAAACCCAGCATTTTCGCTGTTCGTGATTCCTGGGCAAATTTTACGTTCAGTAGTTTGCCATTGCTTTCTGAACGACCGGCTCCTATACCTTTTTCGAAAAAAACCAGCACCGCTGTGTTTCGAACCCGGGTATACGGGCTCACAAACCGCGTTCGTAAGCCCTTAGCCACAAACGTAAACGGGCAGTGACTATACCGTGTTACTAGCAGAAAGTGAGCAAGAGTTACAAGACTTAGTGGAACAAGTAATCAGGCGCCGTGCAGAATGTGGCTTAAATATTAACATCCCCCCCCCCAAAAAAAAAAAAAAAACAAACAAACAAACAAACAAACAAACCCCAACAACAACAAACTATGATAATTATCAGTGAAAAGGAAAGGTCATCAATGAACATCACAGTAAATGGGCAGATACTAGAACAAGAAACAAGTTTCTCCTATCTTGGACATATAATAACAGATGATGGCAGAAGTGAAATAGAAATCAAAAAGAGAATATGAATGGCCTAAAATGCTTTCAACGGCATGAAATCAGTATTAACATCTAGAGAGATTAATAGCGCATTAAAAATGAGAATTGTCAAATGCTACATATATTCAACGCTACTGTATGGCGCGGAAGTGTGGACATTCAACAAGCAGCTAGAAAGTCGCATAGAAGCCCTGGAGATGTCGATATACAGACGAATTTGTCGTATTTCATGGTTTCATGAAAAACTGGGAATGAAGAGAGAGTTGATGAAAGAAATAAAGAGAAGGCAAGTGAAATATTTCGGCCACGTTAAAAGACATGATACTCTTATAAAAACCATACTGGAAGGCAAGGTTGAAGGCAAGCGAGCAAGAGGTAGACAACGATACAAGTGGGAAGATAACGTCAAGACATGGAGGAACTTCAGCCTGCCAAAATGTACAGTCAAGGCGAGAGACAGACAGTGTTGGAGATCCATTGCAGCTAAACTTAACTGTGGAGACGGCACCTGATTGACTGAGGTTTATACAAGAGAACGTTTAGTTTAGTTTAGTTTAGTCGAAGGATCAACATCACGGCACACTGGTGTAACCCATAAGTACTCCGTTCTACTTCTAACCCAAGCCTGAGTCCGGAGAATATCAGCTCAGTGCACGAACTCCGTAGCACCGGCGAGGATCCTGAAATGCTTTGGGTAGAATTTTAACTCGAAATTATGCCCGGGCAGCGTCGTTAGACTACTCTTTTTCGATTATGTGGTTGTTTCGATTTTCCAACTGCCAAGGGATGTTTTACGTGCGCAACAATACACACGGGCGTCCGATCTCACTACCCAGAGACCAGGGGATATTTTGTTACTAAAAGTCCACGTGAAAAAATCCCGGCCCTCACCGGGGCTTGAACCCGGGACCTCCAGCACTCGAGGCGGACACCATACCTCGAGACCACTCATCCCACCTCGTTGTTGCAGATGTAGAAACTCTATTTCAGGCGAGCGAAAAAAAAAGAATCAAACGTTTTAAATGGACTTAGATGTTGAAGTCCCGTTGAGAAAGCAATGGCAAACTCATCATCTCATCATGCCCCTTGACAACTGGGGGTTGCATTCATGTCTCTACACAAATTTGGGTCCTTGATGTTCCTGGATCATCGCTGCCGATGATATTCCCCAATGCCACCGTCTTAGTCCATCTAGAATTTCTTGATCTGCTTCTGTCTCGCTTCTAACTAATATTTCCGGTTGTCACGATGTTCTCCAATACCTCACTTCTTATCACATGACTAAGCAACGCTATTTGTCTCTTTCTTTTAGTAGTATATAATGCTCTAGTTTCATTGAACTCTTCCAGGCAATCGTTGTTAATTACTCTGGCAGTCCAAGGTACTCGCAACATTCGTCTCAGGAACCACATTTTTGTTTCTTCTAAATTTTCCCCAATTTGTTAATTCACATTTCTAGATTTGCTGTTGTACAGCAAAACAAAGTCTTTATAACATGACAGCTGTCAAAGCGCTGCAAATAAGCTAATAGATAAGATAGAAGTGGAACTATGGAAATAGACCTAGACAAGATAGAGAGAACATAGCTATCTAAGAAATAGGGACAGAAGGGACAGAAGCACGAGTGAGAACTATGAATAGTTCTCCAACTGGACACACTCGTGTCCTAAAAGGGGACACTGTAAGACGTGAGCTGGAGTTACCCAGAATAGAGTGGGGAAACCCGCTTCACGAGAAGTGTCCCTGAAACACTGGTAACTCTAACCAGTTGACAAGCCACTAACCGCGTGCTGGAACTCCGAGCACGCAAACCAGCTGGCGCACGAAGGGTCAACTGCTCGTGGCTGGACACGCCACGAAGATCGTCAGACCGGGACTCGACAGCGTAGGAGACAGACTGATGTATTCGCTGTGAATACTTTGTTGCTTAAAAGGACAGTAGCAATAGTTATGACTTAGACTTAACTTCGATAGATATTACCATCGATGTCATCTTTCACATAACATCATCACGATATACCATGATGTGTATTACCTATGTGGTTATCCGCTCGCAGAGCTAATGTACAACTAGCTCAGAATAAATTTGTATCATATTTGTATCCTTTTGTACGACGTACGAGTTATCATTTCGTGTGGTACAAAAGAGGAATCCTTGTATGCCTGTCAAAGCTGAGTTGCTAACAACAGCACTCTCTTTCTTACATTCTTCTTCGTTCATAGTTTCTTGTGTTCATTGATAGTGACTTACTACACAGATACTTTTCCCCTCTGTCGTGTCTCCATCTTACCGATGTAGAAGGGTTTGAGTGTTCCAAAAATAAAACCCAAGAGCTATGCCGACGGAAGCACAGCTACTGGTAGAGTTTCCCATGTCGGATAAGTCAAGGGATAGGAACCAGACGAAGAGAGACACACACCTGCTGCCTTGTAGGTAGACTGATATTGAGTCCAAAGTTGGCACAGGCATATGAGAAAGCTGAAACATTGTGTAGCATGTATGCCTCTGAGTTGGCATATAGAGCGCAAACATTACCAAACAGCAGCGCTCTGACGGTGTCGCTGCTAGGTTTGGTTTTAGCTTTCAGCCGTCTGAGATTGAACAACTTTCCATCCATGCGGTAGTTGATGTCTATTCCAATGTCATTGTTCTCGAAGGCATTCTTTGGCTTAGGTGAAAACATGAGGCTGAACAGTGTTGGTGCCAGGAAACATCCTTGCTTCACTCCATTGGTGACAGGAAAGGGCTCAGACAGTTCACCATTTTCTTGTGCTCTTGCCTGCATACCATCATGAAATAGCCGCACTATTTGGACAAACATTCGTGGACAGCCATATTTCACCATAATCTTCCACAATCCTTCTCTGCTGACTGTATCAAAAGCCTTGGTAAGGACAATGAAAGTGGAGAACATTTCGCAGTTCTGTTCTTGACATTTCTCTTGCAGTTGCCTTGCAGCGAAAATCATGTCAACAGTTCCTCGTTCTTTTCCGAAGCCACACTCACTCTCAGGAAGAAGACCTTGAGAGATAGGCCGTGAGGCGATTGAGAAGAATTCTGGAGAGTATCTTCCCTGCTAGCGAGAGCAAGGAGATGCCTCAAAGGTTGTCACAGTATTGGCGGTTTCCTTTACGTTAGTAAAGGTGGACTATTCACGCGTCCTTGAAATCTTGTGGCATGGTCTCGTTCTCCCAAATGCTTGTAAAGACTTTTTGAAGCTGCTCTATAAGGACCGGCCCACGTGCCTTGTATATCTCTGCTGGGATGGAGCCAGGACCAGGCGCATTACCGCTGGAAAGTTGATGGATGGCTTTGTTTACTTCCACTATGGTTAATAGGTCATCAAGTGTATCATTTGTGGGAACTTGAAGAAGGCAGTTGGTGGTTTCATCATCGAAGAAGGCAGTTGCATTTAAGATGTTGCTTAAATGCTCTGCCCAGCGTTGAAGGATTTCTTTCTTATCGGTGACCAATGTTCCCCCGTCTGCACTGAGGAGGGGAACTATGCCTGGTGATGTAGGACCATAGACCGTTTTCAGTGAGTCGTAGAAGTTTTTCATATCATGTCTGTCAGCAAAGCCTTGAATTTCATCAGCTTTGCTGCTCAGCCAGGAGTCCCGCATGTGCCAAAGTTTCTGCTGCACAACTCTCCGAATGTTATTGAAGGCATCTTTTTTATGTTGACTTCGGGTCATCCAAATATTCCTTGAGGAGAAGATGTTTCTCGGCCAGCAATTGGTTGATGTATTCGGAATTTTCATCAAACCAGTATTTATGCTGGGTGGGGGTGGGGTGGGGGTGGGGGGGGGTCCCAGGATTTTCATAGCAGTGTTGTAAATTATGTCCTTTAGGGTTTTCCACTCTGTTTCCGCATCCTGGTTAGTTGCAGCATTGGGCTTGGGACGGTCTTCCAGCATATTTTAAAACGACAGCTGCATTTTTTTTTTTGCTGTTTAGGCGAGTGACATTTAGTTGTTTTTTGTTTGTTTGTTTGATTGTTTGTCTGATTTTTTGTTGCATTTTTACCCCTTGAGGACGCCATGGTGGTTTGATGTGTATGTTTATTTTCGAAATAATGAGACGATGGCCTGTCCAACATTCGGCACCAAACATGGATTTTGTCACCCAAACGTCTTGTCTGTCACTCCTCCTGACGATGATATAGTCAATGAGGTGCCATTGTTTCGAGCGAGACATTAGAACTAAAGCGGGAGTAATAGCAGCGCTAGATTTCATTCGAAAACAGCTAGTAAATGGTTCTGCCACATAACTATGCTACTAACTAACATACCACAACAAGCAATGATGTACAGATTAATGAAGAACCAGAAGAAGCCACGTAAACGATGGACAGAGGGAATAACAGTCCATGGGAATCTCGATACATGAAGCCCATAAACGGGCACTTTCACCGCTGTTTATGATTTACCTCGACACCACAAGGTACAAGCGGAACATAATGAGATGTGATGTTGTTACCTAGGTTTTAAGACTTAATTTGAATAGATCTTATAAATCCATAATCTTTACATAACAAGACCGTGTGAAAATTCTACCCATATTACACATTTCTGGGTTCAGGCAAGAAGAAAA
The DNA here is from genome assembly GCA_963921405.1 of Cepaea hortensis. Taxonomy (NCBI): domain Eukaryota; kingdom Metazoa; phylum Mollusca; class Gastropoda; order Stylommatophora; family Helicidae; genus Cepaea; species Cepaea hortensis. The sequence goes on from OY992876.1 coordinate 231,607,512, forward strand.
GCTAATGACACCTTTTAAGGACGTGTAGTTGGCTCTGCATAATGACACTCGCAATCTCCGTTGACATGTTAAGTCCAGGTGCGCATATAGCATTCCCGTTGTCTATGAGTGTTAACCAATACCCGTATAATGCGTATATTTACTTCACACTGCAGTTACGACCCACTCTGAGGAAGAATTGCAATGTCTACTATCTGCATTCTCCAATGCTTGTTCTGAATTTGGTTTAACAATTAGCAAAAAGAAGACACAGATTATGTCACAAGGTGCACATGGGGTACCATCAATCTTTATTGACGACGCCGAACTAGAGATAGTAGACCATTTTACATATCTAGGATCGGTGGTAAATAGCAAATTATCCCTAGATCAGGAAATCAACATCCGGATTGGTAAGGCAGCAACAACAATGAACAGGTTAAGAAAAAGAGTCTGGGAGAACAGGAAGCTTACTGCCAAAACAAAAGTCCTTGTCTATCAAGCCTGTGTCCTTAGTACTCTTCTCTATGGCAGTGAAACCTGGACAACTTACTCACACCAAGAGAACAATTTAAACAGCTTTCATATGCGGTGTCTGCGAAGAATTCTTGGTATTAAGTGGCAAGACAAAATCACAAATACTGAAGTATTGGAAAGATCAGGTTGTGTGACAGTTTATTCCATGCTCAGTCTTCGTAGACTTAGATGGATAGGACATCTTAGGCGGATGGATGATGGTAGAATACCAAAGGATATCTTTTTTGGTGAATTACAGATAGGTAAGAGATCTCAGGGTCGGCCTCTACTACGATACAAAGATGTGTGTAAGCGGGACATGATTGATACAGGCATTGATAATGCACATTGGGAGCAAGTCGCCGCTGAACGTGTTGCATGGAGGGCAAATATCAGAAATGGAATAAAGTCAAAGGAGAAAATTATTGCAGAAAAGTCACACACCAAGCGTTTGAGACGTAAGATGGTGCATGATGGTGGAAATGACCACGTGTTCACATGCACCCACTGTGAACGGACATTTACAGCGCAAATTGGCCTTATCAGTCACACTCGCTACCGCCATAGTTAAAAGTTATTATGCCTTTTTAAAGCACAAACTATCGTCTGTCAAGACGGCAAGGTGCCAATGTAATGTTACTTCACACGCTGTAGTGTCCTCATTAAATAGATTGGGTACAAGTGATAAGTTGACTGGTGTAGTAATCAAGGCTTCTACAGCCAATTTCTACATCATCACCTACTGATATTGAGTATAGTACCTTGCGGTTTAGGACATGGAGGTATTGAGATTGAAGAATTAACACCACCTGGTTAGTGCAGTCGCAGCGAGGTTAGGGTTTTTCTTTTTGTCCCCGACAGAAAAAAATTCACACCGTACCGTGGATTCGAACCCAGGTCTCACGGCGGAGACAAGTCAAGAAACAAATAGAAGACAAATGGTGAAACCAAACAAGTAATGTGCAAGCAGACAAAACAATACACAGACAACAAGCACAACAACCTGACAAAGCAAGTACACGGAGACAGATAAGCTAACAAACACACAAACAAACAACAAACACAAGAAAATACACAACTTGAAAAACCAAGTACACAGAGATACTTAGGCATGTACACAAACAAGCACAAGAAAACAACCTGATGAAACACACACACACACACACACACACACACACACACACATATATATATATATATATATATATATATAAATTGAATGTCTGTCTGTCTGTCTGTCTGTCTGTCTGTCTGTCTGTCTGCCTGCCTGCCTGCCTGCCTGCCTGCCTGCCTGTCTGTCTGTCTGCCTGCCTGCCTGCCTGCCTGCGTACGTACGCACGCACGCACGCACGCACGCACGCACGCACGCACGCACGCACGCACGCACGCACGCACGCACGCACGCACGCACGTACGTACGTACGTACGTACGTACGTACGTACGTACGTACGTACGTACGTATGTATGTATGTATGTATGTATGTATGTATGTATGTATGTATGTATGTATGTATGTATGTATGTATGTATGTATGTATGTATGTATGTATGTATGTATGTATGTATGTATGTATGTATGTATGTATGTATGTATGTATGTATGTATGTATGTATGTATGTATGTATGTATGTATGTATGTATGTATGTATGTATGTATGTATGTATGTATGTATGTATGTATGTATGTATGTATGTATGTATGTATGTATGTATGTATGTATGTATGTATGTATGTATGTATGTATGTATGTATGTATGTATGTATGTATGTATGTATGTATGTATGTATGTATGTATGTATGTATGTATGTATGTATGTATGTATGTATGTATGACTTCCTGTGATAGTTTGTTAGTGTACAAACAGTTATTTACTTAATATTATTTAATATTTTAATTTACATTATAGTTTATGTATAGCGAGGGGACATAAATTTTAATAGCTTTGCTATATATGTAAAATTGTTGCATATTTCTCAAATAGGTGGACCTCTTCGCTACAGTTATCTACAGGCATATGCGTTATAATCCTCCTCCTCCTCATCCTCCTCCCAACTCCCCCTCCTCCTCCTCCCCCTCCTCCTCCCCTCCTTTACTCATCCCCTCCCCCTCCTCCCCCTCCCCTCCTTCTCCCGCACCCCTCCTCTCCTCCTCCTATCCCTCCTCCTCCTCATACTCCTCTCATCCTCCCTCCTCCTCCTCCCCCTCCTACCCTCCCCCTATTCCTCCGCCTCCTCCTCCTCACCCTCCTCATCTTCCTCCTCCTCCTCATCCCCCCTCATCCTCCCTCCTCCTCCCCCCTCTTCCTCCTCCCCTCCCTCTTCCTCCTCCCCTCCCTCTTCCTCCTCCTCCTTCCCTCCTCCTTCCCTCCCCCCTCTCCCTCCTCCTCCCCCTCCTCCTCCTCCCCCTCCTCCTTCCCCTGCTCTCCCTTCTCCCTCCCTACCTCCTCCTCCTCCCTCTCCTCCCCTGCTCCTTCTTTTTCTTCTGCTGCTGCTGCCGCCGCTCCATTTACCCAAGTTAATTGTTGGGGGAAGATCTTTCAAGTGCTCTTTGTAATGCTTTTTGTAAGTTGGTCTTCGTTTATCTAAGGTTGTTCTCGATACCACCACATCATGAAAATTATACGACAACATTATATTTTACATGAAAATTATACAACATTAAAAAAAAATAATCCTAGCATTAAGCGAAAT
>OY992876.1:231613201-231798201 GCA_963921405.1 Cepaea hortensis
TGGCCTGGTGGAGCGGAAGTAGCCGGCGTAAATAGTAAGCGCAAAGAAGGTAGTGCCCGGTGGTGCGACGTGTATAGTGACGTCAACGGTCGCTTGTAGTTGTATGTTTGGGATGTTAAGGTCGATTTTTTTGTGGTAAAGTGTGGTCTAAGGCAGTGGTTCTCAATCGGTGGGGAATTTATCCCAAGGGAGAATTGTGGGGTTTCCAGGGGGGAATGAAGATTATTTCAAGATCGTGTTAATACAAGAACCGATTACTTGATCTTGTTTTTCCCTTCATACTTTACGGTTCTGTACGTCTCACCCTTCTAACATTCATTTTATAAAGTAAGTAGACCCACAAATCACGTTTTATCTGGACGTCTAGACTTGATTTAGTATGTGCTTCCATTATTAAGTATACTGTGTACGGGCGGGAGGGGGGAATTTTTAGGTAAGAACTACGAAAGGGGGAGGGAATGACGTTCTGAAAATATGGTGAAGGGGGCAGGGCCAAAAAAGGTCGAGAACCACTGGTCTAAGGGGTGGCGGGGGTATTAGGGGTGAGGGGTGAGGGGTCTCCGCACCTCCTTATCGTTTCTTTACCATGTTTTGGCAGGGAAAGTATTTTTAAAAAAATTTATTCGAAGAGAAATAAAAGATATTGGTTAATAGTGGTCTTCAGTGGGCGTGGCTTAAAATCTATTATCATACGGTGTCAATTAATTAAATTAAAACCTTAAAAATGTAAAGATGGCCACTAGTACGTGTTGTAGTGGTATGGTTTTGTGATATTTGTTGTTAATGGGTGGGTGATTGGACGAGTATCTAGATAAGTGCTTCCGGACAATATCATCATACAGTATCAGAGCGTTAAAGAAATAAATCTTAAAGAAAAAAGTAATGATGTGTGTCGGTGTCCCCGTGGTTCGCGTCCCAGTGAGAAGGTCGATCTGGGGTAGAAGAAATATTGATAATGTTTTTGTTACTTAGTTGTGATGGCGATAGTTGGTGGTAGTAACCAGGCTGTGTGTAGCGAAGGAGAGGTGATGTGCAGTGTGACGAATGTGTCTAGGTGGTGCCTCAGACGAGGTGACAGGTTCCAATCTCGGTGCTGTGCCACTGGTAAGGGTAATACTCGTCAGTGTGTGAGGTGTCTAGTTGGTCATATGGGTTAGGATTAGGGCCAGTCTGTCTTTTCGTGTCTCTGTGCCCACATGTCCGAGGGAAAAAACAGGCATCCGACTTCACAGTTTAACGTAACATAACAAACGGGAGAACATAAGATACCCATAAACGACGCCATCTGTTACAAAACCAACAATATTCATCTGTATATATGATTAATCTTGGGGGATTATCTCCGTCAATACAAAGGGTTGGTAAAGTAATAACACTCGCCATACTTACAGGGCGGGGATTATAACATATGTCGTCTAAGCCCAAGGTATATATCCGGTATTATAAGGTGGTCGGAAAACCAATATCACTAACCTCGATTCTTCTCATAATTGCGACCAAGGGCTAATAGACTTAACCGTTATTGCAGACGCAGCTGTGTGCAGATTAATCTACCAGGTCACGTGGTCTAGGCCACATCGACAAAAACGAGATATAAATGCTAAGGAATATTCACTGTACCAAGCAGTCGCTACCAGCCGGGCAGATCGGGGAAACCAGACAGGGCAACCTCTTGTTACGAGTCCATAGCAGCAGATATCGTGTATAAAAACGACCAGCCTATGTCATAAAGAACTACCTCTCTCTGACAACACCAAAACAGATCTCACCATGTGGCAACTCGCTAATGGTAAGTTGGACTGTGATAAATCTTTCACATTTTTGTTATGTTTCTTCATGTTGACACATGGTTAACCTAACAATATTAGTATAATACAGGGGGATATATAGGACTAGACGTATATAACTGCTGATGAAACAACAAAATAGGTTCGTAATATCTCATATTAGGCTGTGTCGAAATTTTGTGAACATAGCGTTACAGTGGTACCTTAATATACACTATTAGTATTGGGTGGTCGTATGGGAAGTCAGAGTTGTTTCTGGTAGGGTCTACGTGCCCATGTTCGCAATTACTTTACGGTCTTTTAAAATTGAGGGTATACATGTCCGATCCAGAGCTAATAATGATAATAGGTGTTCCTGTACAGGTGTTATAGTACCTTATTCTTATCTATGTTTTACAGATAGGAATGACCAGGAAATCCTAATTGGGAAACTGTGGGGTCTATTAATAGTGGAACCACACAGCGATTGCCTGGACTGCGCTATTCGCAATATCCAGCAAGCTCAACCACTTATGGATTCGTTTACGTAGTATTGTGCTAAAAGTGATAGCTTTTATGATCTAGTGAAGTTTTGATTGCGGGATGTGCTACAACAACACTTTACCAAAGAGGAAATAATCACGCTAAGCCTCAGTAGAATTGAGGCTGTCTCTACGAATATAACGACCAACACGCTACTCCCGAACCCTCTACAGCCAATGACGACGAGCGGTCATCATCATCATAATCATCATCACCGACCCCCTTATCTTTCAGTCAATCCACACTGGTGGATGGGTGACAAGCAGCTACCTATAAAGAAAGGGCTGTAGTATAATTACAGCTAGGTCGTAAATAACTGAACAAGTCTCAATATGAAGAAGCTTAGGGTGGATGTGTGGAGTGTTTATATATAAATACTAGATGACCCGGCCCGGCTTCTCCCAGGCCCTGGCGGGGATCTATCTATCTATCTATCTATCTATCTATCTATCTATCTATCTATCTATCTATCTATCTATCTATCTATCTATCTATCTATCTATCTATCTATCTATCTGTCTGTCTGTCTGTCTGTCTATCTATCTATCTATCTATCTATCTATCTATCTATCTATCTATCTATCTATCTATCTATCTATCTATCTATCTATCTATCTATCTATCTATCTGTCTGTCTGTCTGTCTATCTGTCTGTCTGTCTGTCTGACCCGGCTTCTCCTAGCCACTGGTGGGGAGCATCTCATTTAATTCATATAAGTAGTCATATAAGCTCCCGTTCCAGACTTTCTGTCTGTCTGTCTGTCTGTCTGTCTGTCTGTCTATCTGTCTGTCTGTCTCTCTGACCCGACCCGGCTTCACCCAGTCCCTGGTGGGGAGCATCTCATTTATTTAATTCATATAAGTAGTCATATAAGCTCCCGTTCACGACTATCTGTCTGTCTGTCTATCTGTCTGTCCGACCCGGCCCGACTTCGCCCAGGCCCTGGTGGGGAGCATCTAATTTAATTCATATAAGTAGTCATATAAGCTTCCGTTCCCGATCTGTCTGTCTGTCTGTCTGTCTGTCTGTCTATCTGTCTGTCTGACCCGGCCTGGCTTCTCCCAGTCCCTGGCGGGGAGCATCTCATTTAATTCATACTCATATAAGTAGTCATATAAGTTCCCGTTCCCGACTGTCTGTCTGTCTGTCTGACCCGGCCCGGCTTCGCCCAAGCCCTGGCGGGGATCTGTCTGTCTGTCTGTCTGTCTGTCTGTCTGTCTGTCTGTCTGTCTGTCTATCTATCTATATATCTATCTATCTATAGCCAGGGGACATAACTTAAGATATAACAATGCTACTAAAAGTGTTGTCCCTTGTTTTATATTTTCTTATGTTCAGTCATGTAATTACAAACTTACCTTTTAGTAAGGTAATAGCTGATAGCTGATAGATAAAACTATGACAGTTGGTTGCACTGGAATGAGAAGAAGACGTGTAGAAAATTTCATCTTAATCGGATGGACCGTTCGCGAACGCATAAAGAACAGACCCACATACATACATATACACATCGCCTTTTATATATATAGATACATTGTTGTATTGTTCTGTCTTCTCAGGTTGTGTCTCATAGGCGTGGCTACAGAGTGGTATATCACTCGAATGATCGTTTACTGACACAAACACCCCACGTTCATCAGGGCTGACACTAGTGGTAAATCGGTGCTTCCTAGTGTGAAAAGAGTGAATATCAGCGCACAAACTATCACAGCGTAACCAAGCGTAAATGTTATTATTCGTGAAGAACACAGACTAAGCAAGCCTTATAAGATCGGTGACACTGGTGTCAATTCCTCATTCGGTCAAAAAGAAAAAGATGTCTACACCACCAAAAAAACCTCATCTGGTTGCCCTATGACCGGTTGTCACTAAACATTATACACTGAACAAAGAAAGTGGTCAGAAACAATATCAACAGAGAGGCACACCTGACTGGTTTACTCGTTAAACGGACTAACTCCAGTCAATGTGTTACTATAACATTCGACAGTGCAAGTCACTATGTTTCGTTTCGAACCCGTATGTTTAGCTATTACAAGAGGCACACATTGAAACCAGCCAAGACCTGAATGGGGTACCTGTGGAAGACTTGTTTTCAACACCACTGGTTAAGATCCATATGTATCACAAGAAATATGAAACTTTTCGCTCAAGGAAAGATTGACAATATTAATTCTTGGTTAGAAATAAACGTTATCGACCTTGACTCGATACAGACGAGTAGACACACAAACAGCCTTCCCGAGTCAAAGATATGATCGTTCAGTAGATCATTAAACAACTTGCAAATTAAAATATTCTTGGACACTAAAAGTTGTTGTGCTTGCAATTTTCACAGGTGTGGTATACGGGGTCAGCTAAGTGAAATATAAAGACTCTGCATTCTCGAGGTCAAACAGCTACTCAATCAATCAATCAATCATGTGCCATGCCGGAAAGCGTGGGCGGTCATGATTCGCCATTTCACTCGATCACTGAAATATAGAGACCGTGTACCAAGCTGCTGCTATCAACCGACTAGTATCAAGATATCTTATTGGCACCCAGTGTGACAAGATAACCTCGGGTATTGAGAGTTAACCACACCCGAGGTGTCTCTGGCACTCCCGTGTATTCTGACCCCAGGGGCTGGACAGGTAGATACACTGTTTACTCTGCTGTTGACCTCGTATTAGTTAAATATGTCTACAAGCCCCTCCAGATTCTAGACTCCCACTATCTACCTACTCCCTTGGGACAATGAACAATGAGGCATCGTCCGAGACCACACTCAATAATTGTACAAAGAGTAAGTCAACATACACAAAGTTTATTCTACCCTTGAGAACATAGAAATGAATTGAACACCCTGATAGAATAATTCTATTTACAAAAGTAGAGGATAGAGTAGAGACAGAATCAGAGATATTGCTAAAGTCATCATCAGGCTGAGAAGTAGATTGGATGCAGATGTCCCTTCCAGTCGGTCCGCCACTCACCCAGCTTCCTTCCAATGAGATGACTAGAACCTTGGAGACAACTCCGTCCCCAGAGCTTGGATTGACAACAAGAGGAGTTAACCACTTGGACCACAATCACTGGACGAACTGCAATTCTATCCCTTCCTACTGAGTCACTGTTAAAGGCACTAACAGTTCTCTATAGACAGCCTGGCTGGGAGATCCTCCTCCTTGAGGTCACCCCAGTTACTCTCGACTTCAATAAATGTCTGTAGCCAATGACCAATCTAATGGTCCCTGAATAATAGCACGCACCCTTGGTTGGGTAATAGAATAGTTCTGCTGCGAGTTCACAAGAGTTATATGAGAAAAAACATTTCTTAGTTCGTTGACTCTATAGTTACACCATTGTATCAAGCACCTATTTCACAGTTCACAGCAACAATGTTCATTTGGACAATAATTAGTTGTCCTATATACATGATAACACTTTAAAGTCACTATACTAAGCTGGTGTAGGTCTCATCATGACCTGCCACTAGTGCTGACGAAGGTACTGCACAAGGTTATGTGCTAATCTCTGCTTCAAGTTTCCGACGTTTAGGCGGATCAACAATAGATTTGGACTTGATGAGCACCCAGAGCTGAGATTACCCCAACTTGATACATCTCACTGGGCAAACATAGCAACATCATTCCGTATACAGTCGATTGTCTCTTTCACTTAAGCGTGATTGCTCAGGTTGCTGAACATATCATTGCTGAAATAGAGCATCTTCAAACTGTCAGAAAAACGAAACCAACCATCACGTCCCACATGTGCAGTTTCAGGGCACTGGAATCAACTTGGTGAGAATCATTCAGTCAGGATGATTCACCCTTTCGCAAGATGTGGTTTAGTCAGGAGTGGTATGTGTCTCCACCATTCGCTATGGTATACGAAGTGGTTTCAGGCAAACAACAATTGTAGTAGGCTGGTTCCTCAACAGGCAACTCCTGAAAGGAAGGGCGATCGGTGAGAGTAGTCGGCCCCAAACATTGGTCCACATGCATCAAATCATTAACTACTCAACCCTCAGTCAGGCTAATTAGTTATTCAACTAACTAGAGCATCATCTCTATGTTAAGAGTAGTAAAGCATGGGTATCCGTCAATGTCAGATGGCCTCAGAGAACAGCCCTTCAAACAGAGTAACAAGAATGACGAGTCTGAACGTACGTCTCACATATCCCTATTCATCTACCAGTTGTCGCTAAAGTCAATAGCTATCCTAGTTCTAGAGTTAACAGAACTAAACATTAAGGTGAGGCTTCCCTGGACCCCAACCTTACATTATACATTCAATAGTAAACATCATAACAATAAATGTACCATCACTTGGGATATAGTAACAATACATGATCACATAAAGTATGTACACACTCCATTTCGCTGGTGGAACCTCCTGTCCACCCTATAGCGAAACTCTTCTTATCAGACTCTTCCATAGAGTCAAGAAGTCCTCTTGACAAAACATGTTCCCCACATGTTCCAAGGGTTCTGCACCAGTTCTGACCGTCCAAGTGGATTAGCCTTGGCCTGGGCCGAACGTCACGACTGGCCTGGTTCGCCAGTCTCATACTTTCATAACTTGCTCTCAATTCCCATATCCCATTTGTCCCCATGTCTCATTCAACCTCCTTTTGTCCTTCCATACTTCTGTCACATCAGCACTGACTCGTACTTATGCAAGCATGAAAAGAACAGGACAGTAAAGAAAAGAATTAAGAACGCATATTTACATCGCGACGGTAACGCAGTGTTATCACGCGTCAAACCACTCGGCGTTCGGTATCGTTACTAGAAATATCACATAACATGACCTAATATATATACATCATGACACATCATATATATATATATATATATATATATATATATATATATATATATATATATATATATATATATATTTAATGAAAAACTTACCTTCTCACAGAATTTCACAGTCCCACAAAATGAATTCACTATTTCGTTAACACACAATAGTTACATCATTCCCTGTGGCTAAGCATTAAGTGCTCTCTTTACTTAGTAGCTAAGCACATTACTGTTTGAATTCTCCAACTAACAACTTACCTGACTATCCAACAGTTCTTCTAGCCTCAGCTACTGACTGACATAAGTTAGGTTCATATCATACACTAGTAACTGTGTCCTATTATAGAACAGCAACCTAGAATATGCAACTATTTACCATACATGGTTAATAACAGGTGAACACAATACGTCGCTATCACAGGCTTACATTTCAAGCCGTTACCGCAACTACACAGGCTTGTAAATAATGCGACACGCACAGGTGTGGATCGCCCTAGATTCTCAACCTGCTTATCGATCCATTCCTCATTAGCGATGCAAAGTCAACCGCATATTTAATGAGATTAGAACGGTTGCGTTTTGTGATCAATTACAAAGTTAAATTAATTAACCAAGTAAATACCTGAACTGTTCATGGGCAAGCATGCCGTAATGGGCCAACAGTCAGCTGCATCTTGGTTGGGTGTGAGACGCTATACAATCGGCCTAGCAGAGCCATGCATCCCCACGCCTTTAGAGGTAGAAAGTGAATGATTTTTCCAGCCGCATTTCTCCTACGTGCGTACCAAAGCGCACGAGAAACGAGTGCTTCTTAATGCAAGTCAACTTCACGGACAACATTCATTCCCCGGACTAGAATTTCTAGATTCTTCTGCACGAGAATTTGTTAGTGCACCTAGCAACACTGGTCACTCAAATCCAGGTGCTTCGAGAACCTTCTAGACGGAAAATCCTGCTCGGCTTTCTCCAGTATATAAATAACCGGGAAAGTCCCTGATGACGCGCCGAATAGAGCCGAAACATAATAGACAAAAGACAGATGAAGCGTCTTTTCGTCACACCCAGAAGCATTATGCCCACTCCTAAAAAAGAAGGCCACCTGTGTATTACCTGTGGGAAAGTATTTACTGAAAAATACAATCTCACACGTCACACTAATACAGTCCACAAATCCACAGCCCACAAATGTCACAGCTGTGGGCACTTGTATCAACGAAAAGACAACCTACAACGTCACATAAGAGCACACCACCAGACACCCACAGTAGCATCACGATAAAGGATGACACCCTTAGAAACCTCTCAAGCAGGGAAACACACTATTACTCACATAGTAACAGAGGAAAAGGATATCCAACAAAAAGATAGGGCCAATTTGACAACCTTTAGGAATTTCTGCAAGGCGCTGTCGATTATGTTACCCAATCATGTAGTGGTATTAGAAGAAATAGACGACCAGCACCACCGGGTGCCATTGAAACATGTATGATATTAGCGACTGACTACTCAGACAACTGTATACAACTGGGTGATCCAAGAAAGAAGAGACAACGTGTACAGATGTTCATCTATGAAAATTAAAAAAAAAAAGAAAAAAGAAAATCGTTGACTTTGTTATTTTGTGTATGTTTGCAGAACTTTTGTGTTGTACCGCTTTGTGTCTTTGCCCTTTTGAGGTATTGTACTTGTGTATGTGAGCCTGTCTCGCTATACCATTGTGTGGTTGTGTCTCTATTCTTGTCTCTCTGTTCCAATGCGTACTTGTGTACTGGTGTTCCACTGTGTACATGTCGCGTTTATTATTGTTTGTGTGTATCAATTGTTCCACAGCCAAAATGTAACTATTCAACACCAACCCACGACAACAATGAAAATGAAGACAAGAACGTAAACAGACAGCTGCACAAGAACGATAACAGAACAACGAAGATGAATGCAAAACAACAACAAACACAACATATACCACAGAGGCACGAAGACCCCGAAGACGAATACAAGACAACAATAAACACAATGTTTAACAGACACGAAAATCAGAAACATAACAAGGAAACACGATCCTTCTTCTACAGTATCAGGCGTTGCAGAAGAATTTGTAATAATAGTACAATTGTGTGTTGTAGTATGGATTGTGGTAACTAGATCAAGGTAAAACGACAGGATTCGAACACACGGCCACTAGTACAGCGACCAGCGCATAGGCTGGCGCAGAGGGCGGACTTACTTCATATTACCAAATCGATACCCCACCTAACTGATAGCGTGCGCGTGCAGCGCTTATGGGATTTTTCTTCTCGTAATTGCTGTGTGTGTGTGTATATGTGTGTGTGTGTGTCTGTATGTGTTGTGAGTTGATACAGTAGAATACTATCTCTTTTAACTAGGAACTCCGATTCAATCAAACACGGGCCGTCTCCGCAACGAAGGATAGTTGCCACGATCTTCCAATAATGTCTATCACTCGGTTTGAGTTTACATTCTTTCAGGCTGCTGGTCGTCCATCTATTGATGTTATCTTCCCCCACATGTCTCGTTGTCTACCTATTGCTCGCTTGCACGCTGTCTGGCTAGCCAACCTAGTGTTTTATAAGAGTTTTATAACGGGACCGAGCATGTTTTCACTTGCTTCTTCTATATATCTTTCACCAACTCTCTTTTTCAGTTCAGGTTTTCTAAAACAGTTACATGTGAGTGTTTCTGACTCCATGAAATATGGCATATTCTTCTGTATAGCCACATATCCAGGACAGATATTCGACATTTCTAGTTCAGTTTTCAATGTCCAGGCTTCCTCGCCATAGAATGGTGTTGAATATACGAAGCATTTGACAATACTCCTCGTTTTGTGTTGCTAAACTCTTTATATGTTAATACTGATTGCACACGGTTGAAAATCATTTGGGTTACTTCATTTCTGCCCTCATATGTTATTACAGGTTCAAGTTAAGAGAAACCGTATTACTTGTTCTAGTATTTCCCCCTGGCTAATTATCATAGTTTTCGATGTTAGGCTGTTGATATTATACATTTTAGGGTGTTTGTTTCAAGTTAGTGGGCCTGGGATAGATGGAAATACAAGGCTTAGGTGTTTTGCCCTCGTTAGTTGTATTTCTTTGGAAAAAAAAACAAAAACAATAACAATGTACCGCCAGGACAAGTTGAGGTGGAGAGATAATACATGTACAGACCTACAAGCACTTGGAATCAACGACTGGCAAGAGAAGGTCCACCAGAGAGACGAATGGAGACGGATTGTATTTGCAGCAAAGAACCTCAATGGCTCGGAACGCTGAAGAAGAAGAAGAAGAATAACAGGCACTCCTGTTAGTAAGTGGCGTCTATGGATAAATAAAAGATACACAGGGTTGTCTATTATATAACACTAACAAAGGGTCTTTGTATGTAGAAAGGAACTAGACTCGTTATCATAAGACTATCAAACACAGACAACCAAGCAAAATAATAATATTGTGAATTTGCCAAGTGTCATATTAAAAAGCAAGATATTACGATCGATCTGCGGGGGTAATATTGGACACCATCATCCCATCATAAGAAGAGTTGGCTTATAACAGGCGCAATAACGATATATAGCTGAACAACAGAATAATTATCTATATCCAACTGCACATCACACTATCTTCATCAGATGTGTCCTCCGTGGGAAAAGTAAACGTATCCCCATTAAAGAGGTTTTCATCAACATGATATTATTTCCATGGGTCATCTTACTTCTTAACATAACCCCGTATCACACCACTAGATACAATTCTCCGTTCAACGTACTCTATTTACTACATAACCTTCACGGGTTTCACAAAGTCTCTATTCCATAATGTTTCATTGCCTACCTGTCATCAATTAGATTTACACCAATACCTAAACTCTTCGTGATCATTATTTCAATTTGTATTGCACACAGCGTCAGCCCTCTAAGTATTTTCACCAGTTGTCACCAGAGTCAAATCCTTCAACCAAACCTTCCATAGTTTCCTCAAACCAGTCACTTAGAGACCTGTTGTGTATAATCTGTAAGTATTTCAAGAGTGTCTTGAACGTGTAAATCTAATTGATGACCGGTAGATGAGACCCGTGAAGGTTATGTAGTAAACAGAGTACGTTGAGCGGAGAATTGTATCTGGTGGTGTGATACGGGGTTATGTTAAGAAGAAGGGTGACCCATGGAAATAATATCATGTTGATGAAAACCTCTTTAATAGGGATACGTTTACTGTTCCCACGGAGGACACATCTGATGAAGATAGTGTGATGTGGAGTTGGATATAGTTAATTATTCTGTTGTTCAGCTATATATCGTTATTGCGCCTGTTATAAGCCAACTCTTCTTATGATAGGATTATGGTGTCCAATATTACAACCGCAGATCGATCGTAATATCTTGTTTTTTAATCTGACGCTTGGCAGATGCACAATATTATTATTTTGCTCGGTTGTCTGTGTTTGATAGTCTTATGATAACGAGTCTAGTTCCTTTTCTACATACAAAGACCCTTTGTTAGTAGACAACCCTGTGTATCTTTTATTTATTCATAGACGCCACTTACCATCAGGAGTGCCTGTTATTTACATGTGTAAAAGGTACCTCAACTTATCCTGGCGGTACATTGTTGTCCCCCCCCCCCCCCACCCCAAAGAAATACAACTAACGAGGACAAAACACCTAAGCCGTGTATTTCCATCCATCCCAGGCCTACGAACTTGTAATAAACACCATTAAATTTATAATATCAACAACCTAACATCGAAAACTATGATAATTAGCCAGGGGGAAATACTAGAACAAGTAATACAGTTTTCTCCTAACTTGAACCTGTAACAACATATGAGGGCAAAAGTGAAATAACCCAAATGATTTTCAACCGTGTGCAATCATTATTAACATATAAACAGTTTAACAACACATAAAAAGAGGAGAATTTCAAATGCTACATACATTCAACACCACACTATGGCGAGGAAGCATGGGCATTGAAAACTCAACTAGAAAAGTCGAATAGCTGTCCTGGATATGTGGTTATACAGAAGAATATGCCATATTTCATGGAGTCAGAAATACTAACATGTAACTGTTTTAGAAAACCTGAACTGAAAAAGAGAGTTGGTGAAAGATAGCAAGTGAAAACATGCTTGGTCCCGTTATAAGACTCTTATACCCCTCTGCCGTGCGTCCACCTTGACGAGGTAGAGGGGCTTGAGCGTTCCAATGACCCCAAGAGCTATGCCGACGGTAGCACAGCTACTGGTAGGGTCACCCATGTCGGACAGGTCAAGGGAGAGGGACCAGACGAAGTGACGCACAAACCTGCTGCCTTGTAGGTAGACTGGGGACAGTCAAAGGCTAGGGAAAGCATCCCGAACAAATGCTTGTCGAAATCGGATGTACTGAGCCACAGACTTGACAAAGAAGTGCAACGTAACTTTATCATTTCATGATGCCACAGATGAAAATTAATCGTTATGGTGCTAATCCCGTGAAGTCCCATCAGGCGGTGATAGTGCCGGGCCCCCTGCCTCGAGGGGGTCCACCCATGACTACTGGTGGTCACCTTCCCCTGTGCTGTGGAGTCAAGGCACAGAGGAGTAGGTTAAGAGTTATTGACCAAACACCCCGGACACTCAACATACTACAATGGAATGCAGAAGGAGTTTATAACAAGAAAGCCTCCCTAACACAGCGTCTTCATAAAGATAGAATAGATGTGGCATGCATTCAAGAGACACACCTCAACGCCAATCGCACATTTTCAGTCGAGGGATATCAGGCCACACGTTTCGACCGCGAAGGACACAAAGGAGGAGTTGTAATACTTACACGAAATACAATACCTTGCAGCGAAGTATCTGTGATCTCTGACAACCAAACGGAAATTATAGGTGTTGATATAATGATAAAGGACGTGAAAATAAGAATTTACAATCTGTATAGCCCGGCAGATAAGGATCTTACACTCTCAAACATGGAAATAACTGACACAAATTGCATTGTTGTCGGAGACTTTAATAGCCGTTCAGAAAGATGGGGATACCCAGATACTGACAAAAGAGGAGATGAAGTGGAGGACTGGGAAATAGACTCAAATCTCCATCTACTCAACAAAGCGGATGACACACCGAGCTTCTACTCCAGAAGATGGATTACCACTTCTACTCCAGACTTAGCTTTCTGCACAGGAGACATCCTCCACAAAATCGATCGCCATGTGCTTGACCAATTAGCAGGTAGTGACCACAGACCAATAAAGCTTGTAATAAATATGGAGTATGTTCCACAGGAGCAAAAGCCTTTGCCCCGCTGGAATTACAAACGAGCAGATTGGGACAGATTTTCCATACTAACAGACAAATATTGTGAAAACATAAATACACGATATGGCAACATGAAGCAAATGGTGGAAAGTCTAAACAGAGCAATAATACAGGCGGCCACTGAGTCTATTCCAAGAGAAGCGAGGAAAAATTACAAACCATACTGGACTGAGGAACTACAAATTTTGGAGGACAAAGTTGAAGATGCTAGGAAGACCGCAGAGAGAGAACAAACAACTGAAGCGAACATCTCTCTCAAAGCCATCTCAGCAAAATATAAAAGAACAATAAATCAAACAACAAGAGATTGTTGGAGGAAAAAAACAGAAAACCTGAATTTTGACAGGGATGGAAACAAACTATGGAAACTAGTGAAAGCCATGAACAATGAAGGACCTAGAAACAAACAAATAACAATTAAACAAGGAAATGCCTTGCTTACAGGAAAAAAGGCTGCAAATGCACTAATGGAACACTATGCCAGTGCAAACCACATTGATATTACAACCGAACAGAAGAAAGCAATCAAAGATAAACAGATACATCATAGATATACAGAAACAGCAGCAGAATATATGATGGCAAATCTAACAATGGAAGAAATGGAACAGGCAATGAATACCCTAAAAAAGAAGACATCACCAGGAAAGGATGGAATCACAAATGAAATGCTAATAGGACTAGACACTAAGGCAAAAAAGAAACTACTAGCAGTCCTAAATTACAGCTGGAAGAGGGGAATAGTCCCACAGGCATGGAAGGAAGCTATACTAATACCAGTCCCAAAGAAAGGAAAAGACCTGGAAGAACCAAATGGCTATCGACCTATCAGTCTTCTTAGCTGTGTAGGAAAATTAATGGAACGCATTATCAATGGCAGGCTAACATGGCATCTCGAAGAAAACCAACTCTTAACACCTCACCAAGCAGGATTCAGAAAGTACAGATCCACTGAAGATCAAATAACCTATATAGCTCAGGAAATAGAGGATGCCTTCCAAGAGAAAAAGCACACACTAGCGGTCTGGATAGATTTAGAAAAAGCATTTGATAAAGTATGGAAGGAAGGACTGAAAGTAAAACTGCAAAAAATGCATGTTTGTGGGAAAATGTACAAATGGATCAGCCACTACCTTGAGAACAGAACTGCCAGGACAAAAGTACAAGGACAAACCAGCAAAATGATGCTGTTGGAGCAAGGTGTCCCCCAAGGAGGAGTTCTTTCACCAACATTATTCCTAGCATATATAAACGACATCACGGAAAATTTTCCAGCCAGAGTACACACATCATCCTTTGCAGATGACCTAGCCATATGGACATCTGAAGAATATATTAGTACAGCTAACAGCAGAATACAGCAAGCCCTATTAGCGCTAGAGGACTGTTCAAAATCATGGCTAGTGAAGATAAGTGAGGAGAAAACAACATGCACAGTATTCTCCCTCTCAACTAAAACTCAGCAACCTAAGCTGGTATTGAATGGAAAAATATTGCGCCATGAAGAAAATCCAAACTATCTAGGAGTCACCTTTGATCGTCGCCTGACATGGAAGACACAGGTTGAGAAAAATCGAACAAGAGCAAGGCAAAGAATGGCAATCATGAAAAAGCTTGCTGGTACAACGTGGGGAGCAGATGAGAAAGTTCTCAAGAAGTTATATACTGGACGGGTGAGGCCAGTACTGGAATATGGCATTGCAGCTTGGGCAACAGCAGCTAAGTCAAACTTTAACAAAATAAGCAGAGTCCAAAATCAAGGAATGCGAATCATAACTGGAAGCCTGAAGACAACGCCTATTAATGAACTAGAAAAGATCACTTGTTTACAACTAATGCAGGATAGAAGAGATAGCAGAGCCCAGCAACAAGCTGAAAAATTTAGAAGATTGACAGACCACCCTATGTATAAAAGGTTTAGTGGTTTTGGAAAGGGAAGACTGAAGCGTAGCAACTTTGTAGAAACTGCAAAACGAAAGATTAGGGCAGATCCCATACTTAACATATCAACAGTCAAACCCATTTACAATGCACATAAGTTCCCAGCTTGGAGACAGCAGCAACTGCCTGAGATGATAGAAAACATTCCTGGTATTGAGAAAAAGAACACTCAGCATGAAACCGAAAGAAGAGAAATCACCCTAAACTACATAAAAGAACATTACCCAAGCAGCAATTGGACCCATGCTTATACAGATGGATCAGCCAAAAATTCAGTAGAGAATGGAGGAGGAGGAATTCTCCTAAATTTAAAAAAATGGAGTGAAAAAAACACATTCAGTGGCAACTGGAAAGTTTTCAAGTAACTTCAAAGCGGAGGTAAAGGCTCTGAAAACTGCAGCAGAAATGCTCTTGATGGAGGAAAATAAAGAGACGCGAATAGCTATCTTTACAGACGCAAAGTCAGCTGTCTCAATACTGAAGAGCAATAACAGCACAGAAATAGCTGACCTAAGAGCAGCACTCCATGGTCTATGCCAGAAATCCAAAAAAGTTGTAATACCGTGGATACCATCACATTGCAGTATACCTGGAAATGAAGAGGCTGACAGACTGGCAAAAGAGGGCGGACGACTACCACAGCCTGACATAGACATAACCTATAATGAGGCAAAGAGGTTGATAAAAAGCACTTATAGAACCAAATGGGAATCAGAGCATCCAGGCCACCAGAAGGATGATGCATATTACAAACTCGACCGAAGAGAACAAGTAGCAATCTTCAGACTCCGCACAGGACACAACAGGTTGAAATACCACTTGTTCAACAAACTAAAGATAGGAGATACAGATGAATGTAATTGTGGAACTGGTAAAATGACAGCTAAACATTTGCTGCAAGAGTGCCCAATATATGCAGAACAGAGAAAGATATTTTGGCCCACACCTGCTTCATTCGAGGACAAGCTCTATGGAGATATCAACAAGCTCAAGTCGACTGCAGCTTACTTTAACTGTATTCAGGTTGACATTTAAATGTACATGAAGAAGTATTTAGACTGCCACACTTCATTACCACAGGCATGTCGGTTACACAAGCCTCCCAGAGGCATGAAATGGAATATTGCTTGGATAGCAAATCCATTACGTGGAAAGTCCGAATCGAAAGCTCACTGTGTGGGCTTCAAAAAAGGTGGAAAAAGTGTCCTAGTTGCACAAAATGAAATATGCTTGGATAGCAAATCCATTACGTGGAAAGTCCGAATCGAAAGCTCACTGTGTGGATGTCATCTGCAAACTACATTCTTCTGGCTTCTGGAAGAACAGCCTATGGTGAACGGAAGGCCCAATATACGGAAGTGAGGCTAAGCAGCCATGTGCAGGACGTGACGATTCCTTGGGTGAGCCCAGTACCAGAGCGGCGTGTGATGGCTCTGCAATTATGGAAGCCTCCTTGGATGGCGGGGAATGCCCACATGGTCTGCCCCTGCCTTCCCTTGAGGGCCGACCAGGATGCCTTTGGCTGTTCTATATGGGCCAGCTGGGATGGGAGATAACACCACAACAGTGAGAGTCTAACGTCCTAAGAAACCCCCGGGAAGGTTAACCCGGTCAACAAATGCCCGCAGAAGTCGGATGTGTCGGCCTAACGGCGCAAGAACGCAGCTCTGCTGTAAACAGGCACAACGCAATCACGTCCGAAAAAAAAAACTCCGGATGAACGAAGAAGAAGACTCTTATAAAACACCAGGTTGGCTAGCCAGACTGCGTGCAAGCGAGCAATAGGTAGACAGCGAGACAAGTGGGGGAAGATAACATCAATAGATGGGCGACCAGCAGCCTGAAAGAATGTACACTCAAACCGAGTGATAGACATTATTGGAAGTTCATGGCAACTATCCTTCGTTGCGGAGACGGCCAGTGTTTGATTGAATCGGAGTTCGTAGTTAAAAGAGATAGTATTTACACTGTATCAATTCGCAACACACACACACACACACACACACACACACACACACACACACACACACAAACAGAGCAGTCACGAGAAGAAAAATCTCATAAGCGCTGCACTCTCGCGCGCCATCAGTTAGGTGGGGTATCGATTTGTTAATATGAAGTAAGTCCGCCCTCTGAGACAGCCTATGCACTGGTCGCTGTACTAGTGGCCGTGTATTCGAATCCTGTCGTTTTACCTTGATCTGGTTACCACAGTCCATACTAATACACACAATAAGTTATTAATTATATTATATTATAATTATATTATTACAAATTCTTCTGCAACGCCTGATAATGTATTTTCGTGTTTCCTTGTTATGTTTATGATTTTAGTGTCTGTTATATATTGTGTTCGTTGTTGTCTTGTATTCGTCTTCGAAGTCTTCGTGCCTCTGTGGTATATGTTGTGTTTGTTGTTGTCTTGCATTCATCTTCGTTGTTCTGTTATCGTTCTTGTGCAGCTGTCTGTTTACATTCTTGTCTTCATTTTCATTGTTGTCATGGGTTGGTTATGTGTAGTTAGATTTTGGCTGTGGAACAATTGATACACACAAACAATAATAAACGCGACATGTACACAGTGGAACACCAGTACACAGGTACGCATTGGAACAGAGAGACAAGAATAAAGACACAACCACACAATGGTATAGCAAGACAGGCTCACATTCACAAGTACAATACCCCAAAAGGACAAATACACAAAGCGCTGCAAAACAAAAGATCTGCAAACATATACAAAAATAACAAAGTCAAAGATTTTATTTTTTGCTTTAACATTTTTTTTTTATAGATGAACATCTGTACACGTTGTCTCTTCTTTCTTGGATCACCCAGTTGTATACAGTTGTCTGAGTAGTCAGTCGCTAATATCATATATGTTCCAAGGGCAACAGGTGGTGCTAGTCGTCTCTTTCTTTTAATACCACTACATGATTGGGTAACATAATCGACAGCGCCTTGCTGTAATTCCCAAGAGTTATCAAATTGGCCATATCTTTTTGTTGGATATCCGTTTCCTCTGTTACTATGTGAGTATTAGTGTGTTTCCTTGCTTGAGAGATGTCTAAGGGTGTCGTCCTTTTTCGTGATGATACTGTGGGTGTCTGGTGGTGTGCTCTTATGTGACGTCGTAGGTTGTCTTTTCGTTGATACAAGTGCCCACAGCTGTGATATTTCTGGGCTGTGGATTTGTGAACTGTATTAGTGTGACGTGTGAGGTTGTATTTTTCAGTAAATACTTTCCCATAGGTAATACACAGGTGGCCTTCTTTTTTTAAGGAGTGGGCATAATACTTCTGGGTGCCAATAAGATATCTTGATACTAGTTAGTTGATAGCAGTAGCTTGGTACACGGTCTTTATATTTCAGTGACTTAGTAGCTGTTTGACCTCGAGAATGCAGAGTCTTTATATTTCAATTAATTGACCCCGTATACCACACCTGTGAAAACTGCAAGCACAACAATTTTTAGTGTCCAAGAATATTTTAATTGTTAAGTTGTTTAATGATCTACTGAACGATCCCATCTTTGACTCGGGAAGGCTGTTTGTGTGTCTACTCATCTGTATTGAGTCTTTCAAGGTCGATAAAGTATATTTCTAAAAAAGAATTAATATTGTCAATCTTTCCTTGAGCGAAAAGTTTCATATTTCTTGTGATACATATGGATCTTAACCAGTGGTGTTGAAAACAGGTCTTCCACAGGTACCCCATTCAGGTCTTGTCTGGTTTCAATGTGTGCCTCTTGTAATAGCTAAACATACGGCCCCCTCCCAGCATATTCATCGGCGTCAATTGGCTAATAGTGCCAGTTCTGTGTTTGTTGACGAGGCCCCTCTTTTTACAGATGTTCCTCTCGTGTCTAGCTGTGCCAATTCTTACTCCCATGTCTCTCATCCTGGACAACGATGTGGATTCACTGACGTCAAAGTTCTCTGTTCTCGACATCTCTTTCAGGATGTTAATAACATCGGCGAGTTCCATGGACTGGCCATCATCAGGGGATGCAGAGAAGGCCAATTTATCAGCTCGTTCATTTCCCTCGACACCCGCATGTCCCGGTACGAAGATGAAGGTAATCTTATGGACAACGGACTTCCTCAGCGAATCAGTCCACTGTCTACTTACAGATCCTGCATCTACCCTTCGAATCATGCTCATTGAATCACTTAGTACACACACGTTGGTATAATGCTGTGATTCCAGCCACATGAAAGCCTGTGTTACTTCCATCACTTCCATCGTCATGCTGCTCGTGGTCACGGAGTGGGCACCACTGGATTCTTGAACGGGCTGTAAATGCCCACACACTTCTCTGCTTAACAACAGATCCATCTGTATAGATGAGCACTTCGGGGTTGTCTGAGTGTTCATTGATGAGCGCGTTGACCTCTGCATTGACAGCGGCAGGGTTCTGCTCTCGCACCGTCTTTCAAGTATGGTAATGCAGGAGAAGGTGCACTTAAAAGCTGGAGGCACAGGCACCCATTCATTACCGAGGTTGATACTAGTAGGACTGCAGACCTGTCTGATGACATCTTCCTCCCGAACCATCCATGATTTGCCCCTCTTTAGCCTGTCGCTCTTTTCTCCGAATATATTTTCATGCAGAGGGTGCTGCTCATCTGCACTTATTTTTAAGTATGCACGAGCTCTCCAGATCTTGATCCCGTGGTTCATGGTCGGGAAGTCAAGGAGGTATCTCAGTGCTGCACAGCTGGTGTCTCTCGCGCAGCCCAAAATGATGCGCATGGCTTCGTTTTGTACCTTTTCAAGTCTTCCAATCTGCGTAGGGCTGACAGTGAGGATGGCCAGGGCATACTCGATTGGTGAAAGTACCAGTCCTTGGAATAGAAGTACTAACAGTCTTTCCTCTATATTGGCAGTTGCCATGACTCTTATTGCTGACAAACCTGTTCGAGCTTTCCTTATGACATAATCAACATGCTCTCTGAATGATAGGCTACGATCAAACCTCACGCCAAGATATGTCATCGACTGGATTCTATTAAAAATACTCCCATCCATCCTCACTGCCGCCAGGTCTGTTTTCACAATATGGTTTTTTAGGGAGAACCGATGCCGTTGCAGGGTTGACAAGGGCACTGGCATCAGCACACTATGAGGAAATTCCATCTAGTTTGCCCTGCATAACATTGGCAACCGCCTGTCTCTCTCGACCCTGTCAATACACAAGAATGTCGTCAGCAATTGACAGTCTTACGCCCCCCCCCCGTCCAACTGTTGTTCAGTGATCGGCACCGCATACACGTTGAATAGTACTGGTGACAGTGGTAAACCCTGCGGCAATCCTGGACATATCGTTGTCGACTCAGAAGACCAACTCCCACATCTTAGGACCACCTTCCTCTGGAACAGGACTGCAGCTATCCATCGTATAAAGTGAGGGTACATTTTCAGTCTGAGAATGTTTTTTCATCAAGTGCTCTAAGGATACTTTATTGGATGCGTCCTCTAAGTCTATGGCAGCCGCACATGTTTCTTCTCTGCTCTGTAACCTTTCATAAACGTCATGAGCAATGACCGACGCATTCAGCCATGACTCTTTGTTGCATCTGTATCCTCCAAGTGTGGGCGGGAAGCAGCCGAGCTGTTCCAAGTCACGAGCAAGCCTGTGTGCTACAATTTTCTCCAGTAGCTTTGCCAGCAGTGTTCTGCATCGTTATGATTCTGTAGCCGCATATCTTGGAAAGGTCTTTGTTAGGTTTTGGCAGTGGTAACAAGTAGCTGTGTAGCCATTCCTCTGTGACCAGGCCCCTCTGGATATTGGTGTTAAATTATCTGGCCAGTTCTTCCATGTCATCATCTGACATCGTCTGTAGGTCCCCATATCGGACGCCGCCTGGGCCTAGTGCAGTGTTGGCTGGTTTCTTGAGAATTGCGCGTAATGCCTCAGCAGGGATTACAAATTCTTCGCCCGCCCGGCCTCCTCGCACAACTGAGAGAGTGTCGTTGTGGCCCTCTGTCTGGCGGCCTCGTCTTTCTGATCATTCTGCTCTATGTAGCATGCAAGGAGGGCCTTCCCTTTATCCGCATCCGACTTTTTCCATGTGAGGTCTGTATCTTGAAAGTCTGGAATATCCCTCCGTTGTGCAGCACCGTTCATGCTCTTATGGAGGCGCCAGAATGTCGTGAGAGACCGCTCGGAGCACACCTTCATGCAGAACTCATCCCATTTCTTGGCCTATGACTGTTTGGCGCAGGATTTGACTAAGGTCGTCCTATGGACCTCAGTCTTCAGGTTCGCCAACTCAACCTGTGGCATGTTAGCCTTTCTGGCTTTTTGCCAGTCTTTGACAACCTGCCTCTTTCCCAGCCATGCGCTCTCGACCTCACCGTCCCACCATGGTGGTTGCAACCATATTTCTTTTCTCCTGCGGGAGGAAGTTAGTTTTCTTGTTCTGATCTTGCTTAAGGCGCCTTAGACAGTGGAGTCATACGGGAAGGCATTCGTCTTGTTTCCTTGACTCCTGGCCCTGTCTTTCTCGACCAAGATGACGCAAGGGTAGTGTTCACTGTCGTGGTATCCCAGTGTGCCCCACCGGCACCTTGGTGCGATGGTGGGCGACACCAGGGCCAAGTCAATGACACTGTCAGAATCACTTGGACAGACTAGGGCAGCAGATACCAGGGCATCCTCCAGAACTTCTCCTTGTCTATTGGTGATATTATTCCCCAATTGACTGCCTCTGGCATTGACGTCCCCGCAGTAGATGATATGCCTTTCCTCCATAGCGAACAATCCCTGCCACTGTCGAACGTCGACCTTCCCGTTACACGCTAAAACGTTCAGAGTTACAAGCTGCGCTGACGCCATTATTCTTTTTTTGTCTGCACTTGCAGGGCATTACTGTGATAGGTTGGAAAGGGGGCTTTTTGGATCTGAGGAGTATGAGATCTGTGGGAAGCCAAAACAACGCCCCAGAGGTAACACTAAAACACGTAGGGTACCCCACGGAGCCCCACCCCAGGGCCCCGGGGCGCACCGCCCGAGAAGGTCGCCTGTGAGAGACCGGGTTGCCTACAGGCGACTCAAGTCGGCGTGATATACTTCCGGCTGCGAGAGGCCGGGTCGCCTGTAGGCCACCCAAGCTGGTAGGCTCCAACAAATTAGACCCATATCCCCATTGGGTGTACCAAGATGCGTATCGCAAATAATAAGTGTAAGTGGTTGCGGCTATACTCCACAGATCTCTGTGAGCGTAGCTCTGTGGGGGAGTACTATTAGGTTCACAAGGCACTACTACGAAAGGGGTTAGGTACAAAGCCTTGTAGTAGTTGTGGGAAGTGGGTGACCAACAAACTGTCGCGATGCCTGGGCTGTGGCTATGATCGGTTAAAGGCGGTGAATAGATACCACCAAGTTGTGAAGCCACACAGGCAGGAGCTTCGACGTTTGAGCCATGCCACCCACAGCGAAGCACCCAGTTAGAGACATGCCTCCGAGATAATGTACCAGATACTATATTGTGTCTAGGTTGGATTTTCTCCCACCCTTTAGAGATATAGATCCTATAGTGTGTACTGAAAAAAAAAAGCCTACGCTAAGGCAGCTACAATAGCAAGCAAGTATGGGATGCCATACAGTGGGAGGAGGAAAGCCGCTCTTGAGGGAGAAATAACCAGAGCGCGTGAGTGGGTTAGTGCAGAGCTGCTCAGACGCAACCCAGGGCTGCAGGGTGGGCGGCATGAAGCCAAGATTGCCACGCCCCTGAGATTTGTAAAGGCCCGCCGCGAGTCCCGCGCCGAGCCCCGCGCCGAGCACCAAGTCGAGCGCGAAGCCGAGCACCAGGGCCGCGCCGAGCGCCAGCGCCGCTCCGAACGCCGTGCCGAGCGCAAAGCCGAGCGTCTGCGCCGCATAGAGCTCCAGCGGCCCATTCAAGACATCATCGCGGGGACGGTGGAGGCGTTCTTCCGCAATGCGCCAGAATAAAAACTCAAACGGGAGATGCTTGGGGCTTGAGAGACTATGAAGAGGTCGTCCCCGAGTGCACCGAGTACGACAACCCAGAGTTATTTCTCGAAGCTATGATACCAGCCACAAAGAGGTTGGTACTGGAAGCGCTAGGAATGTATGGTAGTGGTAAAATATACTTGTGTCTTCACCTAAAATATTACCGCACCACTCCAGAAGGTAAAAGAATAACAACGACCGCATACCATGGAAGTAGGAACCACGAAGTATTGCAAGAGGGGGATATTGATGAGGGGCTGGACCAGGCTAGAGCTAAGATATTCACAGACAGTGAGTGCTTCACCGATCATGGTTCGTAGTGGAGTTATGATGAGTGTTTGCAGCTCGACCTTCGCATTTCACGATACCAACCATTCTGAGGCACTAGTTACATTGAGACCCACACGGTTATCCCACCACGCACGGTGATGAATGTGAAGAATGAGGACAACCGCTGCTTTGAATGGGCCATTCTCTCAGCCCTCTACCCAGCGCCCGACAATGTAGATAAAGTGTACCATTATAGAAACCACCTGGGCGAGCTAAACTTTAAAGGAATAGCGTTCCCAGTGCAGCTGACCAGCATCAGCAAATTTGAGAACCAAAATCCCACCATAGCCATCAACGTCTTTGGGTGGGACAATGGACCAGTGATACTCCGGAAATCCGCCCACAAGTGAAACCAAATCAACCTTATGCGCCCGAGTAAGGGTGAGAGCAGGCACTATGTCTGGATCAAGAATATGGAGCGCCTGCTATACAAAAACAGCAAACACAAGGGTAAGAAGTATCCATGTCTCAACTGCCTCCATGTCTACTCCACCCAGAATCTCTTGAATCAGCATGAACCACTCTTCCAAGGCGTTAACACAGACTGTCAAGTGAATGTTATGCTTGAGGAAGGAAACAACACCATGAAATTCAAGTCCTACCAAAGACAGATGAGGGTATCATACATCATATACACAGACTTTGAGACGCTAAACGTTCCAGTACAGGGAGCAGCAATGGACCCAAGGCAGAGCAACACGCGTCTACTCGCCAAGCTACACCATTGTATGCTCTGACGGCCTCATCACAGTCCCAGTCATATACTGGGGAGAGGACACCGCCGACGAATTCCTCCGATGTATGGGGCGAGAGGTGGCCGCCATCCGCAGTAAGTTGCATCGACCAGCTCTGATGGTGCAGGGTGAAAAAGACCGCGAAGACTTCGCCACGGCCACGACCTGCCATATCTATGAAGAGCCACTGGGGGAGGATAAGGTGAGAGACCACTGCCATATTACCGGTAAATACCGAGGCGCAGCCCACAATTCCTGTAATATGACATGGCGCATTTCCAAAGACAAGCTGAGGGTGCCAGTAGTCTTCCACAATCTAAGAGGATACGACTCCCACCTCATTATGCAGGCAGCTGCAAGCTGGATTGGGGAAAGATAACCGTGTACAAGAAGAAGAAATATGGTGGGTGGTATGCTGAAGAGGTAGGCAACGCAACGATCACATGCATACCAAACAACATAGAGAAGTACGCCTCCTTCACAATCGGACAGCTGAAATTCACTGACAGCCTACAGTTCATGAACAGCTCCCTAGACACACTAGTGGGGAACCTCAGTGAGTTGTCGCGCACCTGCTGTGGTAAATCAATGACTCCCTCGCGCGGTGGTGACGACAGAGTCGCAAGATGTGAGACATGTGATACACAGAAGCGCACCCCTTGGGCAACGCTAATGAGCAAGTTCAGGGCCACACTAAGCAATAGGCACGAGTGCCACACACATCTCCTTCTCCGTAAGGGCGTATAGCCCTACGAATACATGGACAGCGTAGAGCGATTTGGTGAAGAACACCTGCCACCCATAGAGGCTTTCTACAGCAGAAGGAATCAGTGACGCCGACTATGCCCATGCTAAAAAAGTATGGCAGGAGCTCGGCTGCAAAACTCTCGGAGACTACCACGACTTATACCTGAAAACAGACGTCCTCTTACTGGCCGACGTTTTCGAGGCATCCCGGGACACTTGCATGCGGGTGTAAAGGCTCGACCTAGCCCACTACATCAGTTGCCTGGCCTGGCGTGGGACGCGCTCCTGAAAAAGACGAAGGTGCAGCTCGAGCTCCTGACTGATCAGGACATGCACCTCTTCGTCGAGAAGGGTCTCCGAGGCGGTGTGGCAATGGTCTCAAAGCGATGTGCAAAGGCCAACAACCCCAAGACCCCAGACTATAATCCCAAGGCCCTAAATCATGGATCATGTACCTCGATGCGAATAATATATACGGTTGGGCAATGATGGAATACCTCCCCACCAGTGGGTTCCGATGGACCAATCCGACTCTCGAGGAGGTACTGAACTCCCCAGACAACGCCCCAGAGGGATGGCTTGTTGAGTTTGATATGAAGTACCCACCCGGCACATCTGCATGAAGCTCACTTTGACTACCCACTAGCACCAGAAACAATGTCCATCCCAGAGGGTTGGTTGAGCGACTATCAGCGTGAGCTTCAGAACAAACTGGGGGGTAAGTTCACGGAGCAAACAAAGCTGGTACCCAACCTCCACAACAAGGAGCGATACATTGTCCACTACCGCAACCTCAAACTCTATCACAACCTCGGTATAGAGGTCACCAAGATCCACAAAGCCATCAAGCTCAATCAGACCCAATGGATGAAGCCATACATAGAAATTAACACGGCTCTAGTACGAACCCAAGCCAAGTCGGAATTCGAGAAAGACGTCTTCAAGCTGATGAACAACTCAGTCTTTGGGAAGAGCATGGAGAATGTCCGTAAATGCATCAGAGTCGACCTAGTCACGGACATCGAGGTCAACCGGCTCCGAAAATTAACCGCCAGCCCCAACTTTGAATCACGTAGAACAGGGGTGGGCAAACTACGGCCCGCGGGCCGCATGCGGCCCGCCAAGTGATTTTATGCGGCCCGCGAGGGCATTTAGAAATAAAAATTTTTAATTCGTTTTTTAGATTATTTTGTTGAATTTTACAGAATTTCATGTACCGTTATGATAAGTGTCAATAACAAACGTAAGATTGAAGATGAATGCCGTATTTTTAATGATGAATGGACAACTAAGTACTGTTTTATAAAAGTTGGTAGCAAATCAGTTTGCTTGTTGTGTCTTGAGTCAGTGGCTGTCTTCAAAGAGCATAATTTAAAAAGACATTATCAAACAAAACATTCCGATTTCGGATATAATTTAACGACCGAAGAGAAGGAAAGGAAATGCCTTGAGTTGGTGAAAAATTTGGAGAAGCAGCAAACTCTTTTTCACTAAACAGTCTTCAACTCAAGATGCTGCAACTGAAGCTAGTCTTGTGCTGTCACACAGAATTGTAAAACAGAACAAGCAATTTTCTGATGGTGAGTTCATCAAGGAATGTTTGCTAGATGCAGCAAACATTATGTGTCCAGAACAAACAAACAAAAAAAAAAAAAAAAAAAAAAAGATTTGACAACATTACTTTATCAAGGAGAACTGTGGTCAGACGTGTTGACAAGATCAGTGACAATTTGATACATAAACTTCAAGATGCAAGTAAACAATTTTTGTGGTACTCTCTTGCATTGGATGAGAGTCAATCAATCATCATGTGCCATGCCGGAAAGCGTGGGCGGTCATGACTCGCCATTTCACTCGATCACCAGTGTCGTGGATCACCAGCTCAGTGTTCCTGTCTCGTCCATGCCATGTGGCCAAGCCATCCAGGTATTTTCCTCTCGGTCTTCCTCTTGGTCTGTTCCCCTCGATCTTGCCAGTTGTCACTAAGTTCTCCAATCCATTTCTTCTCATAACATGTCCAAAACATTTTGACTGTCTACGTCTAATTTCTCTAATCAGTTTACGATGTTCATTTGTCTCCTGTAGTACTTGGTCATTAGTTTTTCTGTCTGTCCATGGTATTCTTTGCATTTTTCTCAGAAACCACATTTCTGCAGCCATCAGGTGCTTTTCAGCTTGACTGCTCATTGTCCAAGTTTCACAACCATACAAAAGAGTGTACCGATGAGAGTACCGATGTACATTATACTGCCCAATTATTGATATTTATACGTGGAATAAACACTTCTTTCAAACTCAATGAAAAGTTACTGAGTGTTGAGTCACTCAAAGACACAACCACAGATCATGATATATTCAATGCTGTTACTAACTGTATTGAAAGAACTGGGTTGGTTTGAAACAAGATGGCAAGTGTTACAACTGACGGAGCTCGTGCTTTGACGGGGGAAAATGTAGATTTGGTAAAGTTGATAAGTGATAAGATTAAAGCAGAATATCCAGACAACACATTATTACCACTTCACTGTGTGATGCTGTCATGCGAATTTCAACAAGTAAACTTGCTCCAGATTTCAAGAATATTGTCAAAAATTGCAAGCAGTTACATACACCTCATTAGAAATCAACAACTGTAGTGACAATGTAGTCGCTGTGTGTCTAAATTTTAGCCATTGATAGATAATAAAGAATATTTGTTAAAATAACGAGTTGGAAAATCGTATTAACAAATTAGTAAAAGTTTTTGTCCATATTGACAAATATAATGTATAAGTGTATAAGTAAAATAAAATTGCAATAATTAGCTATTTATACTGCTTAATAACCTATAAATAATTAATAATTACTTATTGTGGTAGGTTGCTGCAAACACAATGGATATATATATATATATATATATATATATATATATATATATATATATATATATATATATATATATATCTATAAAACAAAGTGTATGTGTATATATATGTATGTATGTATGTATGTAAATATGTATGTCCTTTATTTGTTCGCGAACGGCCCATCCGATTGAGATGAAATTTTCTACACGCCTTCCTTTCATTCCAGAGCTGTCAACTGTCATAGTTTTTTTTTCTTCTTCCTCCTCCTCCCTCCTCCCCCTCCCAAAATAAGTACGTAAATATATGATGATGATGATGAAAGAATCCCCGAACCAAAACGCTAGGGAAAGGGAAGAAAATGACGTGACTACACAGAATCGTCACACGGCAATCATCATCATCAAGTGCCGTGCCGGCTGGCGTAGGCGTTCATGGCTCTCCGTAGATCTCAGTCTTTGGTTTTTTGGATCAACTCTGCTGCTGATATTCCTCCATGCCACGGCAATATCAATAACAATTCATCTTTTTATGTGTAAGGAAGTTATCTACAGTCGTGTAGAAGGGAAGAACTAGACGAGTATGAATTCGGAATGGCGAACTCTCTCCTCCTCTCTTCTCCTCCCTCCTCCTCCCTCCACCCTCATCCTCTTCCTCCTCCGTCTCATCCCTCTCCCTCCTCCTTCTCCCTCTTCCTCTCCCCACCTCCTCCCTCCTACTCCCTCCGCCTCCTCCCTCATCTTCCCTCCTTCTCCCTCTCCCTCCTCATCCCTCCTCCTCCTCCTGCCTCCCTCCTCCACCTCCTGCCTCCTTCTCCCTCATCATCCTCCCTCCTCCTTCTCCCTTTTCCCTCTTCCTCCTCCTCCTACCTCCTCCCTCTACCTCCTCCTCCTCCCTCCACCCTCCTCCTCCCTTCTCCTCCTCTTCCTCCTCCCTTTCCTTCCTCCTCCTCCTCCCTCTACCTCCTCCTCCCCCTACCTCTTTCCTCCTCCCTCCTCCTCCTCTTCCACCTCCCTTTCCTTCCTCCCCTCCTCATTCTCCCTCCTTCCTCCTCCTCCCTCTTTCTCTCCCCTCCTCCTCCTCCTCCTCCCTTCTTCTCCTCCTCTCCCCTCCTCCTACCCTCTTTCTCTTCCCCTCCTCCCTCTCCCTCCTCCATCCTCCTCCTCCCTCTCCCTCCTCCTTCCTTCTCCTCCCTCCTCCTCCCTCTTCCTCCTCCTCCTACCTCCTCCCTTTTCCTCCCTCCTCCTCCTCCCTCTAGCTCCTCCCTCCTCCTCTCCACTCTTCCTCCTACCCTCTTCCTCTTCCCCTCCTCCCTATCCCTCCTCCTCCCTTCACATTCCTCCTCCTCCCTCCTCCTCCTCATCCCTCCCTCCTCCTCATCCCTCCTTCTCCCTCCTCCCCCTCCTCCTTCCTCCTCCTCCCTCCTCCTCCTCCCTCCTCCTCTCTTCACATTCCTCCTCCTCCCTCTTCCTCCTCCTCCTCATCCCTCCTCCTGCCTTCTCCTCCTCCCTTCACATTCCTCCTCCTCCCTCTTC
The DNA here is from genome assembly GCA_963921405.1 of Cepaea hortensis. Lineage (NCBI taxonomy): Eukaryota > Metazoa > Mollusca > Gastropoda > Stylommatophora > Helicidae > Cepaea > Cepaea hortensis. The sequence goes on from OY992876.1 coordinate 231,642,746, forward strand.
CTCCTCCTCCCTCCTCCTCATCCCTCCTTCTCCCTCCTCCTTCTTCTTCCTCCCTCCTCCTCCTCCTCCTCCTCCTCCTCCTCCCTCCTCCCTCCTCCTCCCTTCACATTCCTCCTCCTCCCTCTTCCTCCTCCTCCCTCCTCCTCCTCCCTCCTCCTCATCACTCCTCCTCCCTCCTCCTCCTTCTTCCTCCCTCCTCCTCCTCCCTCCTCCTTCCTCCTCCCTCTCCACCTCCTCCCTCCTCCTCCCTCTACCTCCTCCTCCTCCTCCCTCTACCTCCTCCTCCTCCCTCCTCCTCATCACTCCCCCCCCTCCTCCTCCTTCTTCCTCCCTCCTCCCCTCCTCCTCCCTCTCCGCCTCCTCCCTCCTCCTCCCTCTACCTCCTCCTCCCTCTACCTCCTCCCTTCACATTCCTCCTCCTCCCTCTTCCTCCTCCTCCCTCCTCCTCCTCTCCGCCTCCCTCCTCCTCCTCCTCCCTCTACCTCCTCCCTCCTCCTCCCTTCACATTCCTCCTCCTCCCTCCTCCTCCTCCCCCTCCTTCTCCCTCCTCCTTCTCCCTCTTCCTCCTCCCTCCTCCTCGCCTCCTCCTCCACCCTACTCCTCCCTCCTCCTCCTAATCCCTCCTCCTCCCTCCTATTCCTCCCTACTCCTCCCTCCTCCTCCCTCCTCTTTCCTCCTCCACCTCCCTCTTCCTCCTCCCTCCTCCATTTACCCAAGACAGACAGACAGTCAGACAGATAGTCGGGAATGGGATCTTATATGACTACTTATATAATTTAAATGAGATGCTCTCCACCATGGGCTGGGCCGGGTCAGACAGACAGACAGATAGATAGATAGATAGACAGACAGACAGACAGACAGACAGACAGACAGACAGACAGACAGATAGTCGGTAACGGGAACGAGAACTTATATGACTACTTATATGAATTAAATGAGATGCTCCCCACCAGGGTCTGGGCGAAGCCGGGCCGGGTCAGCTAGTATATATATATCTTCTTATATATAAATTAGGATGTGCGTATCTCTGTCTGTATGTATGTATGTATGGCCTTTATTTGTTCGCGAACGGCCCATCCGATTGAGATGAAATTTTCTACACGCCTTCCTTTCATTCCAGAGCTGTCAACTGTGATATTTTGTTAGTGTGAAATCGCCTGCTTACTCAGTATTATTTCATTTTTCATTTTTCATCATAATTTCATATATCTCAGGGGACCTAACTCTGTAAAAGTTATTTCAAGGGGCATAACTTTTCTGTATAACTTATAGTCATATTGTGGCATCGTTTTCAAAGATTTATAAACTCTTTGTCCATAGTTATGTACCGGCATATGAGTTATAATAAATAATGATACAATCTGTAAGGCATTTTCAAAGTTTTCATAAAAATGATGCACAATGCATAACATTGTAACTCATCTTTTTTTGCTTAAGAAGTTACTGTAGTCATGCAGGTGATTAGAAAGAGTTTTCATTAAAAATAATGGATGGTGTGTGGTAGAACGTTCTTTTAAGTTACATTTTTTTTTGTTGTATGAATTTAATGAAGCCGGACAGGGTCAGGCAGACAGATAGACAGACAGACAGACAGATAGACAGTCGGGAACAGGAACTTATATGACTACTTATATAAATTAAATGAGATGCTTCACACCAGGAGCTGGGCGATGTCGGGCCGGGTCAGACAGACAGACAGACAGACAGACAGACAGATAGTCGGTAACGGGAACGGGAACTTATATGACTACTTATATGAATTAAATGAGATGCTTCCCACCAGGGACTGGGCGAAGCCGGGCCGGGTCAGACAGACAGACAGACAGACAGACAGACAGACAGACAGACAGACAGTCAGTCAGTCGGTAACGGGAACGAGAACTTATTATATGACTACTTATATGAATTAAATGAGATGCTCCCCACCAGGGTCTGGGCGAAGCCGGGCAGGGTCAGCTAGTATATATATATATGCCGCCCGCCAATAGCTTTACATTTGTCAATGCAGCCCTCCGCACGAAAAGTTTGCCCACCCCTGACGTAGAATATTCGACAGTGAACTGATTGCGGTGCACAGCACCAAGACCTGAGTCCAGCTGAACAAACCAGTCTATTACGGGCAGGCCATCCTGGACCTATCCAAGCACCTCATGTACAGCTTCTTGTACAACAGGTTTAAACCGCAATATGGTAATAGAGTATAGCTCTGCTACACCGACACTGACTCTCTTCTATTGCAGGTGGAGACTGACGATGAAACGATGACGCCGACATGAAAGCCCACTCCGACTGGTACGATTTCTTGGATTACCAGCGAGACCACCTCAACTATTCGACAGCGAACAAAAAGGGGGTCGGTAAATTCAAAGATGATCGCAGCAGCCGCCACATAGCCGAGTTTGTCGGCCTCAGACCGAAGATGTACTCAATCCTAGAAGTCACCAACATCAAGAAAGCCAATGGAGTTGCCCGGGTGGTTGTGAAAAAGGACTTGAAACACGAACACTACAAGGACAGCTTGTTCAGTCGGCGAGAATACAAGCACATCCAGATAGTCATACGAAGCAAGGGCCACCAGATTGGGGTCTATGAGATGAATAAAACATCGCTGAGCTTAATGGATACGAAGAAATGGATTTGCGCTGATGGCGTTATCACAAGGGCCTATGGGCATATCAAGCTCTTAGAATCCGGCTAGGCAGTAGATGTGTGCCAGGAGGCACGACGAGCAATTTCTTGCGCACAAATCCACGAGCTGGCCCATCCACCAGGTAGTAAAGAGTGGGCTGACCCTCTTGCTGGGTGATATGGTAAATCCTGTGCAAAGTGAGTGACCACGTAGGATCTGTCGCCCGGCGCCGACCCCCTTCGAGCTCGTCCACTGAATAGACATACCTGACTAGAGAGTCGGCTGGAATCACAGGTTCCTTGAGGCCGATAGCGCGGTGAGCTGGAGCGGCCGGCGTAAGAGATTCAGAATTGCCCTTAATGGCATCAACCGGCTTCCGACCCGTCAAACGAGTCACCTCATCGTTAAACGTCGCGACCACCTGAGGAGGAGCCTGAACCCATTCAGCTGAACGTTCTGAGGACCCTCGGGCCGCCAATAGTAGCTCTTGGGCGTATTGGGCACCGAACAGTCTCTCCGCCAGAGTGCGATTGAACCTCTCAACGATCGCCTGCTGCCGCTTATTCCCAGTTTCTCCACGTCGTATGTGTATCTTATGCTTCGCTGCCAGCTGGCTCACAGCACCCATAAACTCGCGCCCTGGGTCAATCTGCAGAAGCTGTGGCCATTTGAGTGGCCCGCAGTTGTAAATTCGCTCAAGGGCCAAAGCCACCCCTTCGCTGCTCTTATCGGTCAAAGGCTCGGCTTCTTTAAACCGTGAGGCAACATCGACAAACGTCAAGGCATACTTAAATGTCTTACACCCAACCCGGTCATGTGGTAGGTAGAGCAAGTCAGCCTGATGGACGGCATTCGGTCTATCTTCATCAATAGATGGCCGTGGAATATAACGAGGGGCTAGCAGATAGATCTGAATAATAGCTTGCTTCTTGAGCCAGTCCCAGGCAACATCCTCTGAAACATGTGCTGCAGCAGCGAGCTTCTTAATGGCCACCACGCCTTTCCAATAGCCCTGGGGGATGTAGTAGATGTCCTCCAGACGTTTCATTTGTTACTTTGTAACAATAGCAGTAACAGCGACCAGTCTCTAAAGCAATTTATAAGCAATAATTCCAGTCCCTGCCAGCCCAAGAACGATGAACGTGATATCACGGTCTTTCTGCGGCTCGGATGGCAAATAGAAATCCCCCAGGCGAGGTTCAGGCTCGAGGGGCTTTACACGTTTGTAGGTGATCAGACTGTATTCCCGCATGGTCTGGTCGACGTCTTGGAAATAGTGAACGACGTGGTCTTTGCGCTGTAGCTCCTCGTTGAGCCAGTTCAGCCACGTTCTCTTTCTCGTCTACTCAGCCTGGGCCGCCTGTAGCCACTCGACAGCGTCTTCGTGCCGTCTAATTTCTTCGTGGGCGTCCACATGCCCTAGCTTGGAAAATAGGTAGTTGCCCCCCCTCCCCCTTAAACACGAGAGCATTGACAACGGCACCCCCTATCACCATAGCGAGCATTTTCACAGCGATCGGCCTCTTAATTTCCACTATCATCCTACCATTACTGGCAGTGGAGGTGGTGGTGGAGGTGCACCCCCTACCCCACCACCTAGGCCACCACCTGGCCCTAGAGCTAAGGAATGGATTCGGCAGAATCTGAAAAGCCTAGCGCAGCTTCTGGCCAAGCTAGCTTGTAAAGCCACGGTGGCACTCCCGGAAATCATAGGCGGTATTATCTCCTGGCTCCTTAACTTCTTGAGTAAAACTGTGGGATGGCTGGCTGGGAATCTCTGGGCATTAGTGATTTGCGCTCGGCGGCTTGCTGCTGATGGCTATCAGAGAGTGGCTATTTGCGAAGCAAATGAAGAACCCATAGGGTCACTAGACCGACTGCGACACCCCCAGCAATAAGTGCTATCTTTCCGTTTTTTTGCTGTAGCCCGGCTGCCTCATCAGTCGCAGTTATGCGGCTGGTTATGGGCTGCATCGCGGTCTGCGCTGGCTGATCAATGCTGGGCAGTTCTACTGTAGGGTCTGGGGCATTAATGGCAGTATTCAGGCCACGCTTTAGGCCTGGCTCTGCGATGACGATCATATTGTTATACCCAGCTATCTGACCAATGCGGAGCTGCATGTCGCTGGGGGACATATAAAACCCCGTTCCAAAGACATAATTAACTTTTAAACTCGCGTTTTGTAGCACATCCTGATAACTTTTAAGGGCTGCCGCGAGGTCGACGGGTGAACGGATGGCGTCTTCTACTAGTGCTAGGAACGGCTTCTGGGCATTAAACGCCGTCCCAGTTCCCAGAATGCGTATCCTAGTCTGAGCCTGGTCCCCCAAGATGGCCCACACATAGGTTCGAATGCTGTCATTTATTCGCTCAACCCCCGGACGAGTGAGGCCTTGTGACTTGTCAAGAACGAAAGCACGCAGGCGGAGCCAGCCTCCTGATCATCTTGCGAGATGTACTCTATGTGTAGGACATCGTTCATTGTCTTTTGCGTGAACGGTAGTCGCTTTGGATCATATATACCGCCTTGGTCGTCATTCAGGACGTGATAACCACTGTTCGTCCAGTAAATGTATACCCTTCCCAACCCGTTATTCAAACCACTCCGTCTCCAGTTATCATTCTGGGAATTCCCGAATTCCGCGCATACGCGCTGATAGGCTTTTAAATTGTAGGGATTTAACAAAGGCGGCCCAACCCTAGTCTTGTGGTAGGACCACACGAATTTCTTTGAGGATTCGGCGAATCTGATAGTAGACGTGGAATATGAAGATGGCTCGCGTTAGTGGGTCAGGGTCGGACAGATGCTCCTGCACGGACACCCCACACACCGCCGTGGCACACCATACAGCGAAGTTGACTTGGTTTTGCCAGAATTGTATCGGCTTGCAGTACCAGGCTTGTACGATCCGGTCTGACTCCACGTATGGCAGCCGGTATTTTTCAAACACATTGGGGAACTGTGTCTGAAAGGCTCCTTGGAGATTTACCTGTATGCTTAGTTAGTCTTTCCTCTTGAGCCTAAGGCGGGGCATAGAGCAGAAGTCCTGACTCTCCATGCCTGGCGGTTCGCTGCTACCTGTTGTAGATCTTGGATATTTACTTGGCCATTGTATGAGCCTTCTCTAATGATGGTTCTACGAAGGGTCTCTCTTGGTCTTCCCCGTTTTCTTTTCCCTACCGGTGACCATATGAGGGCTTGGTAGAGGAGTCTTGTCTTGTCTGAGTACATGGCCGATGTAGTTCCAACGGCGTCTTCTTATGAAATTGGATACTGTATCTTGCTTAGTCTCTTGTCTTATTTGCGAAATGGTTCTGAAGTCTGTCCAGTGGATGTTTAGAAGTCTTCTAAGACATTTGTTCTCAAAATTGTCTAATTTTTTTAAATCTAAAGCTACAGTTGATTTCCAACTTTCACATCCATATGTTAACACTGGAATCACACAAGAGTTGAAGATTTTAAGTTTTGTGTGTTTATTGAAGGCACTAGATGCCAGTGCGATTCTAGATGATATTTCTGGTGTTGAGTCCCCTGTAGATGTCATTTTGCTTCCTAGATATGTGAAGCTATTGACTTTTTCAAGAACGTAGCTGTTCAATTTGGTGTCATCTGAACTGTTGGTAAGATCAATAGTCTTTGTTTTTGTGGTGTTAATTTGGAGACCAATTTGCCCTGAAACATTTTGGAGGTGGTTTATTTTCTCTTGGGCATCCGGGTGTGTTGAACTCAAAAGCACTATGTCGTCGGCGAAGTCCAGGTCCTCTAGAATTTTGTCAACCCAATGGATACCCATATTTGTGTTGTTTGTGAATTTGCGCATGACCCAATCGATAGCTATTCCAAAGAGCATCGGTGATAAGACACAACCCTGTTTCACTCCTGTTTCGACTGAGAACCAGTCAGAGTTGCCTGTTTCTGTTCTTACGCAGCAACGTGTCTCTTTGTAGAAAGATTTTATGACGTTGGTATATTTAGTAGGAAAACCATAGATGTTAAGTAGATTCCAAAGTGAAGGACGGTGGATACTGTCGAAGGCTTTTTGAAAGTCTACAAAGTTGGTGATTAATTTCGACTGGAATTCTACGGAGTCTTCAATGATTATTCTGAAGGTGAAAATGTGGTCTATGCATGACCGTTTTGGTCTGAAGCCTGCTTGTTCTTCTCTGAGCCTTTCATCTATAGCCTTTTTCAATCTCTCAAGTAACATGCTACAAAAGCGTTTTCCTGGTACTGACAATAGAGTGATACCACGCCAATTATTGCAATCAGACATATCGCCCTTTTTAGGCAGTTTGAAAATTACACCATCTTTCCACTGTTGTGGTGGGGATTCGCTTTGCCAGATTTCATTGATCAGCTGTAACAAACGTTGTAAGGTGTTCTCATCAGCAGCTTTGAGCATTTCTCCTGAGATTTCATCTTCACCACCAGCTTTGTTGTTCTTCATTTTTTTGATGGCTGCTTTAATCTCTTCCATGGTGAATGACTCGCAGGAGGCATCTAGTGGGGGCATAGTAATTTCTCCATCCAGGTTTGGAACAGTGTCAGGCTGCGGTCTATTTAATATTTCTTTGAAATGTTCTGTCTATCGTTGCTTTTGAAGGTCATCGGATAACAATTGATTGCCTTGTTTGTCTTTGATGGGTATATTTGGTGTAGGTGAGTGATTGCATAGTTGCTTCATGATATGGAATAAGGTTCTGTTGTTTCCAGTTCTGGCAGCTGCTTCGGCGTCGGAGGCCAGACTGTGAATAAAGTTTTGTTTGTCTTTTCGTGCGCTTGATTTCACCTCTTTATCCAACATAGAGTATTTTTGCTTATGGGTTTCATATGTAGATGTGTCTTTTACAGAAAGAAGTGTTAGTTTTGCTTGTTTTCTTTCTTGTATCTTCGTCCAGGTGTTATTGCTTAGCCACTTCTTCTTCTGTCTTTGTACGTAGCCGACTGTGTTTGTTGCAGCATTTAGCATGGTATTTTTTTTTTGGAAATTCCAATTTTCTTCAATGTTGATTTTAATATTCGCATTGCTCGATATACTTTCTTTGTTAGCATAGATGCTTTGTATGCCTGTATGCTTACCTTCGTGAAATACTTTATGGTCACTAACGGGTATTCCCCATCCGCCGGGTGTTTGACGTCCTTGTTGAACTCGTAAGCGGCCATTATTATTAGCTGTGCTAATATGTATATCACGTTAAGTAACGTCCAACATGGGGAACCCATCACCCTCAACCTGGTCCTAGACACTCGCGATGGTGACCTGGAGGCAGCTCTCGTGGAGTTGTTGTTCTACCCGGCGTAGGTTAATATTTCTCCGAAGTTGTGCAATGCGTGGTTCTAGTATAATCACGAGCTTGTTGATATCCCCGACGGATATTATGATGTGTGCTCCCTCAGCAAGCAATTCTTTGAGCTTCGCAACCTCTCTCTATCGCTGAACCCCACAACCGGTCTCGTAAGTCTCACGCTCAGAGGTTTTAAGGTGTTGGAGGAGGAGGATGTGGTGGGGGATATTGTGTGGGGAGGGGTAGGCAAGGGTCTTGGATTCCGTGAACCATTCTTTACCTTAGAACGGAACGCTAGATCAACCACTGCGCACACGTTTCCCAACCTTATCATATATAAGGAGTTGTACGGTCATCTCGAGGGTCTGTCATCATATGAGAACCATCATAATTCCCTTCCCTCCGCACTCTTCCCGGCTGTGCCCGTTAAAACAGAGGATTGTAATCAAGGGAGACTGGAGATTTTCTCTGTGTCTCATTATAAAAAGCTGGAAACTGGAACTCTCAGCGATATTAGACTTTCAGTCCGAGATGAAAAAGGAAACACACTGCCGTTGGCATATCTAAGTTGTGTACTCCATATCAAACAACACAATGCTGATTCAGAAGGTCCAGGTCGCCCTTGAGCATGCTTTACCCTCACCTTTGCTGATTTGGCCGACACTATCGGGTGGTGGGAGCCGGGCCATAATTACAAGATCAATGGCCTCCAGCTCACTCCCCAGAGAGTCTATGCTCGTGCCGCCATAGATCATCCCGAAGATGACTGGGATCTATAGCCTGAGCTTCGCATGGGATGTACATACCTCGAGCCCAATGGGCTACTTATAAAGTTAACCAATTTCGAAAGTTGAAAAAAGATGTTTGAAGCAAGGCGCTGGCAGATCTAGATGAAGAGAGAAAAAATCCCTTATTTTGAAAGGAACGGACGAAGCGCGGGCAGAATTTTAAAAGCTATAGGCTCGAAATTACTTGTATACGCGATCAGGACAATTTACAACACCCCCCCCCCCCCCCTATTCTACTTGAGTATCCGCAACTGGATTTCAGTAATGTGCGCTACACGAAAGTAATAAATTTGACATCTCAAGTGCTGCTATTGCGAGCAAAGAGTAACCGGACAATTAACAGCGCGCTAGTTTCGCGAGCTTGTTGCAAGCGATTTTATGCACCCAGCGAGAATAACCATCTCGTTTGTTCAGTGCACAAGCAAACTGTCTCATTCATCAAAATCGGTCACGCTGGAAATTGTTGTTCACGTTTGACATTTTTGGTCCCTCTGCTTCCGGCGTGATCAATGTTGGCGGAAGTGATGTTGACTGGCGCATGATTTGGCTCCTCTTCATCCTCATCAGGGTATACAGGGGCTACCCAGGACTTTTTGTAGGGCATTAAATTGATGTCGGTGTCCTTTTCAAACTTTCGGACTAGTTTCTGCAGTATTTCTGTTGTGCAGCGCTCACAGACCTCGTACGGCTTTTTGATGCCGACCTCACATAATATACATTCTTCTACAACCTCATACCGCTTCGCTCTCGCGTGAAAACAATAAAGCCCATACACGGGCGGCCACACCTCAAGATTCAGCTTTAACCACTCACACCCATGGGTCTCCATTTTTGTTTACTTATTGGGAGGGCACATCTCTAAAAGGTATCACCCATTTTTCTGTTGATTCATCTGTGTAAACGGCTCACTATGATAACATTGCACACGGAAGCTATTTACTGCAGTAAAAAGTTGAAGTGCTTCGTTCTAAGTTGTTGAAATTTTATCACTGCCGAATGCGGAAGTATATCATGCATCTGCATTTATGAATGCCTTTGTTGTGTAGGTAAAGAAAGGCTATGCCATTTAACTGCTCCTGGATCCGGAATGATAATACAGAGGCGACCCGATCTCTCGCAGGCGACCTTCTAGGGCGGCGCGACCCGGGGTCATGGGGATGGGGGGGGGGGGCCGCGGGGTACCCTGCACGTTTTAGTGTGACCCCTGGGGGGGGGGGGAGGGGCGTTGTTTTGGCTTCCCACAGCTCTCAGACTCCTCAGATCCAAAGGCCCCCTTTCCAAACTACTACTGTTCTAGGCGGACATATCGACCTCAGACGTCAGTATTTTGTCGCGGACCAGAATGGCCTGCCCGATGTGCCGTCTGTTATAGAAGCCCCAAAACCACGCGCTATTGGCTATACCGTCGAAAAGCTCTGTTTCTTGTAAAACCACAATGTCGTTTCCATAGAGTAGTTTTCAAGAATGGGTCGGCATTGATGTACGTGATGCACAGTTCCAGTACAGTACTCGAACGTGTCTGAAGCCCAACCTATGACACTTTAACCGCGTTCTGCGGGCGCCGGCTCATTTACCAGGCCGTGTCCTTGTCGGGCGTCCTCTGGTTGTCATATTAGGCTTAACTATCGCCACCGGACGCCGATGATACGCTGAAGGGAGTCCGGGCGCGCGTGCATGAACTCCGTTGCACGGTCCGAACTCCATTTCACCTCTAAAACACGCTTAATCCACAATTTCGAAAAAAAAAAAAAAAAAACGTTCCGTTTTACGGGACGAAGAAATGTACCGCCATCTTGCTCCAAGGATGTGACGCCTTGTCATGATTATGTTGTATTACGCCAAACATTCTGTGAAAATGTGATCTGTGCTCGTTATATTGTACCATGTTAAACATGTTGCTGGTTGTGATATTATGATATATTAAACATTATATGCAGGTTACATTGTACTGTTAAATATTTTGTGCACGTTATGTTGTACTGTGATAAAGATTCTGTGTTGGTTGTTGTACTATATGAAACATTTTGTGTTGGTCATGTTACTATGTGAAATATGCTGTGTTGATTATTGTACAATGTTAAACATTTTGCAAAGGCTATGTTGTAATATAATAAACATTTTGTGCATGTTATGTTGTACTATGTCAAACATTTTGTGTTGGTTATATGGTAGTATGTTAAACAGTTTGTGCTAGCTACGTTGTACTATGTGAAATATTCTGTGTCGTTGTAATATGTTAAACATCTTGCGCATGTTATTTTGTACAATAATAAATAATTTGTACAGATTATGTTGTACTCTGTTAAATATTCTTTGTTGGTTGCTGTATTATGTTAAATATTTTGCACAGGTTAAGCTGTACTTTGCCAAACATTCTGTGCAGGTTATGTTGTACTATTTAGAACATTTTGCGCTGGTTATGTTGTACTTTGTTAAAACTTTTGTGCAGGTTATGTTGTCACATGTTGAACATGTTGTGCAGGTTATGTTGTACTATGCTGAACATGTTGTGCAGGCTATATTGTACTATATTAAACATGTTGTGCAGGTTATATTGTACTATGTTAAATATTTTGTACAGGTTATGTTGTACTATTTTACCCAGCCTCACAACTGTCTAGAGAAAATAAAGCAACTGGGAAGGTAATTGACCATGCTATCTCGTATGTTGCAATATAGCATATGTGCAAGCCATACAGTTCACGCTCCAGTGACTATATCTGTTATGGGACTGGCCTTTTCTTGTTTGTGTTCATCATTTCGAACAGTCTGTGATATTGTGTTTATCATGTTAAACATTCTGTGATATTGTATTTATCATGTTAAACATGCTGTGATGTTGTTTTGATCATGTTGAACATTCTGTGGTTGTATAGTTAATTATGGTAAACATTATGTGGTATTGTGTTTACTATGTTAAACATTATAATCTATCAAGTTAAACATTATGTGATATTATGTTTACAATGTTAGACATTCTGTGATATTATGATTACCATGTGATACAGTGTTAACCATGTTTGACAGTATGTGATATGTTTACCATATTATACAGTATGGGATATTGTGTTTACTATGTTAGACCGTATGTTATATTATGTTAACCGTGTTTGACAGAATGTGATATCGTGTTTACTCTTTTAGACAGTATGTGATGTGATTACCATATTAGACAGTATGTGATATTGTGTTTACCATATTTGACACTATGTGATAATATGTTTACCATATTAGACAGTCAGTCTCCCTGACCTAGGGGTTAACGTCTTTCTCCGTATTCCCGTATATTCTCGTGAGTAACGTAACCTGCGCGAGAATCGGTATCGGTTCTCGCCGCGTTGGTAACTTACGGGGTATGTGAGCCGGTCGCTCAGAAAGCAATGGCAAACTACTGAGAGTAATCTTGCCTAGTACATCAACAGCAGCTGAAAATTGCTGATGTTGACTGCAACGTCCTGTAAGGGATATGCACAAAAAAAAAAAAAAATTAGTATGTGATATTGTGTTTACTATTTTAGGCAGTATGTGTTATTGTGTTTTTATGTTAGTAAGTGTTTGATATTGCATTTACTATGTTCAACATTATGTCATTCTGTTTACCTTGTTCAACATTCTGTGATTGGTGATAATATTGTAAACATTCTACGATAGTTTGGTATATTGTGTTAATCATTATGTGAAGTATGGTGTCATTCTGTGATATTGTGTTTATCATGTTAAACATGCTGTGATATTGTGTTTATCATGTGCCACTGACTGTGTTTTTTTTTCCACTTCATGTTTTAAAAAAATTATGAGAATTCCTCCTCCTCCATCATTTTCTATTGAATTTTTTGGCTGATCCATCTGTATATGCATGGGTCCAATTGCTACTTGGGTAATGTTCTTTTATGCAGTTTAGGGTTATTTTTCTTCTTTCGGTTTCATTCTGAGTGTTATTTTTCTCAGTAACATGAATATTTTCTATCATCTCAGGCAGTTGCTGCTGTCACCAAGCTGGGAACTTGTGTGCATTGTAAATGGGTTTGACTGTTGATATGTTAAGTAAACGATCTGCCCTAATCTTTCGTTTTGCGGTTTCTACAAAGTTGCCACGCTTCAGTCTTCCCTTTCCAAAACCTTTAAACCTGTTATACATAGGATGGTCTGTCAATCTTCTAAATTTTTCTGCTTATTGTTGGGCTATACTATCTCTTCTATCCTGCATTGGTTGTAAACACGTGATATTTTTTAGTTCATTAATTGTAGTTGTCTTCAGGCTTCCATTTATGATTGGCATTCCTTGATTTTGGACTCTACTTATTTTGGTAAAGTTTGACTTAGCTGCTATTGTCCAAGCTGCGATGCCATATTCCAGTACTGGCCTCACCCGTCCAGTGTATAACTTCTTGAGAACTTGTTTATCTGCTCCCCACGTTGTATCAGAAAGCTTTTTCACGATTGCCAGTCTTTGCCTTGCTCTTGTTCGATTTTACTAAACCTGTGTCTTCCATGTCAGGCGACGATCGAATGTAACTCCCAGATAGTTTGGATTTTCTTCATGGCGCAATATGTTTCCATTTAATACCAGCTTAGGGTGCAGAGTTTTATTTGAGAGGGAGAACACTGGGCATGTTGTTTTCTCCTCACTTATCTTCACTAGCCGTGATTTTGACCAGTCCTCTGTCACTAATAAGGCTTGCTGTATTCTGCTGTTAGATAGGAGTCTCTGTGGCGAAGTGGTCATGCCGTTTGACTCGTGCTCCGAAGGTTGTGGGTTCGATTCCGGGCCGCACCATTCGGTTTACGAGTTAAATGTTTCGGAGACTCCTGTGGGTCGTCGCTAAAAGCTACGGAGTTCGTGCTTTGTGCGACGCTTTCCGTGCTGCGGAAAGAGACCGAGCCATAGGGGAGACTGGGGAGAAATTGACATAGGGGAGAAATGGACCACCCTCTCTCTGGCCCCTGGCTGTGATGCAATGAAAGTGAAACCATAATAAGTTTGTTTTCCACATCAAACATAGTCCGAATTTTTCATTTGCCATCGACTTCCCGCACAGGTCGTTCCCACGCAAAGTTTGAAAATTTTCTGCACTAAAGTTTCTTTTTCCAGTTCCAGACACCATCGTAAAGCAGACGCATAGTCAGGAATCAGGACAAGGTAATTACGTTAATATCTTTATTTACTTGTTATTTAAGAGTTCATATAAAAAATATAGCATATCATATTAGATTTAAGAGACTTTATGGCTGAATAGTTTAATACATTGATGGGGGAGAAATGGACCGGTTAATTTCTCCCCATGGTTCATTTCTCCCCATAGAAGAAATTGACAAGACAGTCTGTTGTTATTAAAAGTGTTGAAGATTGCATTCGAATATCAGCATTGTTGATTCTTTTTAATACTGGGGTCTAAATCTAGACCAATAAAACTGTTAACAAATTTGATTTCAGTGATTTATTAAAGAAGCACGCCATTCGTGCTATGATCAGTATTTCTTTGCAAATGATAGGCCTACCATTCTAAATGTTATATAATTATGGCACTCTTTTGATTCAGATGCCAAGATTGTACACCAGAAACACCAACAAGGGTCTCGTTACGGAGGAACGTATGAGAGAAGCTGTTAATGCTGTGAAAAATGGAATGAAAGTGAGGAAAGCTGCAAGGGAGTACGGCATTGCTCGCTCTACCCTCAATAACAATCTTACAAAAGACAGAGAAGGAAATGGTCTGCCTACTAGACTCGTACCAAATTATAGGCATAGCCTTGTTTTCACAGCTAAGCAAGAAGCTGATTTTGCTAGTTACTTGAAAGATTGTGCAAGAATGTTCCATGGACTCACAACTAAAAACGTTCGTATTTTGTCGTACGAGATGGCGAAAGTCAATAACATTGCACATCCTTTAACCTGGGATGAGCAAATGATGGCAGGGAATGACTGGCTTTGTGGATTTTTGCGACGGAATCCCGAGCTGACCATAAGGCAACCTGAGGCAACATCTCTGGCTAGAGCTACAGCTTTCAACAAACATAATATTTGCACCTTCTTCAACATTGTGAAGGAAACCATTACAAAACTAAATGTGAGTGGAGCTCAAATCTACAATTTGGATGAGTCAGGTCTGACCACTGTACAGAAAGTGCCAAAAGTAATTGCCCCACGAGGAGTGAAGCAAATAGGCCAGGTGACATCCAGAGAAAGAGGAGAACTGGTCACAATCTGTTGCATTGTGTCAGCTGCGGGTCACATTATCCCTCCAGTGTTTGTGTTTCCCAGAAAATTTTTAAAGAATTTTATGCTTGCTGGAGCACCTGAAGGTTCCCTTGGCCTTGTGAATGAATCAGGTTGGATGACCCGTGATAATTTCGTCAAAGTTATAAATCACTTCATTAAGCATTCAAGACCTTCCAAAGACTTCCCTTTGATTTTGATCTTGGACAATCACGATTCCCTCATTTCATTTGAATCACTTGAACTGTGCAAGAAAAACAACATTCATGTGATCACGTTGCCACCACACACCTCATCTAAAACTCAGCCCTTGGACCGTTCAGTTTTTGGACCCATGAAGTCGGTCTACAACAATGCGTGTGATTCATGGATGTTGAAAAATGTTGGGACACCACTGACAATCTATCAAGTTGCAAATCTAGGAGGCCACGCTTTTCTTAAAGCGGCAACTCCCATTAACATTCAATCAGGCTTTGCAGTGTCAGGTATTTGGCCCTTTAACGAAGATGTTTTTACAGAAGATGATTTTATGCCTTCAGAAATAACGAACAGGCCCATCAGCAAGGACAGTGAAAATGCCACTTTAGAAAGCAATGAACAGACAGGATCAGCATCTCCACATTGTGGTACCAGCACAGATCAAACTGCACAAGAATTTCATGAAAATCAGAAAGAGTGTAATGTTGAGAACCTTGTAGATGACTTGCAGGAAATATCAGGGAGTCTTCAACATAAAGCTACTTCTTCCTTTACTTCACCTCATGTTTTTCAGCTGCTGAAAGAACTTGATGTTGATTCAGATCCAGAAACTGACATTTCGTTTTGTGATGACACAGATTCTGATGTTTCATTTGGTGAAAATGAGGAGTGTACGGTTAGCTTGACTGGTGTGCGTGAGGTTTTTGAAGGCCAGTGTGTGCTATGTGAATATGGAACAAAGAAGACCTGTGTTTACTATGTAGGAATTGTAAGGGGAGACATTGATGATGATGGTGATGTTGAGGTAGAGTTCTTGCGCAAGAATGAGAAGGTTGCTGGTAAATTTGTTAAGCCTAAGGTAGAAGATGTCGCCAGTGTCTCAATTACATGTATTAAAGCACAGCTTACTAGATCTACAATCACTGGAACCACTTCTAGGACCAAAGATGGCTATGTCTTCAAAGAAAGTCTTGCAGGCATAAATGTTCGATAAAACTTTATATTAGATTAATATATCATATTAAACTTTTTTACTGTCGCTTAAAATAATAAAAAAAAACTGCAAATATCCTTTTAATGATTATTTATTTCTTATAGCAATATGGATGAGTTGTTGCTGCTTCTTTTTAAAAAAAGGTCCATTTCTCCCCACTATGGCCCATTGCTCCCCACGTGCTGGTCCATTTCACCCCAATGGTGGTCAATTTCTCCCCATGTTCATACACATTTTTGAAATGCATTTTGTAAAGAAACATATAGAAATAGATTGCTAAATGTTTTCCCCTGTGAAAATAAATGAATGTACAACATTTTAGTCATGGTTTTGTTATGTTTCGATAAAATCTGTTCCGGTGATGAGCAAAAATTGAAAACTACAAAATTGCTGGTCCATTTCTCCCCAGTCTCCCCTATGGGATAAAACCCGATGCAATGAAGTCGACCTTATCGACTTTTAAAGCTGTTAGTTGTACTAATATATTCTTCAGATGTCCATATTGCTAGGTCATCTGCAAAGGAGGATGTATGTACTCTAGCTGGAACATTTTCCGTTATGTCATTTATATATGCTAGGAATAATGTTGGTGAAAGAACTCCTCCTTGGGGGACACCTTGCTCCAAGAGCATCTTTTTGCTGGTTTGTTCTTGTACTTTTGCCCTCGCAATTCTGTTCTCAAGGGAGTGGTTGATCGATTTGTACATTTTCTCAGAAACGTGCATTTTTTGCAGTTTTACTTTCAGTCCTTCCTTCCATACTTTATCAAATGCTTTTTCTAAATCTATCCAGATCGCTAGTGTGTGCTTTTTCTCTTGGAAGGCATCCTCTATTTCCTGAGCTATAAAGGTTATTTGATCTTCAGTGGATCTGTACTTTCTGAATCTTGCTTGGTGTGGTGTTAAGAGTTGGTTTTCTTCCAGATGCCATGTGAGCCTGTCATTGATAATGCGTTCCATTAAATTTTCCTACACAGCTAAGTAGACTGATAGGTCGATAGCCATTAGTTACTTCCAGGTCTTTTCCTTTCTTTGGGACTGGTATTAGTCTAGCTTCCTTCCATGCCTGCGGGACTATTCCTCTCTTCCAGCTGTAATTTATGACTGCTAGTAGTTTCTTTTTTGCCTTACTGCGTAGTCCTATTAGCATTTCATTTGTGATTCCATCCTTTCCTGGTGATTTCTTCTTTCTTAGGGTATTCATTGCCTGTTCCATTTCCAGATTTACTATCATATATTCTGCTGCTGTCTCTGTATTACCATGATGTGTCTGTTTATCTTCAATTGCTTTCTCCTTTTCGGTTGTAATATCAATGTGGTTTGCACTAGCATTGTGTCCCATTAGTACATTTGCAGCCTTTTTCCATGTAAGCAAGGCATTTCCTTGTTTAATTGTTTTTTGTTTGTTTCTGGGTCCTTCATTGTTCATGGCTTTCACTAGTTTTCATCCCTGTCAAAGTTAAGGTTTTCTGTTTTTTCCCTTCGACAATCTCCTGTTGTTTGATTTACTTTTCTTTTACATTTTGTTGAAATGGCTTTGAGAGAGTTGTTCGCTTCAGTTGTTTGTTCTCTCTGCTGCCTTCCTGGCATCTTCAACTTTGTCCTCTAAAATGTGCAGTTCTTCAGTCCAGTATGGTTTGTAATTTTTCCTCGCTCCTCTTGGAATAGACTCAGTGGCCGCCTGTATTATTGCTTTGTTTAGACTTTCCACCATTTGTTTTATGTTGCCATGTTGTGTATTTATGGTTTTACATTTGTCTGTTAGTATGGCAAATCTATCCCAATCAGCACGTTTGTAATTCCAACGAGGCAGAGGCTTTTGCTCTTGTGGAACATACTCCATATTCATTACAAGCTTGATTGGTCTGTGGTCACTACCTGCTAATTGGTCAAGCACACGGCGATCGATTTTGTGGAGGATGTCTCCTGTGCAGAAAGCTAAGTCTGGAATAGAGTTGTAAACCATCTTCTAGAGTAGAAGCTCGGTGTGTCGTCCGCTTTGTTGAGAAGATGGAGATTTGAGTCTATTTCCCAGTCCTCCACTTTATCTCCTCTGTTGTCAGTATCTGGGTATCCCCGTCTTTCTGAACAGCTATTAAAGTTTCCGACAATAATGCAGTTTGTGTCAGTTATATTTATGTTTGAAAGTGTAAGGTCCTTATCTGCTGGGCTTTGCACTGGATTGATTTTTGGTGTGCAGATTAGCTTTCCCTATTACCAGTGTCCCTTGCCATCAGGTAAACCCACTCCGACTTCAGGGGTACTTGTAATTTATATCCCCAAGTCAGGGATGATAAGTCAACATTTTAGTGACTGGTGTAGAAGAACAAGCGTTCTTATCCATTCAGGCATGTTGACACAAATAGATATAAGACTCCGTCGCTTGAAGTGGGGCTTCACTAAGGAATATGGAGGTCAGCATGGCCGAATGGGTAAGAAACGTGTGTTCTTAAACATCCAGTGTGCTGATGCTGAGGTTAGGAGTTCAACCCCTACACCAAATAGTTGGACTAAAATGGCCTCTCGTGTTTGACTTTGAGACATAAATTATAAGTACCTCCGAAGTCGGAGTGGGCTCGCCTGCTGGCGAGGGACACTGTTAATGGAGAAAGTTAATCCACATGGAAAATTCAGCTCAACACTGCTAGAAAGTGTGTATGGACTACACTTGAGTTCAAAGAGAGCGAGCGCAAAAAGGGAGATCAGGTCTTTATGTGCTAGGTTTATCTCATTACAAGTAAATTGCTTCAAGTACTTTTTTTCCCCCGCATATCCTTTACAGGACATCGCTGTCAACATCAGCATCTTTCAGCTGATTGTTGATTTCTTGGCAAGATTACGCTCAGTAGTTTGCCATTGCTTCAAGTACTTAAGAAGTATAATATCATCAACAGGAAAATCAGAAGAGGAGATCTAAAATAGATGCAATAAGGCAAACCAACTCATTGGACATGTGGCACCAATACTAAAGAACAAACACGTACATGTAGACACTAAAAAAAAAGCACTCTACAACACAATATTCCTACCAATGTCAAACCTGGACAATGACAGAAAAAGAGAACACTAAAATCACAATAGAAATAAGATTCCTGAGAAGAATATTTAATGTATCAAGAAGACAGAATATCAGAAATGGTGACATTAGGACTATTGTGGGAGTAATAGCAGCGACTTCATTAGAAAACAGCAAGTTAATGGTTCTGCCACATAACTAGGCTACCAACTAACATTATAACACAATAAGCAATGATGTACAGATCAATGAAAAACCAGAAGCCATGTAAACGATGGACAGAGGGAATAACATTCCATGGGAATCTCGATATATGAAGCCCATACATGGCCACTTTCACTGCTGTTTGATTCACCTCGACACCACAAGGTACAAGACGAATATGATGAGATGTGATGTTATTAGCTAGGGAAAATCGTGATGTGGCTCATTATGCTAATTGTTCAATGCTGATAACATTCTAAGGTTCAAAGGCAACCTGTTGATGTGTGTGTTCTTTTCTTAGTGATTCATTAATTCTTTTATGCATTAATTTGGTATTCCAGGTGTTGTAGTGTTGGTTTTCAATTTCCCTGCAATTTTACTCAGGCCAAGCTTCGGCTGTCTCTTTGCACAATTTCCTAATTTTCCTGTGAATCTCTTCATATTTTTCATGGTTATATTTTTTATGTTTTCTTATTTCAAGTTTTAATATGTCCTCCGTCATCCATTTCTTACGTCCAATTATTTTCATTTTTGGGATCGTGATTTTGCACTTCTTGTTATATATTTGACCTTTAATTTTACATGTATAATGCTTACGACTAATCTGTGGTCGCTATAGCCATTTGCATTTGGTATAAATTCTACGACTTTTAAGGCATTTCAAAATCTTCTGTCGGGGATGTTATCAATCTGGTTTCTGATCATTAGCTATCCCTATTACCAGTGTCCCTCGCCATCAGACGAACCCACTCCGACTTCTGAGCTACTTGTAATTTACACCCCAAAGTCAAGGAGGAGAAGTCAATATTTTAGTCCAGCTGACCAATATAGGGGTTGAACCCGCTACCTCGGCATCAGCACACCGGAGGTTTAAGAGAGTGCTCTAATCAATTTTGCCATGCTGACCTGATCTAGCATATGTGAAGGCAATAAGATTACCTTTGCATTATTTTTTTCATTCAATAAAAATACAGAATTTTGTTTTTAAAACATACATCTCAGACTTAACTACAGTGATTTGTAAAATATCAATAACAACTGTCAATATGGGTCACACACGTCGCAAACAATGGGTGGTTGAGACATTTAGGAATGTACATATGTACATTTATAAACAGTGTGTCTGTTGCAGTTGTTCTCTATCTAGCCTTTGCCTTTGATAAGTGTAGAGGTTTCAAACAGAAACAGTTTATAAGGGTATCTGGAATGCCAGCACGGATGTGTTAGGGACAACATAGAACATCAGAGAGGAGGTAGAGAGAGAGAGAAAGAGAGAGAGAGAGATAGAGAGAAAGGAGGGAAGAAACCAAAACTTACTCAAATTTGTTGGAGCCTCTACTACGATCGCTATCGTCACTATAGTGGCTGTTTTTCTTGCTGGCTCCCCAGTGGCTGCTGCTTCGATCAGATTTGTCACTGCCTGTATCCCTGCCATGTTCTCGGCCTTCAACTTTCTCCTTGCTCTTCTTCAGTGCTTGTGACAAGGCTGCATGGTTAGGACTGATGATTTTTGGTGAATCTGTGCAGAGACGTAATACAGAAACGTCAGCGGATGATCTACAAGTAACAGTTTCAATATCAACAGAACAGAATAATTTACTCCATTTTAAAGCTTATTCCAATTCATTTATTAAACACATTGTGTAATTCTAGAACTATTTCCGAAAAATCACCATTCCTATAGAACCTGAAGGTTTGTATCTATTAATAGAATCTTGTAAAAGACCTCTGGTGCCTCCCTGTGTTTGTAATTCAAAGGTTGGTTAATTGCGAACTCTTTAGAAGAATCAGCTTGAACTTTTAAAAGTTTAATACATTTGTCCTGAGGACATCTGTGCCCCACCAAAGGCTGCATCTAACAGTGTTTGCTCCCTGCTGGAACTATGTTGCAGGCCTTCCCTCTCCAAGCCCAGAAAACTAGTGGAGTGTGCATTGCAGGTACTGTAACTTCCCCCCACAGACAGGCATGTGAGGGCGTACCCAGGTCATTATTCGACACACTACATATATTTAGCCACCAGAAAGCCACCAACACCTGCTCAAGACGACTACTTTTGTAGACACGACCAGAGGAAATCATGATTCTGCTCCTCAGAAAAAGATAATAAATTATGCAACTACATGCATACAAAATTCAAGATTGGCAAATCAGCCATTTGCTCATGTAGATTGGTGCCGCAGACAGCAGATCATATACTCCAAGACTGCCCAAAATACAACATATCTAGGCAAATCTTCTGGCCTAGAGAAACAATAGTGGAAGATAAAACTCTATGGATCATGAGTGAACTAAAAAAAAACAAAAACAGTAAATTCATACAAGAGACAATGTTGTGGATATATCAAATATTTTAAGAGAACAAAAGAAGTGGGATACGGTTATCAACAGTCCATAACTTACTAGAAGAGATAGTCGTATTTCATGGAGAAATAAATAAATAAACCGGCACAGACTTAATAATAGCTAGATTCAACTCTCAGTTCTCTCTTGATACACACAACTAAAAAGGCCTTTTCTCTGGCAGCCACATAATTAGGGGGGAGGGGGAAGCTGAAAACACTCTTGGAGGACTTCAGTGAGCTGGCAGATGATATGAGGGCGTGGCATGAGTTAGCTGAAGGCACATGTCCCATAGGAGGATAAAGGCAAATACAAAGTAGACTGTGTGTGTGGTGGGACAAAGAGAGGGAGGACAGGAGAAAGAGACAGAAAGAGAGCACCAGTATTTTTTTTTTTAAATAACCAGGGCCTGACTTTCAGACAGGCTGTATACACAGTGGAAGTGATCACAGGAAAAGCTGCTGTATGATCTAAACCAAATGTAAGAAGTACAAGAAAGCATGATGTGATGTTTGAGACATAACAGGGAAGAACCAGCCAGACATAAGGTTGTGGCTTGAGAGTGAGAGCAGAGACAAACAGCAGAGATATATGACAAACTCTACCACTCACTTTGGCAAGATGAAGATGAATTCGGAGTGTCCATATCTGAGACCAGGCCGCGGGCCATGGCTTTGGCTGCCTGCTGTTTTCTCTTCAGCTCATCGACAATCTTCTCTAGCTGCTCCAGGTTTGGCTGAAATACATGCACAGGAGCAATGTGAAATCTGGTCAACATGAGGTAATCATTAGAGGTAGCAAAGAGGAGAGAGAGAAGACTAACAGAAACAGAGAGAGGAAGATTAAAAATAGGGAAACATAAAGAGTGACAGTGAGTAATAGAAGAGGTGACAGAGAGATATACAAGATTATCATCAGTATGTGTTATGCCCATTATGCCATGTGACCAAACTATCCAGGTATTTATCCCTTTGCCCTCTCTATGTTCTGTTCCCATCAAGTTTGTCAGTTGTAACCAAGTTTTCACATTTATTCTCCAAATTTTTCACAACCCGCCCAACAAATCTTGACTGTCTAACGTCTCTAACCAATTTAGCTTTCATTTGTTTCTCCAAGTACTGTTTTGTTCACTTTTCTAGTACTCTTTGCAGACTACTGACTTAGATTGTCCATGTTTCACACACGTACAACAGTATACTCTCCAGTTAGCTAGGATTTTTAAAGACATTCTCAATTTGTGGAAGAGAAAACGCTGTATGCAAATTAAACACGTCACGCCTCTGTTCATGTAACCTTAATTATCAAATATAACCCATAAACTAAACAGGCTGAAACATACCTTGGGTCAGACATAAAAATCTTCAAGATGGACATGCAGATAACCTAGTATATGTGAAGGCATATGGAAGAGATGAAGTGGGGTGAAGACATACCTTGGGTCTGGCATAAAGCTTCAGGATAAATATAGTATATGTGAAGGCATATGGAAGAGAGGAAGTGGGGTGAAGACATACCTTGGGTCTGGCATAAAGCTTCAGAATAGATATAGTATATGTGAAGGCATATGGAAGAGAGGAAGTGGGGTGAAGACATACCTTGGGTCTGGCATAAAGCTTCAGGATGACAGGCAGATCTGCTGGATCTCGTCCTCACCCACGGCAAATAGCCAGTACCAGGGCGGGTTGTTGGGTAGGGGCACCTTGCACTGACGGGCGGCCAGGTAGATGCAGGCACAGGCGATGGACTCGTGGTGGAAGCGCATGAATACGTCGGAGCGCAGGCTGTCGTTCATGTAGTTCCAAGCACACTGGACCAGCTGTTGTTTGTCCGTGCTACCCAGCACTTCCAGATACATCACGATGATCTGTCAAGGACATACCACAGAATTAGTCACTAATGATAACACATGCTGAAATATTCACATCAGCAATCCAAACTTAATGTTATACAAACTCTACTGTATGTCCCAGAAACAGGTGCATATCCTGAACAAGAGATCGCATTCAACCCCAACATTTTTAGCCGTTTCTTATTTCTTGGCAAAGCAGCCTATCTCCAAATCACCCACAGTTGTTTTGAATGAGGTATGCAGGATTACAAATTGCGTCCGGACCCCCTTCGACACAAAGTCAATTCAGAAACAGAGAATAACACTAAAACACACTAATAAACTACAAACATCCTGGTGCCTGTCTAGAACAGGTGGGGTGGGGGGGGGGGGGCTACAGTATGGCGGGATCACCAATGTGGAGGTCACAGGCAGAGACAATCAAGAGGTGAAGAAAAGACTTTCGCACTAGACAGGACACACAGAGAAAACCTGAGGATAGTTTAACTAGACACACCCTTGTCTGAAAACACTCGGAGAACAAAATAATGGTAGATGTAAACATACATGGAGAAGAGAATTAAAGAATTAATGAACTACATGGGAAGGACATGGATGGAGCTGCAGCAGGTAGCAAAGGACAGGAGGGCATGGCTTGAGGGCATATGACCCAAGAGGAGACAACACACCACATTATACCAATTAAATAAAATCAAACTGCTCCATTTTTAACTTACAAATGTGGTCAGAACAGCTCCTTCCAACTAACACCATGCATGATCTCTACTTATATAAAACAGCTGTCTAGATAGCTTATTTTCATCTGATCTAACACAGTTTTGTTAATACATATATTTACTGTTATGGTGTGGCAAATAAGCAGATAATTGGAGAATGACTTGATAGACTAAATAGCTAAGTTCACTGTATCACAACCCTTCTGGTGTTTGACCGTGTCCAGACAAAGAGTGAAGGTTACAATACATTACATATGCAATTAAGTTAACTGATGTGGCACAAGAAGCGGAAGGAATGTAGAGCTAGAGGCCAACCTACCTTGTGTGGATGTTTCACGTGGACACAGAAGCCCAGTTCCTTGAGCACCCTCCTCTCAGCCTTGATGACCTGGTTCTTGAGGTTGATGTAGTGCTGGTCTAACACCAGGGGGTGAATGTTTCTGTCAGGGAGGAGACAAAGTCACTGGCTGTAATCAACTACACACACACAATCAGGACATTAACTTTCACAGAACAGACTACAAACAGCAGCCAGAGGCCACACAAACCTGCAGAGATTCTTCAGTTAGTAAACACAACAAATGACAAACATCTTCCATCGACAATCCTGGATGTGCTATTAAGAAAACTTGCATGAAAATGAGTGAGCTTTTGATTTGTTTGCCTCAAATGAGTATTGTACCTTGTGAAAATACTGACCTGCTAGCGAATTTATCAAATAAAGACTGATTAATGATGCTATTCAAATAAACAAAAGATGGTGAGAGAAACGTTCAGTAACAGACAACTCAGGTATTCATGTTTTGGACAACAAGTACATCAATCAGAGAAAAGACTTATTCACATTTATAATAAAGCGCTGATAACAATGAAACGCAATACTAATGAAATACATGAAATGTGGCTGTGGATCTCAACAAACAACACACACACAACATTATGACCAGTCTCTCATCCCTCAGTGATGTGTTTTGTGTTGATTGTATGTCAGATGAATTATCTAAGATAAGCTAAATCTTCTCGCAGCTTAGCTTTCTGTTTCCATACTGTGCTAACATTTGTATAATGTCTTATTTGTAAAGCTCCCTGACAACACTTAAATGTGTCTTTGTCATTTAAAGCAATAAACTGTAAACATTCATAACAGAGGCCAGTAATTATCCCGCTCCTTTGCTTCACACGTTCACTACAAGACTTAATGTATCTTTCATTTATATTTCTCAGCGACAAACTGAGAAATATAATTTCAACTACCATCTGCAACGACCATTTTCCCCCTACACAAAGTCTGGCAACGTCTAAATCTGTAGGTAGGTGATGAGTTAATGTAAAGTAGGAACTAACCAGCTTTAGGAAAATATTCAGCACACACACACACACACACACAAACATTTACATGATTAAACTAAGCAGCGTGGGGTGGTGGGCAGTGGTATCCTTTATAAAAGGAGAGGTAAGGCACCTAACTACCTCAACTAACTTACAGGGCACCCTTAGACAGATCGCTGATAGAAGGGGTGGAGGGTGGAGGAGCCATAAAGGTGACATTGTGACAGCCGGCACTGGATTACGTGTGTGAGCGAACAACAAGTCAACTATTGGTCATGTCTCCCAGTTCTAGATGGAGGATCTCTGTATAGAGACAATGTGCAAAGTCACTGACCAGTATGGTGACTGCCAAGAAGAGCAACAATGGCAGACAGAATCTCTGTATAGAGACAATGGTTACAGTTGATGACCACTATGGTCACTGACAAGAAAAGCAGCAATGGCAGACAACCTGCACAGATGCCTAGAAGACTACAGCAGTCAAGGAAATTATGGAGAGGAAAGGACTAGCAAATCAATCCATGAAAAACACAATACTGAAGATCATTGGTTATTAACCCTTTACAGGGCAAACGCTTGTCGGGTTGCGTTAGTAAAAACATCACAAATAAGGTGTTAGTCAACCGATTTTAGTTAAATAAACAACACAATGAAGGGAAAAGCATGCAGAATATGTTACTCACGTGATTGTTGTCGGTAATCCATATATGAACACAAATATTTACGAAATACGGCATGTTGCTTGTGATTTTCCGTCATCTATACGGCAATTTACAAACACATTTTCAGAATCATAATCACTTTCTTTAAAGTCCGACTCAGACTGCTAATGCAAAGTAACACTTTGCACTGATATCTAGATCCGATTAATAGTCAACTTCGTGCCCTTTAATGTCATTTAAATTGAACCTAGCGAAATCTCGGCTATCACTTGAAGAATCGCCAAAATCAATTTTGAAAAACAGCGTAAAAGTCCCGAAAACTATAAAAAATTGTCCGTAAAAGTCCGTGATTGGCATTCCTTGATTTTGGACTCTACTTATTTTGGTAAAGTTTGACTTAGCTGCTATTGTCCAAGCTGCGATGCCATATTCCAGTACTGGCCTCACCCGTCCAGTGTATAACTTCTTGAGAACTTGTTTATCTGCTCCCCACGTTGTATCAGAAAGCTTTTTCACGATTGCCAGTCTTTGCCTTGCTCTTGTTCGATTTTACTAAACCTGTGTCTTCCATGTCAGGCGACGATCGAATGTAACTCCCAGATAGTTTGGATTTTCTTCATGGCGCAATATGTTTCCATTTAATACCAGCTTAGGGTGCAGAGTTTTATTTGAGAGGGAGAACACTGGGCATGTTGTTTTCTCCTCACTTGTCTTCACTAGCCGTGATTTTGACCAGTCCTCTGTCACTAATAAGGCTTGCTGTATTCTGCTGTTAGATAGGAGTCTCTGTGGCGAAGTGGTCATGCCGTTTGACTCGTGCTCCGAAGGTTGTGGGTTCGATTCCGGGCCGCACCATTCGGTTTACGAGTTAAATGTTTCGGAGACTCCTATGGGTCGTCGCTAAAAGCTACGGAGTTCGTGCTTTGTGCGACGCTTTCCGTGCTGCGGAAAGAGACCGAGCCATAGGGGAGACTGGGGAGAAATTGACATAGGGGAGAAATGGACCACCCTCTCTCTGGCCCCTGGCTGTGATGCAATGAAAGTGAAACCATAATAAGTTTGTTTTCCACATCAAACATAGTCCGAATTTTTCATTTGCCATCGACTTCCCGCACAGGTCGTTCCCACGCAAAGTTTGAAAATTTTCTGCACTAAAGTTTCTTTTTCCAGTTCCAGACACCATCGTAAAGCAGACGCATAGTCAGGAATCAGGACAAGGTAATTACGTTAATATCTTTATTTACTTGTTATTTAAGAGTTCATATAAAAAATATAGCATATCATATTAGATTTAAGAGACTTTATGGCTGAATAGTTTAATACATTGATGGGGGAGAAATGGACCGGTTAATTTCTCCCCATGGTTCATTTCTCCCCATAGAAGAAATTGACAAGACAGTCTGTTGTTATTAAAAGTGTTGAAGATTGCATTCGAATATCAGCATTATTGATTCTTTTTAATACTGGGGTCTAAATCTAGACCAATAAAACTGTTAACAAATTTGATTTCAGTGATTTATTAAAGATGCACGCCATTAGTGCTATGATCAGTATTTCTTTGCAAATGATAGGCCTACCATTCTAAATGTTATATAATTATGGCACTCTTTTGATTCAGATGCCAAGATTGTACATCAGAAACACCAACAAGGGTCTCGTTACGGAGGAACGTATGAGAGAAGCTGTTAATGCTGTGAAAAATGGAATGAAAGTGAGGAAAGCTGCAAGGGAGTACGGCATTGCTCGCTCTACCCTCAATAACAATCTTACAAAAGACAGAGAAGGAAATGGTCTGCCTACTAGACTCGTACCAAATTATAGGCATAGCCTTGTTTTCACAGCTAAGCAAGAAGCTGATTTTGCTAGTTACTTGAAAGATTGTGCAAGAATGTTCCATGGACTCACAACTAAAAACGTTCGTATTTTGTCGTACGAGATGGCGAAAGTCAATAACATTGCACATCCTTTAACCTGGGATGAGCAAATGATGGCAGGGAATGACTGGCTTTGTGGATTTTTGCGACGGAATCCCGAGCTGACCATAAGGCAACCTGAGGCAACATCTCTGGCTAGAGCTACAGCTTTCAACAAACATAATATTTGCACCTTCTTCAACATTGTGAAGGAAACCATTACAAAACTAAATGTGAGTGGAGCTTAAATCTACAATTTGGATGAGTCAGGTCTGACCACTGTACAGAAAGTGCCAAAAGTAATTGCCCCACGAGGAGTGAAGCAAATAGGCCAGGTGACATCCAGAGAAAGAGGAGAACTGGTCACAATCTGTTGCATTGTGTCAGCTGCGGGTCACATTATCCCTCCAGTTTTTGTGTTTCCCAGAAAATTTTTAAAGAATTTTATGCTTGCTGGAGCACCTGAAGGTTCCCTTGGCCTTGTGAATGAATCAGGTTGGATGACCCGTGATAATTTCGTCAAAGTTATAAATCACTTCATTAAGCATTCAAGACCTTCCAAAGACTTCCCTTTGATTTTGATCTTGGACAATCACGATTCCCTCATTTCATTTGAATCACTTGAACTGTGCAAGAAAAACAACATTCATGTGATCACGTTGCCACCACACACCTCATCTAAAACTCAGCCCTTGGACCGTTCAGTTTTTGGACCCATGAAGTCGGTCTACAACAATGCGTGTGATTCATGGATGTTGAAAAATGTTGGGACACCACTGACAATCTATCAAGTTGCAAATCTAGGAGGCCACGCTTTTCTTAAAGCGGCAACTCCCATTAACATTCAATCAGGCTTTGCAGTGTCAGGTATTTGGCCCTTTAACGAAGATGTTTTTACAGAAGATGATTTTATGCCTTCAGAAATAACGAACAGGCCCATCAGCAAGGACAGTGAAAATGCCACTTTAGAAAGCAATGAACAGACAGGATCAGCATCTCCACATTGTGGTACCAGCACAGATCAAACTGCACAAGAATTTCATGAAAATCAGAAAGAGTGTAATGTTGAGAACCTTGTAGATGACTTGCAGGAAATATCAGGGAGTCTTCAACATAAAGCTACTTCTTCCTTTACTTCACCTCATGTTTTTCAGCTGCTGAAAGAACTTGATGTTGATTCAGATCCAGAAACTGACATTTAGTTTTGTGATGACACAGATTCTGATGTTTCATTTGGTGAAAATGAGGAGTGTACGGTTAGCTTGACTGGTGTGCGTGAGGTTTTTGAAGGCCAGTGTGTGCTATGTGAATATGGAACAAAGAAGATCTGTGTTTACTATGTAGGAATTGTAAGGGGAGACATTGATGATGATGGTGATGTTGAGGTAGAGTTCTTGCGCAAGAGTGAGAAGGTTGCTGGTAAATTTGTTAAGCCTAAGGTAGAAGATGTCGCCAGTGTCTCAATTACATGTATTAAAGCACAGCTTACTAGATCTACAATCACTGGAACCACTTCTAGGACCAAAGATGGCTATGTCTTCAAAGAAAGTCTTGCAGGCATAAATGTTCGATAAAACTTTATATTAGATTAATATATCATATTAAACTTTTTTACTGTCGCTTAAAATAATAAAAAAAAACTGCAAATATCCTTTTAATGATTATTTATTTCTTATAGCAATATGGATGAGTTGTTGCTGCTTCTTTTTAAAAAAGGTCCATTTCTCCCCACTATGGCCCATTGCTCCCCACGTGCTGGTCCATTTCACCCCAATGGTGGTCAATTTCTCCCCATGTTCATACACATTTTTGAAATGCATTTTGTAAAGAAACATATAGAAATAGATTGCTAAATGTTTTCCCCTGTGAAAATGAATGTACAACATTTTAGTCATGGTTTTGTTATGTTTCGATAAAATCTGTTCCGGTGATGAGCAAAAATTGAAAACTACAAAATTGCTGGTCCATTTCTCCCCAGTCTCCCCTATGGGATAAAACCCGATGCAATGAAGTCGACCTTATCGACTTTTAAAGCTGTTAGTTGTACTAATATATTCTTCAGATGTCCATATTGCTAGGTCATCTGCAAAGGAGGATGTATGTACTCTAGCTGGAACATTTTCCGTTATGTCATTTATATATGCTAGGAATAATGTTGGTGAAAGAACTCCTCCTTGGGGGACACCTTGCTCCAAGAGCATCTTTTTGCTGGTTTGTTCTTGTACTTTTGCCCTCGCAATTCTGTTCTCAAGGGAGTGGTTGATCGATTTGTACATTTTCTCAGAAACGTGCATTTTTTGCAGTTTTACTTTCAGTCCTTCCTTCCAT
The DNA here is from genome assembly GCA_963921405.1 of Cepaea hortensis. Classification (NCBI taxonomy): domain Eukaryota; kingdom Metazoa; phylum Mollusca; class Gastropoda; order Stylommatophora; family Helicidae; genus Cepaea; species Cepaea hortensis. The sequence goes on from OY992876.1 coordinate 231,673,219, forward strand.
ACTTTATCAAATGCTTTTTCTAAATCTATCCAGATCGCTAGTGTGTGCTTTTTCTCTTGGAAGGCATCCTCTATTTCCTGAGCTATAAAGGTTATTTGATCTTCAGTGGATCTGTACTTTCTGAATCTTGCTTGGTGTGGTGTTAAGAGTTGGTTTTCTTCCAGATGCCATGTGAGCCTGTCATTGATAATGCGTTCCATTAAATTTTCCTACACAGCTAAGTAGACTGATAGGTCGATAGCCATTAGTTACTTCCAGGTCTTTTCCTTTCTTTGGGACTGGTATTAGTCTAGCTTCCTTCCATGCCTGCGGGACTATTCCTCTCTTCCAGCTGTAATTTATGACTGCTAGTAGTTTCTTTTTTGCCTTACTGCGTAGTCCTATTAGCATTTCATTTGTGATTCCATCCTTTCCTGGTGATTTCTTCTTTCTTAGGGTATTCATTGCCTGTTCCATTTCCAGATTTACTATCATATATTCTGCTGCTGTCTCTGTATTACCATGATGTGTCTGTTTATCTTCAATTGCTTTCTCCTTTTCGGTTGTAATATCAATGTGGTTTGCACTAGCATTGTGTCCCATTAGTACATTTGCAGCCTTTTTCCATGTAAGCAAGGCATTTCCTTGTTTAATTGTTTTTTGTTTGTTTCTGGGTCCTTCATTGTTCATGGCTTTCACTAGTTTTCATCCCTGTCAAAGTTAAGGTTTTCTGTTTTTTCCCTTCGACAATCTCCTGTTGTTTGATTTACTTTTCTTTTACATTTGGTTGAAATGGCTTTGAGAGAGTTGTTCGCTTCAGTTGTTTGTTCTCTCTGCTGCCTTCCTGGCATCTTCAACTTTGTCCTCTAAAATGTGCAGTTCTTCAGTCCAGTATGGTTTGTAATTTTTCCTCGCTCCTCTTGGAATAGACTCAGTGGCCGCCTGTATTATTGCTTTGTTTAGACTTTCCACCATTTGTTTTATGTTGCCATGTTGTGTATTTATGGTTTTACATTTGTCTGTTAGTATGGCAAATCTATCCCAATCAGCACGTTTGTAATTCCAACGAGGCAGAGGCTTTTGCTCTTGTGGAACATACTCCATATTCATTACAAGCTTGATTGGTCTGTGGTCACTACCTGCTAATTGGTCAAGCACACGGCGATCGATTTTGTGGAGGATGTCTCCTGTGCAGAAAGCTAAGTCTGGAATAGAGTTGTAAACCATCTTCTAGAGTAGAAGCTCGGTGTGTCGTCCGCTTTGTTGAGAAGATGGAGATTTGAGTCTATTTCCCAGTCCTCCACTTTATCTCCTCTGTTGTCAGTATCTGGGTATCCCCGTCTTTCTGAACAGCTATTAAAGTTTCCGACAATAATGCAGTTTGTGTCAGTTATATTTATGTTTGAAAGTGTAAGGTCCTTATCTGCTGGGCTTTGCACTGGATTGATTTTTGGTGTGCAGATTAGCTTTCCCTATTACCAGTGTCCCTTGCCATCAGGTAAACCCACTCCGACTTCAGGGGTACTTGTAATTTATATCCCCAAGTCAGGGATGATAAGTCAACATTTTAGTGACTGGTGTAGAAGAACAAGCGTTCTTATCCATTCAGGCATGTTGACACAAATAGATATAAGACTCCGTCGCTTGAAGTGGGGCTTCACTAAGGAATATGGAGGTCAGCATGGCCGAATGGGTAAGAAACGTGTGTTCTTAAACATCCAGTGTGCTGATGCTGAGGTTAGGAGTTCAACCCCTACACCAAATAGTTGGACTAAAATGGCCTCTCGTGTTTGACTTTGAGACATAAATTATAAGTACCTCCGAAGTCGGAGTGGGCTCGCCTGCTGGCGAGGGACACTGTTAATGGAGAAAGTTAATCCACATGGAAAATTCAGCTCAACACTGCTAGAAAGTGTGTATGGACTACACTTGAGTTCAAAGAGAGCGAGCGCAAAAAGGGAGATCAGGTCTTTATGTGCTAGGTTTATCTCATTACAAGTAAATTGCTTCAAGTACTTTTTTTCCCCCGCATATCCTTTACAGGACATCGCTGTCAACATCAGCATCTTTCAGCTGATTGTTGATTTCTTGGCAAGATTACGCTCAGTAGTTTGCCATTGCTTCAAGTACTTAAGAAGTATAATATCATCAACAGGAAAATCAGAAGAGGAGATCTAAAATAGATGCAATAAGGCAAACCAACTCATTGGACATGTGGCACCAATACTAAAGAACAAACACGTACATGTAGACACTAAAAAAAAAGCACTCTACAACACAATATTCCTACCAATGTCAAACCTGGACAATGACAGAAAAAGAGAACACTAAAATCACAATAGAAATAAGATTCCTGAGAAGAATATTTAATGTATCAAGAAGACAGAATATCAGAAATGGTGACATTAGGACTATTGTGGGAGTAATAGCAGCGACTTCATTAGAAAACAGCAAGTTAATGGTTCTGCCACATAACTAGGCTACCAACTAACATTATAACACAATAAGCAATGATGTACAGATCAATGAAAAACCAGAAGCCATGTAAACGATGGACAGAGGGAATAACATTCCATGGGAATCTCGATATATGAAGCCCATACATGGCCACTTTCACTGCTGTTTGATTCACCTCGACACCACAAGGTACAAGACGAATATGATGAGATGTGATGTTATTAGCTAGGGACAAGACAGTTTTTAAGACTTAATTTGAATAGATCTTGTAAATCCATAATCTTTACAAAACAAGACCTGGTGAAAATTCTGCCCATATTTCACATTTCTGGGTTCAGGCAAGTAGAACAGCTAATGACGCCTTTTAATGACGTGTAGCTGGCACTGCATAATGACACACACAATCTTCATTGACATGTTAAATCCAGGTGTGCATATAGCCTTCAGTTTTCCTGTTGTCTGTGAGTGTTAATGGGAATATTCTTCAACAAGTGAATCGATAAAATTATCTCGGAACAGTCATAACATCTGATGGGAGATGCTTTGAAGAGATTAGAACAAGAATTGCCATGGCGAAAGTAGCCTTTAGCAAGATGAAAAACATACTGACCAATAAAAAGATGTCAATTGAAACGAGAAAAAGAGTGTTGAGGTGCTACATAGAGCCTGTACTTTTGTATGGATGTGAAACCTGGACAATGAGCAGTCAAGCTGAAAAACATCTGATGGCTGTAGAAATGTGTTTTCTAAGGAGAATGCAAAGAATTCCATGGACAGACAGAAAAACAAATGACCAGGTACTACAGGGAACAAATGAAAATCGTAAATTGATTTGAGAAATTAAACGTAGACAGTCAAAATTTTTTGGACATGTTATGAGAAGAAATGAATTGGAGAACTTGGTGACAACTGGCAAGATCGAAGGGAACAGACCAAGGGGAAGACTGAAAAGTAAATACCTGGATGGCTTGGCCACAAGGCATGGTTGAGACAGGATCACTGAGCTGATCCACGACTCTCGTGATTGAGTGAAATGGCGAGTCATGACCGCCTATGCTTTCCGAGATGGCACATGATGGATGAATGAGTGTTAATCAATACCTGTTTATTAACTTCACATGCTGAAGTGTCCTCATTACATATATCAGGTACAAGTGATAAGTTGACTGGTGTAGCAATCGAGGCTTCTACAGCCAATTTCTACTGACTATAGTACCTTGCGGTGTAGGACATGGAGGTATTGAGACTGAAGAATTCAGGCTGCCTAGTAAGTGCAATCGCAGCGAGGTTAGGGATTTTCGTTGTCCTCAACAGAAAAAATCCACACCGTAGCATGGATTCGAACCCAGGTCTCATGATAAGTCAAGAAACTAAATACAAGACAAATGGTGAGACCAAACAAGTACTGGGCAAGCAGGCAAAACAATACACAGACAACAAGCACAACAACCTGACAAAGCAAGTACATGGAGACAGATAAGCTAACAAACACACAAACAAACAACAAACACAAGAAAATACACAACTTGAAAAAATCAAGTACACAGAGATACTTAGGCATGTACACAAACAAGCACAAGAAAACAACCTGATAAAACAAATACATAAGGAACCATTACAAAATGTACATTTATATATACATTGTATGTTTATTATATACATTGTGCATGTTTGGCCATGGCAGTCAAATATACATGGACACTCCGACATTTATGTACACCAAATATCACCCATTATAGCACCCACCCAAACGCCCAGTAACTGAAACAGCTAAGGCACATGGGTTATATTGAGGGTTATGTCCCCATGGAGTCCACATCCTGGACAAGCAGGTGTTTGACCTGTCAGTCATCACAAACCAGAGGGGCTGCCACCTATGACATTAGGGTGTGACTAGAAGTCAGGGATCAGTACACCATCTGGATGTTGTAGACATCACTGAAGTGACATTTTCCGTGGCAATTCTTCCACATTACAGATAAATTCCCCAAATATGTCACTTTCATTAAAAACTGCCTTCATCACATGACCTCCAAATATGTCACTTTCATTACAAACTGCCTTCATCATATGACCTCCAAATATGTCACTTTCATTACAAACTGCCTTCATCACATGACCTCAAAACATGTGTTTCATATTACAAACTGCCTTCATCACATGACCTCAAAACATGTGTTTCATATTACAAACTGCCTTCATCACATGACCTCAAAACATGTGTCTCATATTACAAACTGCCTTTATCACATGACCTCCAAACATTCTTATATTACAAACTGCCTTCATCAACTGACCTCCAAACATGTGTCTCATATTACAAACTGCCTTTATCACATGACCTCCAAACATGTCTCATATTACAAACTGCCTTTATCACATGACCTCCAAACATGTCTCATATTACAAGCTGCCTTCATCACATGACCTCCAAACATGTGTCTCATATTACAAACTGCTTTCATCAACTGACCTCCAAACATGTGTCTCATATTACAAACTGCCTTCATCACATGACTTCCAAACATGTGTTTCATATTACAAACTGCCTTCATCAACTGACCTCCAAACATGTGTCTCATATTACAAACTGCCTTTATCACATGACCTCCAAACATGTCTCATATTACAAGCTGCCTTCATCACATGACCTCCATTCTCATATTACAAACTGTACCCAGACATGTCTCACACATCACTAACTGCCTCCTCTAAACATCTTCCATGGTACAAAAAACTGCCACATTACAAACATCTCCCATCTTACCAAGAAGATGAGAGACAACCAGTGTAGTTAATATCACATAAGGCATTATAAAACAAAGAATGAAACATCTCCCTGAGTTTACAATGAGTACAATAACCACGTTTGTCATTCCATCTAGGCTACATCAAGCATTCTCTAACAAAATAACTAAATGTACATGTGAGAAATCCCACACATGACTGCACATGGGTCAAATTGCTAGCCTCTACCCTAAGAAAGAAATGTAGAGAACTCACTTCCCTGTTCTAACTAATCATTGTAGGCACATTTCTGAATAGGAGGGGGTGTTGTACCGTGCACCACAGGAGGAGAACCCAATGAAGAAACAAATTCATGCTCCAGACATTCTAGTGCAAATGTTCAAATGTTGTCCGGTATCCTGCTATTTCTCTGTAATCAGACTAAAGAAATGGCTCATCCGGACTAGAGATATCTGGTTAAGGAGTGGCACATGTATGCAGCCAGAGACGTGCTCACTTGTCGATGAAGTCCCAGATAGGGCAGCAGTTCCCAAAAGGGGCGACATAACACATGAAAAAACACAAGTACTGTATTTTCAGAGGCTAACTACACAGCAAAAGTCACCATACAAGAAGGCAGATTTCTTTAGTATGCAGTGACTAAGTGTCAACTGCAAGTGAACAGACAAAGTGATTAAGATTCAAGAGAAAAAGAGACAAAAGATGGGAACTTGCCAAAGCAGTCACATGGTGCTGCAAGAAATTTGTCATCAAAAAGTAAGTTAGCCTGCCCCTATTTTGCCAAAGCTATATCCAACTTTGACAAGCATATTTTATGTCAGGATTTGCTTTCTCTAGCTTACATCAGTTCCCACCCAACCTTCCAGGCCGACAGGGTTGTGTACCACTTTGTCTAGTTGATCTGTCCGACGTGAGAAGCAGCTACATGGCAATTATATTTAAAGATATACAGACACAGATTAAAAAAATAAATACATACGCCACACATTTAATGAACAGCCTTCTTGGAACATCCCACCTGATTCAACAACTAAAACCAATTGCTGGCACACACATCCAAGACATCTCACCCGGTTCTACAAGTAAAACCAGTCGCTGGCACACATTATTGAGACATCACACACACCAAGTCATCACGCATCACACATACCAAGTCATCACGCATAACATCTGGTGCCACATCTAAAACAAGTCACTGACACACATACCAAGACATCACACAACATCGCACATACCAAGTCATCACACATCACATCTGGTGCCACATCTAAAACAAGTCATTGACACACATACCAAGACATCACACAACATCCCACCTGATACTGCAGCTACAACCAGTCACAGACAATACTACCAAGACATCACACACCATCGCACAAACCAAGACATCACACAACACCCCACCTGATAATACAGCTACACACATCACACATACCAAGACATCACACAACATCGCATCTGGTTCCACAGCTAAAACAAAGTTTCTGGCACACATTATCAAGACATCTCACAGCCATCTGGAATGATTGCTTTTCGCCATGCTGCGAAACCAGCTGTACCACAAAGGCATCACCGGCGGTGCTTCTCAACCCTCTCCCTGATGGGGCTGACTCGACAACCATTACTGCGGTGCTTACGAGACCACTGGTGGTCTGTCTCTGGTGAGTACGATCTCCTGTCCTTATAGTGATCTCTGTCCTTGTTGGATTTACTATAGTAATCTCTGTCTTTGTCGGATTTACTATAGTAATCTCTGTCCTTGTTGGATTTACTATAGTAATCTCTGTTCTTGTTGGATTTACTATAGTAATCGCTGTCCTTGTCGGATTTACCATAGTAATCTCTGTCCTTGTTGGATTTACTATAGTAATCTTTGTCCTTGTCGGATTTACTTCTGTAATAATCACGCGCCTTCTCCTTGTGGTAGCCACGGTCTCTGGATTCCTTCTCCTGGTAGTAATCTTTCTCATGGTGCCGCGTTTTCTTGGAGCTTTTGTAGTGAACTGGAGACCGGCTGGCAGACCTTGATGGCGATCTGTATTTTCTCTTGCGGCTGAATGTGTCCACAATCTTACTCTTCTTGATGCTCGGACTTCGGCTGCGCTTCCTCTCTGCGGGCGACTCTGACTTCGAGCTGCGGCTGTGATGACTAAGGTAACTGGAATGGCTGCCACTTGACTTTGACCTAAAAATTTAAAAGCCACAAAACTGATTACGAAACATAAATAAACCACACCAAAACTACTCTAGGACATTTTTTTGTTTGCCCGGTATTTTTGGGGGGTGTTCTTAGAGCTGTGATATTTATTCCTTTTTGGCCGAGACATTCCACATCTTCAGGCATTTGTTGACTGTGTTAGCCTTCCCTGGTCTCATGTTTTGTCTCTCCTTTACACCCCTCCTAAAGGTGACACACCAACTGGCCCGTCAAGAACAGGTACATGCATTTTGTCAATATTAAACGATATTCATCAGGTTCAAAACAATTGCTATAATTTTCTGGGAACACTAAATTATCACAGAAGATAACGGGGAAAGATGGCTAGGCTGGTACCTAATTAATTTACCAAATTATGTTAACATCTAGCATGTGTTTTTTCCCCTCTTTCATTCACAAGCTTTTAACTCAAGCTAGCCCATACGCGTGCTACTACTACAAGTGCACTGGACTGATTTTTGCAGGTGTATTCATTCATTCATATGTGCCATGCTGGTAAGCGTGGGTGGTCATGTTTCCACATCTCACACGATCACGAGTTGTGGATCAGTTCTGTGTTCTTGCCCCGACACGGCTATGTTGTTGAGTCATGCCTTCCCCATCTTTTTCCCCCCAGTCTTGCCAGTTGTCACCAAGTTCTCTAGTTTATTTCTTCTCAGAACATGCCCAAACAAATGTCTACATCTAATTTCTCTGATCAGTTTGCAGCTTTCATTTGCCTCGTGTAGGACTTGCTCATTGGTTTTTCTGTCTGTCCATGATATTCTTTACATTTTCCTCAGAAACCACAATTCCACTGCCATTAGATGTTTTTGAGCTTGTCTGTTCATTGTCCACTCTCACATCCATACAAAGCTATGTCCTATGTAACACTTCAACACTTTTTCTCATTGCAAAAGGCTACCTTTGCCATAGAGATTCTTATTCTAATCTCTGCAAAGCATCTACCATTTGATGTCATGATTGGTCAGAAATAGTTGTGCCGATTCACTTGTTTAAGAATATTCCCATTTATCCTTATATTACATTGTGGTATTTGTTTCTTCTTAGAGACGGCCATATGTCTTCTTACAATTTAATTCTAACCCTAGTTGTTCACTGTGCACAATAGCCATATCTACTAACTGTTGCAGATCCTGTTTATTGTTTGCAGTCAATACTGTATCATTCACATATTTAATGTTATTGATGTTATGTCCCTCAATGGTGATTCCTCTCATATATTCTAAATTTCTAAAAATATTTTCAGTGTATAGGGAGACATTACACATCCCTGTCGCACACCTCTCTTAACAGGGTGATATTGACCTACTTCATAATCAATCTTTGCGGCAGCTTGTTGTTTCCAATATATGTGCTTTTTTAAAATTTTTTTTTACAAGTGTAAGGTCTTTCCCACCAATCTGTAGATCCATAAGTATCTTCATCATGTTGACATGTCTTAGTTAGTCAGTTAGTCGCAGTTCCAACTTCACAGCAATGTGTTGTCCCCATTATGCTCCATTCCTGTGCCAGTGAATATCACACAAACGCTCCCCACTGCCCAATGTGAAAAGTGGAAAAGACAAGAGTCTCGACAAACAACAGCCTGCACAGTTACACTGTGCATAATGCCGCTGCCAGAATGTCAACACACCAGTCCCCCACGAAACACCCAATTCATCTCTGATGGAATCGGCAGTCATTTTCATTTTCCTATCTGGATGTTTCCTAGATGTTCACCTACACAGTCCACGAACATACAGTTCATCACCGACGGCAGTGGCAGTCAACCAGAAGCCCAGCAGCCACGCATTTCTGCATAAGGCAAAAACCGGTCAACTCTGGGACATAGCCACCTGCCATCGCTATATATAAATAAAAAAAATTGGGCAGATTCAAAAGCACTTCACACGAAACTCAGTTCACAGTGTCACGCCACGCACTCAGTGTCGCGCCACTCAGTAGCAGGGTGACAGAACCATCAAGCCTCCTTAGTCGCCTCTTACAACATGCGTGGTAGGCTAGTGTTGTTACTCTTTGCTTCCCTTATGGGCCCCGGCAACACACGGGATGTTCACAGTTGACATGTCTTACTTTATCGAAAACCTTTGTAAAGTCAATGAAGCAAAGATGTAGGTTCAATTAATGTTCTCAGCATATACACAGCATTTACTGTGTGGTTGCCTCCTATGAACCCACATTGTTCTTCCCTGATTTCAGGTTGTTTTCGCTTAAAAACTCTTTGCATGATGATTCTTAACAAAATCTTCGTGATGTGGCTCATTATGCTAATTGTTCAATGCTGATAACATTCTACGGTTCAAAGGCAACCTGTTGATGTGTGTGTTCTTTTCTTAGTGATTCATTAATTCTTTTATGCATTAATTTGGTATTCCAGGTGTTGTAGTGTTGGTTTTCAATTTCCCTGCAATTTTACTCAGGCCAAGCTTCGGCTGTCTCTTTGCACAATTTCCTAATTTTCCTGTGAATCTCTTCATATTTTTCATGGTTATATTTTTTATGTTTTCTTATTTCAAGTTTTAATATGTCCTCCGTCATCCATTTCTTACGTCCAATTATTTTCATTTTTGGGATCGTGATTTTGCACTTCTTGTTATATATTTGACCTTTAATTTTACATGTATAATGCTTACGACTAATCTGTGGTCGCTATAGCCATTTGCATTTGGTATAAATTCTACGACTTTTAAGGCATTTCAAAATCTTGTCGGGGATGTTATCAATCTGGTTTCTGATCATTAGCTATCCCTATTACCAGTGTCCCTCGCCATCAGACGAACCCACTCCGACTTCTGAGCTACTTGTAATTTACACACCAAAGTCAAGGAGGAGAAGTCAATATTTTAGTCCAGCTGACCAATATAGGGGTTAAACCCGCTACCTCGGCATCAGCACACCGGAGGTTTAAGAGAGTGCTCTAATCAATTTGGCCATGCTGACCTGATCTAGCATATGTGAAGGCAATAAGATTACCTTTGCATTATTTTTTTCATTCAATAAAAATACAGAATTTTGTTTTTAAAACATACATCTCAGACTTAACTACAGTGATTTGTAGATTATCAATAACAACTGTCAATATGGGTCACACACGTTGCAAACAATGGGTGGTTGAGACATTTAGGAATGTACATATGTACATTTATAAACAGTGTGTCTGTTGCAGTTGTTCTCTATCTAGCCTTTGCCTTTGATAAGTGTAGAGGTTTCAAACAGAAACAGTTTATAAGGGTATCTGGAATGCCAGCACGGATGTGTTAGGGACTAACATAGAACATCAGAGAGGAGGCAGAGAGAGAGAAAAAGAGAGAGAGATAGAGAGAAATGAGGGAAGAAACCAAAACTTACTCAAATTTGTTGGAGCCTCTACTACGATCGCTATCGTCACTATAGTGGCTGTTTTTCTTGCTGGCTCCCCAGTGGCTGCTGCTTCGATCAGATTTGTCACTGCCTGTATCCCTGCCATGTTCTCGGCCTTCAACTTTCTCCTTACTCTTCTTCAGTGCTTGTGACAAGGCTGCATGGTTAGGACTGATGATTTTTGGTGAATCTGTGCAGAGACGTAATACAGAAACGTCAGCGGATGATCTACAAGTAACAGTTTCAATATCAACAGAACAGAATAATTTACTCCATTTTAAAGCTTATTCCAATTCATTTATTAAACACATTGTGTAATTCTAGAACTATTTCCGAAAAATCACCATTCCTATAGAACCTGAAGGTTTGTATCTATTAATAGAATCTTGTAAAAGACCTCTGGTGCCTCCCTGTGTTTGTAATTCAAAGGTTGGTTAATTGCGAACTCTTTAGAAGAATCAGCTTGAACTTTTAAAAGTTTAATACATTTGTCCTGAGGACATCTGTGCCCCACCAAAGGCTGCATCTAACAGTGTTTGCTCCCTGCTGGAACTATGTTGCAGGCCTTCCCTCTCCAAGCCCAGAAAACTAGTGGAGTGTGCATTGCAGGTACTGTAACTTCCCCCCACAGACAGGCATGTGAGGGCGTACCCAGGTCATTATTCGACACACTACATATATTTAGCCACCAGAAAGCCACCAACACCTGCTCAAGACGACTACTTTTGTAGACACGACCAGAGGAAATCATGATTCTGCTCCTCAGAAAAAGATAATAAATTATGCAACTACATGCATACAAAATTCAAGATTGGCAAATCAGCCATTTGCTCATGTAGATTGGTGCCGCAGACAGCAGATCATATACTCCAAGACTGCCCAAAATACAACATATCTAGGCAAACCTTCTGGCCTAGAGAAACAATAGTGGAAGATAAAACTCTATGGATCATGAGTGAACTAAAAAAAAAAAAAACAGTAAATTCATACAAGAGACAATGTTGTGGATATATCAAATGTTAAGAGAACAAAAGAAGTGGGATACGGTAATCAACAGTCCATAACTTACTAGAAGAGATAGTCGTATTTCATGGAGAAATAAATAAATAAACCGGCACAGACTTAATAATAGCTAGATTCAACTCTCAGTTCTCTCTTGATACACACAACTAAAAAGGCCTTTTCTCTGGCAGCCACATAATTAGGGGGGAGGGGGAAGCTGAAAACACTCTTGGAGGACTTCAGTGAGCTGGCAGATGATATGAGGGCGTGGCATGAGTTAGCTGAAGGCACATGTCCCATAGGAGGATAAAGGCAAATACAAAGTAGACTGTGTGTGTGGTGGGACAAAGAGAGGGAGGACAGGAGAAAGAGACAGAAAGAGAGCACCAGTATTTTTTTTTTTAAATAACCAGGGCCTGACTTTCAGACAGGCTGTATACACAGTGGAAGTGATCACAGGAAAAGCTGCTGTATGATCTAAACCAAATGTAAGAAGTACAAGAAAGCATGATGTGATGTTTGAGACATAACAGGGAAGAACCAGCCAGACATAAGGTTGTGGCTTGAGAGTGAGAGCAGAGACAAACAGCAGAGATATATGACAAACTCTACCACTCACTTTGGCAAGATGAAGATGAATTCGGAGTGTCCATATCTGAGACCAGGCCGCGGGCCATGGCTTTGGCTGCCTGCTGTTTTCTCTTCAGCTCATCGACAATCTTCTCTAGCTGCTCCAGGTTTGGCTGAAATACATGCACAGGAGCAATGTGAAATCTGGTCAACATGAGGTAATCATTAGAGGTAGCAAAGAGGAGAGAGAGAAGACTAACAGAAACAGAGAGAGGAAGATTAAAAATAGGGAAACATAAAGAGTGGCAGTGAGTAATAGAAGAGGTGACAGAGAGATATACAAGATTATCATCAGTATGTGTTATGCCCATTATGCCATGTGACCAAACTATCCAGGTATTTATCCCTTTGCCCTCTCTATGTTCTGTTCCCATCAAGTTTGTCAGTTGTAACCAAGTTTTCACATTTATTCTCCAAATTTTTCACAACCCGCCCAACAAATCTTGACTGTCTAACGTCTCTAACCAATTTAGCTTTCATTTGTTTCTCCAAGTACTGTTTTGTTCACTTTTCTAGTACTCTTTGCAGACTACTGACTTAGATTGTCCATGTTTCACACACGTACAACAGTATACTCTCCAGTTAGCTAGGATTTTTAAAGACATTCTCAATTTGTGGAAGAGAAAACGCTGTATGCAAATTAAACACGTCACGCCTCTGTTCATGTAACCTTAATTATCAAATATAACCCATAAACTAAACAGGCTGAAACATACCTTGGGTCAGACATAAAAATCTTCAAGATGGACATGCAGATAACCTAGTATATGTGAAGGCATATGGAAGAGATGAAGTGGGGTGAAGACATACCTTGGGTCTGGCATAAAGCTTCAGGATAAATATAGTATATGTGAAGGCATATGGAAGAGGAAGTGGGGTGAAGACATACCTTGGGTCTGGCATAAAGCTTCAGGATGGACAGGCAGATCTGCTGGATCTCGTCCTCACCCACGGCAAATAGCCAGTACCAGGGCGGGTTGTTGGGTAGGGGCACCTTGCACTGACGGGCGGCCAGGTAGATGCAGGCACAGGCGATGGACTCGGGGTGGAAGCGCATGAATACGTCGGAGCGCAGGCTGTCGTTCATGTAGTTCCAAGCACACTGGACCAGCTGTTGTTTGTCCGTGCTACCCAGCACTTCCAGATACATCACGATGATCTGTCAAGGACATACCACAGAATTAGTCACTAATGATAACACATGCTGAAATATTCACATCAGCAATCCAAACTTAATGTTATACAAACTCTACTGTATGTCCCAGAAACAGGTGCATATCCTGAACAAGAGATCGCATTCAACCCCAACATTTTTAGCCGTTTCTTATTTCTTGGCAAAGCAGCCTATCTCCAAATCACCCACAGTTGTTTTGAATGAGGTATGCAGGATTACAAATTGCGTCCGGACCCCCTTCAACACAAAGTCAATTCAGAAACAGAGAATAACACTAAAACACACTAATAAACTACAAACATCCTGGTGCCTGTCTAGAACAGGTGGGGTGGGGGTGGGGGGGGGGGGGGGCTACAGTATGGCGGGATCACCAATGTGGAGGTCACAGGCAGAGACAATCAAGAGGTGAAGAAAAGACTTTCGCACTAGACAGGACACACAGAGAAAACCTGAGGATAGTTTAACTAGACACACCCTTGTCTGAAAACACTCGGAGAACAAAATAATGGTAGATGTAAACATACATGGAGAAGAGAATTAAAGAATTAATGAACTACATGGGAAGGACATGGATGGAGCTGCAGCAGGTAGCAAAGGACAGGAGGGCATGGCTTGAGGGCATATGACCCAAGAGGAGACAACACACCACATTATACCAATTAAATAAAATCAAACTGCTCCATTTTTAACTTACAAATGTGGTCAGAACAGCTCCTTCCAACTAACACCATGCATGATCTCTACTTATATAAAACAGCTGTCTAGATAGCTTATTTTCATCTGATCTAACACAGTTTTGTTAATACATATATTTACTGTTATGGTGTGGCAAATAAGCAGATAATTGGAGAATGACTTGATAGACTAAATAGCTAAGTTCACTGTATCACAACCCTTCTGGTGTTTGACCGTGTCCAGACAAAGAGTGAAGGTTACAATACATTACATATGCAATTAAGTTAACTGATGTGGCACAAGAAGCGGAAGGAATGTAGAGCTAGAGGCCAACCTACCTTGTGTGGATGTTTCACGTGGACACAGAAGCCCAGTTCCTTGAGCACCCTCCTCTCAGCCTTGATGACCTGGTTCTTGAGGTTGATGTAGTGCTGGTCTAACACCAGGGGGTGAATGTTTCTGTCAGGGAGGAGACAAAGTCACTGGCTGTAATCAACTACACACACACAATCAGGACATTAACTTTCACAGAACAGACTACAAACAGCAGCCAGAGGCCACACAAACCTGCAGAGATTCTTCAGTTAGTAAACACAACAAATGACAAACATCTTCCATCGACAATCCTGGATGTGCTTTTAAGAAAACTTGCATGAAAATGAGTGAGCTTTTGATTTGTTTGCCTCAAATGAGTATTGTACCTTGTGAAAATACTGACCTGCTAGCGAATTTATCAAATAAAGACTGATTAATGATGCTATTCAAATAAACAAAAGATGGTGAGAGAAACGTTCAGTAACAGACAACTCAGGTATTCATGTTTTGGACAACAAGTACATCAATCAGAGAAAAGACTTATTCACATTTATAATAAAGCGCTGATAACAATGAAACGCAATACTAATGAAATACATGAAATGTGGCTGTGGATCTCAACAAACAACACACACACAACATTATGACCAGTCTCTCATCCCTCAGTGATGTGTTTTGTGTTGATTGTATGTCAGATGAATTATCTAAGATAAGCTAAATCTTCTCGCAGCTTAGCTTTCTGTTTCCATACTGTGCTAACATTTGTATAATGTCTTATTTGTAAAGCTCCCTGACAACACTTAAATGTGTCTTTGTCATTTAAAGCAATAAACTGTAAACATTCATAACAGAGGCCAGTAATTATCCCGCTCCTTTGCTTCACACGTTCACTACAAGACTTAATGTATCTTTCATTTATATTTCTCAGCGACAAACTGAGAAATATAATTTCAACTACCATCTGCAACGACCATTTTCCCCCTACACAAAGTCTGGCAACGCCTAAATCTGTAGGTAGGTGATGAGTTAATGTAAAGTAGGAACTAACCAGCTTTAGGAAAATATTCAGCACACACACACACAAACATTTACATGATTAAACTAAGCAGCGTGGGGTGGTGGGCTGTGGTATCCTTTATAAAAGGAGAGGTAAGGCACCTAACTACCTCAACTAACTTACAGGGCACCCTTAGACAGATCGCTGATAGAAGGGGTGGAGGAGCCATAAAGGTGACAGCCGGCACTGGATTACGTGTGTGAGCGAACAACAAGTCAACTATTGGTCATGTCTCCCAGTTCTAGATGGAGGATCTCTGTATAGAGACAATGTGCAAAGTCACTGACCAGTATGGTGACTGCCAAGAAGAGCAACAATGGCAGACAGAATCTCTGTATAGAGACAATGGTTACAGTTGATGACCACTATGGTCACTGACAAGAAAAGCAGCAATGGCAGACAACCTGCACAGATGCCTAGAAGACTACAGCAGTCAAGGAAATTATGGAGAGGAAAGGACTAGCAAATCAATCCATGAAAAACACAATACTGAAGATCATTGGTTATTAACCCTTTACAGGGCAAACGCTTGTCGGGTTGGTTAGTAAAAACATCACAAATAAGGTGTTAGTCAACCGATTTTAGTTAAATAAACAACACAATGAAGGGAAAAGCATGCAGAATATGTTACTCACGTGATTGTTGTCGGTAATCCATATATGAACACAAATATTTACGAAATATGGCATGTTGTTTGTGATTTCCCGCCATCTATACAGCAATTTACAAACATTTTCAGAATCATAATCACTTTCTTTAAAGTCCGACTAGACTGCTAAATGCAAAGTAACGCTTTGCACTGATATCTAGCTCCGATTAATAGTAAACTACGTGCACTTTAACCCTTTACAGGGCAGACGCTTGTCCGTTTTGTAGCCCTGAACGGGCAAGATTTTTTTCAGGTTCAGTAAAATTTCGGGTCGCGTTAGTAAAAACATCACAAATAAAGTCAACCGATTTTAGTTAAATAAACAACACAATGAAGGGAAAAGCATGCAGAATATGTTACTCACGTGATTGTTGTCGGTAATCCATATATGAACACAAATATTTACGAAATACGGCATGTTGCTTGTGATTTTCCGTCATCTATACGGCAATTTACAAACACATTTTCAGAATCATAATCACTTTCTTTAAAGTCCGACTCAGACTGCTAATGCAAAGTAACACTTTGCACTGATATCTAGATCCGATTAATAGTCAACTTCGTGCCCTTTAATGTCATTTAAATTGAACCTAGCGAAATCTCGGCTATCACTTGAAGAATCGCCAAAGTCCCGAAAACTATAAAAAATTGTCCGTAAAAGTCCGTTCAAATTCATACTATCGCGTTTACAAATGGCGGCCATGTTGTCAAGCTATCGGCGAAAGCAGCCGTCGGAAGTATCGGAAAGCCGAGAGATCGCCTTTTTAACAATGCATAATAGTATCGGCCGGTTTGAGACGTTCTGCCCGTTTAACGTATCGGACGGAAATGGCCGGTCCACCCTGTAAAGGGTTAAGACAAATACATCTGAGCAAACAATATTTGTGCAAACTACATGGACAACTGCAAGCAACAATAGAGGAAGGCGCACCTGGGAAGTACATGGACCACGGCAAGTAACAATAGAGGAAGGAGTACCTGGGAAGTACATGGACGACTGCAAGTAACAATAGAGGAAGGAGCACCTGGGAAGTACATGGATGACTGCAAGTAACAATAGAGGAAGGAGTACCTGGGAAGTACATGGACGACTGCAAGTAACAATAGAGGAAGGAGCACCTGGGAAGTACATGGACGACTGCAAGCAACAATAGAGGAAGGAGTACCTGGGAAGTACATGGACGACTGCAAGTAACAATAGAGGAAGGAGCACCTGAGAAGCAGAGTAGGGAAAGACTGCAATGCAGATACACATGACATCAACAGAGACAGGACATCTGGCTTATAATAAATTTCAAATGACATGGTGTGTGTGTGCGTGTTGTTGAGAAGTTCTGCAAAGAACAAGCTGTACTAACATGAAAATGAGCATAAAACATTAGTGAACAGTGCTGATTATGTTCTAACGCTTAGTGAACCTTGAATTTCCCAAAATGCGCGATGCTCTCCCACTTAGAGTGACCCCCCAATAGGTGAAATCCCAGAATAAGTAAAATATAGGACACTTCTGTTCCGTCAATTCTGGCAACTGTGCGATGACACGTACAATTCTCATCAATATAAAAGTTGATATGAAGCTTCAAATTAATACCATGAGTGCATAAAGAGAAAGCCCCTTTTTATTCTAGCTTACACATCAGTTAAAACTCAAATATAAATAAAGCAAATATGGTCATTTCATTACTTTGAAATGCCCCAGTTGCAGACAAAAAAAAATCAAAATACCATGCCCCTTAATCTCTTAAGAAGAAGTGTGAGGTTGTAAAATGGTCGGTGTGGCTATCACAAAGTGAAATGCCAGAAAAACAACCATGTGAATGTTTCGTTCTGCTTGACTGTCAGAAGAGCCACCAATGATGATGTCAATTCGTCCAGCTGAAACAAAAACAAACATGGCTGTTTACAAAGATGATTGTCACATCCACGCAAGCTGAAATCTAGCATTTCTTGAGGCAGGACTCTGGTTTACATAAACTATATCAGATAACTCAACTTGTGATACTGCACGTTAGCCTGATGTGGAAACAACATGAAGTGTTTATCGTAATCCAACTGGGTCTTTGACCTACAAGATGTCCAGTAGCTAGCTACAACAATGCAGTTGTGTATCTGTCCATCTGTTGTGTCCCCACCTTCAAATGGCTGGCATATTCCAAGAATCCAAGACCTGCGCTGGGGATCCTAACTGCAGGTGGGGGGTCTCCCATGTCAGGGATGTCAAAGGATAGGGGAACTAGGCCAAGTGAAACACAACCTGCTGCCTTGTTGGTAGACTAGGGACAATCAAAAGTTTGGGAAACCAAAACCCCAAAACAGTTGTTAAAATTGGATATACTAAGTGACAGGCTAGACAAAATTGCAACGTAGCTTGCTGTATCAAGTTATAAATGTTTAAAAAACGCAGACGGTGCTAGTGAAGTATGTTTCACAGGAATAACAAACAAGCTGACTGCAATAATTTGCCACGTTATCAAACCAGCACTGTGAAAACAAAAATATGGCACATTGAAAATAACGGTGGAAAGTTTTCGAGGCAATACTGCAGGCAGCCAGTGAGTCTTCCAAGAGGAGCATGGAAAATGACAAACCCTGCTGGACCAAACAACACATTCTAGAAGACAAATTCGAAGGTGCCAGGAAGACAGCACAGAGAGAATAATCAACTGAAGCCAACATCTTGCTTAAACATCTTGGCAAAATTAAAAGAACATTAAATCTCGGCAAAATCAAAGGAACATTAAATCAAACAACCAAAGACTTGGAGAGAAACGTTTTGATCGAAGCCTTGCTTATAATGAGCACATAGACCAGGTGATATGAAAGGTCAAGCAGGGTTTGGCTGCGATTCGGGTGATGGTGGCAGCAAACTGTGAGCAGCGCCATCTATGTCTTCTATACGAGGGGTTGGTCATGTGTGTTTTTGAGTATGTGATGGTGATCCTGACTCTCAGCCGTAAGCAGATAGAAAGGATTGATAGGATACAGAGCGAAGCTATGCGCATTATTCTTGGATGTGCAAGAGATCAGTATGCAGGGTGATGTGCTACCTTCTTGATTTTCCAACTATTGAAGACAGAATACAAATCTGCAGAGCATGTGCCTAACAACATCCATTGCATAGTGAAATTATGAAGGTGAAGGGCAGCAGGTTAAAAAGAGGAAGGTCATGGATGAGGACTTGAGGACTTAGAACCTGGCGAGGAGTGGGTACAAGTGCCAACAGATTTATGTACGTCTTTTTCTGTTTGCATGCAACTAGACAGAAAATGCAGACAAAATCCGGCTGCTGTGGAGGCAGAAGTACAAGCTTTGATTTTCGAGAATTCGTTAGACGGTGATGCTGTCATTTACACAGATGGGTCGGCCGGAGGGAGAATTGTGAAGTCATGGCAGTAAGTAAAGCAATATGGCTCGAGACACAGACATTCACTAGGGCATGTTTCTTTAGCGACTCAATGAGCATGCTCAAGAGGATAGAGATGGAGTGGATCCGAAGAGAGTGGTTGCTGTCTCTGGAGCGGTTTCGGCTGGCAAAGATTAGTTTCATCTTCGTGCCAGGGCATGCAAGAGTACAAGAAAATTAGCAGGCTGACAAGCTTGCAGATAAGGCTACTGTGGAGGGCGGACACCATGGACCAGGCTGACATTCTGAATGCTCTACGAGAAGTAAGACTTTTGCGAGAACCAAGTGACGACTGTGAATCTACAACCGTGGTCAGACTGCGAGAACAGCAAATTAAAAGAGGTGGTGCCAAACAACACTACACAGGAAGCCAAAGAAGATTGATAAACCAACACAGAACGGGTGTTGTTAGCCGCTACACGCTGCAGGATTTGCTGAGGAGGGGATCCGAGCACTTATGGACTGAATGGTTCGATGTGCAATGAGGATGATCTGTCGACTAACTAACTTACTGCTCCGAAACAAATGGGAACGAAGCTCTTGCAGAGCTCGGGTAATGGTCAAAAACGATGGCTGATAAAAATCCAGTGAGGAGAAAACAACTTGCACAGTGTTCTCCCTCTCAATAATTCTTCTTCTTCTTTCGTTCGCTTGAAATATGTCTATATCTGCAATGTCGTCTCTTGCATGAATTGAACTTTTTTTCAGTTCACACAGTGGTCCATAGAGTTTATCTTCCACTGTCGTCTCTCTAGGCCAGAAGGTTTGCCTAGATATGTTATATTTTGGGCAGTCTTGGAGTATGTGCTCTGCTGTCTGCAACGCCAATCCACATGTGCACATGGCTGTTTCACCAATCTTGAATTTTGTATACATGTGGTTGCGTAATCTATTGTGTCCTGTTCTGAGGCGCAGAATAATGACTTGTTCTGGTCTGTCCATAATGTGGTAGTCATCTTGAGCAGGTTTTGGTGGCTTTCTGACTGATTTGATCATTCTTTTCTTTTGGTGGTATGTAACGGGCACATCAGGCTGTTCCTCTTTGGCTCCTTCCTTAGCCAATTGATCAGCTCTGTCGTTTCCGGGTACTCCACAGTGGGATGGTATCCACTGTATGGTGACTTTATGCTGACTGCTAAGTTCAGAAAGTAGTGTCCTTAGTACTGGCAATTTCCCAGAGAGGAGCGCCTCGAGTACTGATTTTGCATCTGTTAGTAGCACCACAGGTTGTGTACCATTGCTGTTAGTTAGTAATTTCTCTGTTGCTATCTTGATTGCCTCAATTTCGGCATCATAGTTATGGCAGTACTTTCCTGTCGGTACTCTGGCTGTGTCCCTAGTATTATTTGGGTATTCTATGTACACTCCCGCTCCTCCATTTCGAACAGCATTTTGTGCTGACCCATCTGTGTAGACTCGGATCCAGGTCCTGTGGGTATTCTTCATCAAGGAAGCTGAGAGTGGCTGTTCTGCGCTGCACACTGTTCTGTTCTTCCTTGTGAAATATTCCTCTCACTTTTGTCTGGATTTATAACGATAGTCTATGCTCATCTTTCCATGGAGTTCGCTCTGGAATAGTTGTTAGGGGGATACCCACTGTGGGCAGATCAGTGGTTTCTCTGCAGAGTCGTTTGGTCTGGTGGATAAAACTACTTATTTTCAACCGCCCCATAGCTAGGTTTTCAAATCTGTTCTTCATAGGGTGGCCTGGCAAGCTGAGGAACTTTTCTGCTTGTATTAGCGTTTTCGTATCTCTGCGCTCACTCAGTGCCTGTGTCCTCCCAATCTTCTCCATTTCCACTATAGGGGTTGATCTCATCCCTCCTGTGGTGACTCTAAGTGCTTGATTTTGCACCTTGTCCAGCTCTTGTAGTGTGGTATTTGATGATGAACACCACGCAGTTGCCCCATATTCCAGGTGTGGTCGTATGCTCTGTTGGTAAACTTTGCTAAGTATTTTCGTACTGGCTCCCCATGTGGTTCCACTTAGCTTTCTCAGGATGACTATTTTCCTTCTGGCTTTTGCTACTGCTTTGTTGATGTGCTTTTTCCATGTCAGCTTGCCATCAAATGTTACTCCAAGGTATGTTGGTTCTTTATCTTCTCTTAGGGGTGTTCCATTTATCTGGATGATCCCTGCCTTTTGTTTTGGAGAGAGGGTAAATAGGGTGGTGCTGCACTTGTCAGTGTTTATGCTGACACACCATCTATTTGCCCATGCAGCAAATATATCTACAGCTCTTTGTAGCAACCTGGTGGCCACTGATGCATATTCATTTGTGCTCCATAGAACCAGGTCATCGGCGTACATTGCCGCTTTAATTCCATGCGGTAGGTGAGCAACAAGATCATTGATGAAGATTAGAAAAAGTGTGGGGGACAAGACTCCGCCCTGGGGGACACCGTGACGGAGTAGTACTTTCTTGCTCTTGAGTCCGTCTATCTGTACTCGGGCTCTTCTGTTGTGCAAGTATGCTTTCACCCATTTGTACATTCTTCCATTGACTTTGCAGTTTCTCAGTTTCTTCATCAGACCTTCTTTCCAGACCTTGTCAAAGGCTTTCTTCAGATCTATCCATGCCGCAAGCACCAGCTTCTTCTCTTGGAATGCATCCTCAATTTCTTGAGAGAGGTAGGTTGTCTGATCTTCCGTAGAGTAGCACTGCCTAAAGCCAGCCTGCTGTGGCACAAGGATGTTTTTACTTTCAATGTACCACTGCAGTCTGTGATTGATGATGCGCTCCAGTGTTTTGCAGAGACAGCTGGTGAGGCTAATTGGTCTGTAGCTAGAGGCAATGGAACCATCTTTCCCTGATTTTAGGAGGGGTATCATGATTGCTTCTCTCCAGGCTTGTGGAACACTGCCTAAGGTCCAGCTGTTATTGAAGATCTGCAACAGCTTTGTTTTGGCCTCTGTTCCTAGGTTCCTGATCATTTCATTGGAGATACCATCAGCTCCTGGTGACTTTCTCATTTTCAGTTTTGATATGGCTAGCTCCAGTTCGCTGATTGTGATGGGTGCCTCCAGAACCTCATGTACTATTTCCTTCTGTCCTGTATGTTGTCGTTTCTCTCGAATCTCTTGTTGTTTCTCTGGACTAATTTTGATATTGCTATCTTGTGCGAACGAGTCCGCAAAATGGTCAGCTGCTTGCTTTCTTGTTAAGATTTTTCCATCTTTATGTAGTGCAATTTTTGAGTTTCTCCCTGTGCCCTCGTCATTAAGCTGTTTTATTAGCTTCCACAATTTCCTTGTCTCTTTCAAAGTTCAGAGACTCCGTTTTCTCCTGCCAGCTTTTCCGTCTAGCCTGCAGCTTGGCCCTTTGAAATTTGGCTTTTGCATGCTGGAATTTATTGTGGTGCTCTTGGCTGGGTGTGGCCTCTGCTTGCTTTCTACACACTTCAACATCATTATGCAACTGTTCCAGTTCACTACTCCAGTAGGGTTTATATTGTTTACGGGCTCCTCTTGGTACTGTTTCTCGCCCTGCCTGTAGTATGCATTTCCCAAACTCTTCAACTGCTTTATTTATGTCTTTCTCAGTGTTCAGGTTTCTAACCAGTATGCTGGTGCGATGCTTGTACATTGCCCAGTCTGCTTTCTTGTAGTTCCACCTCGAGAGGGTGCTGCTTTCACTTACAAGCTCATTTTCTACGGTTAGAAAGACTGGCCGATGGTCACTGCCACCAAGTTGTTTCCCAACAGTTCGTGTAATGTTCCACTCCAGGTCTGGTGAATGAAAAGCCAGGTCAGGTGTAGTTGTAGAGTGCCATGATCTCGAGTAGAAAGTATGTGGGTCAAACGGCTTGTTAATCAACATGAATCTATTCTCATCCTGCCAGTCTTCCAGTCTCTCTCCTCTCTGGTCCATGTGATCATAGCCCCAGCTCTGCGAGTGGCTGTTGAAATCGCCACACACAATCATTTTTTCTTTTAGTGGTAGAGTGTCCAGTGCCTGTGGGCGGTCACTTGGACAGTAGTAATTGATCAGATGTAGATCTGTATTACCTGTCTTAAGTTTAAGTGTCTGATACTCAGCCCCTTCCATGTAGACTTTGATTTGGGAAGCCATGATGTTATTTCTTACAAGGGTCAGTATCCCACCTTTTCGCCTGTTCTTTCGGTCAGATCGGTAACACTAGTAGCCTCTGATTTTGAAGGCTATATTTTCATTGAGGTGAGTTTCTTCCTCTCAATAATAACATGCACAGTGTTCTCCCTCTCAAAGAAAGCAAAGCACTTAGCTCATGTTGAACAAAAAAATGCTGCAGCTGGAAGAAAATCCAAGCTGCCAGGTGCCACCTGTGACCATAACCTGATGTGGAAGACACAGGTTGAGACAATGTGAACAAAAGGAAGGCAAATAATGGCAGTCATATGGAAGCTCGCAGGTACAACAGGAGGGGCAGATGAGACAGCCCACAAGAAGCTACATACTGGAGTAAAACAGAAGCTCGCAGGTACAACAGGAGTGGCAGATCAGAAAGCACTCAAGAAGTTACATACTGGACTAAAACAGAAGTTTGCTTAGGAAATTTGGCTCTTCAGGAAACTTGGTATGGAAAAAGACAATCAAGGAAACTGCCGATGTTAGTGGGGTCCTTAAAGAAGTAAAGAACAGTCACAGAAAAAGTTTCCATTGCCCCGCTAACAGAGGCAACTAGATAGGCTTGAGGCCAGCTACCCCTCCAGTAGAAAACCTTGGCTGCTGAATCCAACCAACCATAAGCAAGTCTCAAGGGAACAATAACACAGTGAACCAAGAAGCAGCAAATCTGGACTGAATTGACCTAGGGAAATGAACAGTCCTGCTAGCTGGAATGTGAGAACTATGCAGGAATTGGGAAAGACAGTGCGGGCAGAAGAAATAAAATCAGATCTAACAACAAATAGATAAGAGAATTAGAAACAAAATGTACAAGGTGCATTGTACTGGTAATCATAGATGTTAAACCATGCAAATTGCCGTCAGAAAACTCCTTGCCTGCACGAAACTCAGGGCAATCAGCTGGCAGCACTGGGCAGTTCTATATGTGCCATGTAACATAAAAAGCGCACATTGACGAATTGTAAGAGATTACAGACACACAATAATTTTTCTTTAACATGCAGAACAGAACACAGAAGAATCAATGGCACCAGAAGACAAATTACACCATTAAAGAACTATTTGTGGACGATCAGGCACTAATAGCCAAATCAAAGGTCCACATAAATAGTCTAAACGAAGTATGTAAAGAACATAACATGAAAACTAGCATTAAATGCAGAGGTAATGACTATAACCTAAGGAAAAAAATAAAGATTCATCTAAAATGCAGAGATAGTGACAATAATCAATGAAATAAATCAATAAAGAGTCATCTAAGAGAACACTCCCTGAAACAAGTAAAGAGCTTCAAGTACTTATCATCATCAAATCACAAATCAGAAGACGAGATCAAAAATAAATGAAATAAACCACCTAATTGGACAAATGGCACCAATACTAAAGAACAAATACATATCAGTACATTAAAAAAAAGCAATTACAACACAATCTTCCTACCAACTCAATGCTACCAATGCCTAACCTGGACACAATGTATCAAATATATAGAAAATCAGAAATGAAACCAACACTAAAGTTGGGGTAATAGCAGAGCTAGATTTCATCAGAAAACAGCAAGTGAAATGGTTCAGTCATATAACTAGGCTACCAACTAACAGTATACCACAACAAGCAATGATATACAGACCAAATGGCACCAGAAGAAGAGGCCGGCCATGTAAATGATGGACAGAGGAATAACAGTCCAGAGGAACTATATATATATATATTTCACCTCGACACCGCAGGGTACAAGAAGAACAAGATGAGATGAGGTACAGTGCAAGACAAAAGTTACAATTTATATTATTTGTATATTTAGACCAGTCAGCACTTCCCAAGATATCCCATTTACGGCTGTGTCAACCTGGGAGTCCAGGTCAATGATTAAACTCTGGCCTGGTGCTGATTCAAACACACGACCTCTCAGGCCAGCAGGTCAGCCTCTAGCTATTACACCACTGCAGCCCCCTCCTAACACAGACATCATGTAGAAAAGTGAAATGAGGTCCATCAGAAGCAGCTGCAGACACTAGTAATAAACAGCATCACTGTGAGAAATGCATGTCACCAGACCCACAATCTTCAGGTGATGCAAAGGACATGTGCCTGAGGCACCTTGCAATGTCAGAGATACTGATAGATTAATGGAAGACATGACAGCCAAACATTGCTGTGAAAGTAAACACAACTTGGTGACAGACAAAAGTGAGATAATAGATGTGTAGGATGACATAAACACTTAAATGTATGGAGACAACTGAACACAACCATAGAAACATTTGAGCTACAATGATTCACTAAAGGGAACATCAGCCTATACAGTAAGCACAAACAGCCAACCACGGTGACAAGGTCACAAAATACAATTCTGGAGGGAAAAGTGGAGATGAAGCATGCAAGAGGAAGACATTATGTGTATGTGGAAATACATCAAGAGAGAGAGAAAGAAATGGAAGATGCCTGTTACAGTGAATCATGAAGACACGGGAATGAGTGTGTGGAGACCAAGTAATTATGTGTAGCATGTAAATTAAATCAAATGTGATCTAGCAATGGTGAAAAATGCAAGGAGTCAAACACTGTCAATAACATGAGATTGGGAGGACAGCTCCTTTCCACATCTAGTAGTCACGATCTTATCCATGCTGGTTTATCTCAGCAATTTCACTGTAATTAACATTTGGCTTTCAAAAGCAAACAAATGAGAAATCAGGCAACCATAAACAAGAAACGGGCGTGTTTTCCTTCTAGATGACCAGAGGTGCTGTCCCTATGTCTGCATTCGATGAGGACAATCTAGTAAGACATGCACAGAGTTCTCGGACCTGGCAAATCATTCTTCTTGTTAAGAAGTTGCGAGGCATGACCAAATATCACACCTGAAGTTAAAGAATGTCTTTAGAATATAATGCACATTCTAATTACTGTCACAAATGTCCATCTCTGGAAATCACAACTTACATTCTGGCTACATAATCATCAGTTACTACATTATTTTTTATCTGTAGCATTTAGATACCAAAAGAAGTTTTTCCTGTTCAACCAAGAGACTAAGTCACTTAAACCAACCATATATCAATACTGATGTAAAAATAATGACGTGATTATGCAAACATACTTAACTCATTAACTACCAGTAAATAAAACAAAAACACGTGTTATTTGCATGTTGCCACAACAGGAGTATCTACAATGTGAGCTTTAGTTTGTCCACTGTCAACATGTTCTTGAAATATGTGAACAGTTGGGGACATAGGTAAGTAGATCTCGTTTATGTTTTCTGAATGAATGAAGAGTGCCACTGCCAGCCAAGTATGGTGGATAATGAGTTAAAATAGATGTAACAGGCCATAAACATTCATATACTGAACTATATCAACCAGATTAAAGCACTAGGTTCAATAAAGTCACTTACAACACAGGTCTTAATTTGTTTTCTAAAAGGTACAATACACACAATCAAAAGCTCATCATGTTTAAAACAATGTCTCCATTTTCTAATGAAGACAAAAAAAATGCATTTGGTTGTGTGGGGAATCGGGGGATTCCCCTGTATACAAACCATTTCAACCCATTATGATGCTCTTGGAAAGAGTGACTAAAACACACACGAGTATGAGTATCTCCAACATTCCAATTCTCCAACACCATGAGAGATTTTATCTGTAGCACATCCAGTTTTGTGAGATTGGGAGGAAGAAAAAACAATATATTAGCATGTGCTGCTGGTTTAAGTCATCAAGAAACAACACATGAAGATGGAAGCTCATGTCTAGCACCAAGAAACGGGACAGCACAATATTTATTTCATCAACAACACTCTATGGCATTTCATCTTCCATCATTGTTAAGATTAATTGGTGTAATATATATTCATACATATATGTGTGAAGACCTAATACTTCACATGCTGTGACCTAATATGTGTGAAGACCTAACATTTCACATGCCATGACCTAATATGTGTTAACACTTCACATGCCAAGGCAGTGTCCGCTGTAGGACTACATTAGCTTATGCATGCATGTATGTGTAAATATGAGTGTACATATATTTTTATACACATGTACCTATATAATGCATAAATATGTATGTTCATACACACATATACATATAATGTATTAAATGTATTGTTTAACTGTGAAGTTGAAATTTACATTGTATGTTTAAATGTCAAATTTCAGGAATGTATTAATGTATATCTGCTTAATGTTTAATTTCTATTACGCTTCTGTCTAACATTGTCCAGATTGTACAATCCTGCTGGGTAAAAGGCAACAATGTACAGGATGGCAACACTATTTTTATTTCTTTTTATGTTTACATAAATGCTCCTACTAACCTTGACAGTAAACTGAAACATAAATTTATCAAAGCTGCACATCTTTCTCACCAGCTGTCTGCAATGTGATCCATAACATGACATCTAGAGGCAGCTTGTAGGGTCGAATCCAGCTTTCTATTTTGCTTAACAAACTCATTGCCAATCATGGCCAGGCCAGGAAATTATGACAATTTTTAGTAGGCAGATTGTGGGACAGACAGTTTCATATTTAAAAATTATTCTCCATATGATACAGAAGTGCAATTCTTCTTCCTGACCTTGCGTCTGTGCGACAATGGGATAATTTCCAAACTGGCAACAGTACTTTTAATTGCCGTCTATTACAAACTTCTGTCTCTACACTTGTGCTTCTGCGATGAAGTAAATAGTTTCACTCTGCATACACCATTTTTGTATGAGGACTGAATTTATTTTTAGGTTTTAACACTAGTGTGAGATGATAAACGAGGCTGTGATATAACAAATAATCTATTTCACAAGTAACTATTAGAAAAATATTTAAGTAGGAAAGCTTACCTTCTGTTGCGAACTTGCTTAATGTGGTGGAACACATTAATGACATCTCGGTTTCGTCTGGGACACTCCTCAATCTTTGAGGCCAGCATAATACTCGCCATGGCCAACACCTGTCAACAGACAATAACAGCCCATTAAATATGGCTAAAAAGTCAACCCTTAACATTGTAGGCCTCATGCCAGATCAAAAATGTTCATATATTAATTAATAGTTCTTAAATAACGTAACGGGTGTGAAACAAGGACATATAACGAATCAAATGAACAAGACATATTGAACATGAGTGCTGCTACTTGATAGAAATTTATTGGAGGGGAAAAAAAAGAACAAACAGGTCTACCCAAAAATGACTCAATATTCTTTTTTTTTTCTTTTGTCCTTCACTGCTGTATGCAGTTAGGCATTGCAGGCCTAACTGCATGATTGGATTACGAACTAAGGCTGGCTGGATCACTTATTTCATGGTCTTCCCCTGCTTCTGGATGTTTCCATGTTCTTGCTGCTGGTGACATTGGGTTCATTCTCTCACAAGGTGGCTGAACCAGTCAAGTCTTTGTCTATCAATGAATTTAACAAATGGTGTTGCTCCAACTGTTTTATAGATCTCATTTCTAATTTGGTCTTTTCTTGATTTGGTCGCTGCTTTTCTCAGGCATCTCATTTCACAAGTAGTGAGTTTTCTCTCTTATTCTCTAATCAGTGCCCATGTTTGGCATTTTAGCACAAAGTTGGTATAAAAATTACATTTTTATGTTCTTAATTTCCATGGAGATACTTGGATGTTTCAGGATGAGTGTACTTTGACACGTAAAGCTCTTGTCTCCATCTCTCTATCTAATTTGCCATCTGTTTTTTTCAATGTTATCTTCATGCTGCGTTTTGTGCAACTATTCTGGAGTAAATTTAAGTGTTCCTGCAGTTGTTCATTACAGCTATGCAGCAGATATTGGTCATAGGCGAAGAGCAGTTCATCCACTATATATATATATATATATGATCATCATCTGTTTGATTCTTGTCTATCCACACTATCCTTATATTTAATTTAAAAAAAACATTTTGTGAGTCCAGCTCTTGTTCTAACTGTGCTTTTGCTCTTTGTAGATGGCTCTTACACAGTCTAGAAGTTTACCTTTTTCCCCAAAGTTTTCACCTCTGCTTACTCTGCGGAAAACTTTACTCAGTTTAGTTTAGTCGTTGGATCAACATCACGGCATACGGTTTAACCCATAAGTGCTCCGTTTTCCTCCTAACTCAAACCTGAGTCTGGAGAAACTCAGCTCAATGCACGAACTCCGTTGCATCGGCGAGGATCCTGAAATGCTTTTGGGTAGATTTTTAACTCAAAATTTTGCCCGGGCAGCGCCGTTAGGCTGCTCTTTTTCGATTTCCAACTGCCAAGGGATTTTTTACGTGTGCAACAATACACAAGGGCGTCTGATCTCACTACCCAGAGACCAGGGGAAATTTTATTGCTGGAAGTCCAGGTGGATTTTTTAAATAAATCCCGGTCCTCACCGGGGCCTGAACCCGGGACCTCCAGCACTCAAGGCGGACACCATACCTCGAGACCACTCAGCCCCCCAACTTTACTCAATATTGAAGAAAGTTGGTTTATTACAGCAAATAAAATTGAGGAAAATTAAATAGTTTTGGCTTGCAAAAAGACATATCATTATGAAAGGAGGTGTATTGAGTGAGCAGAGAAAAAGAAGCCAGAAGTCATGACATCTGGCTTATATAGAAATTTACTATAATAGACTCTCGGGAGAATTCCTAACAGGTAAAAAAAAAACATTTGACTAGATGATGACTAAATGAATGAACCTTTCACTTAAGGCATAATGGGCCCACGAGACATAAATAACCTGGCCATTTACATTGTATTTCTGGTGCCCAAAACAATGTCAGTTATGGAAAAATTTCTGGCTTTGAATACAGAAATTGGAAAACCAGGGTTAAACTAACCACTATCCATTTATTAAATTATTGAATGCATTGTCAAGTAAAAAAAAATAATGCTACAATTCATTCAAGAGGAACAGTTACTGGGCATAAATATTTTAATAAATTGTGCTAGTGATAAATGATATAAATGAAAGGACAGACCATTAGGTTTCTTTACATGTAGTGAACTATTATGCAAAACTGTCTCTCCTGAATGAAATGGGACAATGAAATGAGCAAAAAAACTTTACTTACCTCCACATTATGTTTGATGAACGACTGTGAGTAGTAAAACCTTTGAAAGACAACTTGGGCAGTAGCCATTGCCACCTACAAAATATAGAGACAGGTAAGTCGTCAGCATAATATCACAAATAATTACCCCACACAGTGATATATTTATGACAAACAGGAATTAAAGACAGGACAAAAACACTAGCATGTAAAACAGGACAAAAACAGCATGTAAAACAGGACAAACACACTAGCATGTAAAACAGATAACAAAAACATAAGCATGGAAGGCATGCGAGGACAGACTGAATATATATGAAATCCCTCAACTGAGTATAGAGTCCTAAAAAAAATTTTCTGTCCTGTCTTTTCTTCACAGCTCTTGCAGTCCTGGCTGCCTCACATGTGACTGCACCCTTCCGTAGTGATGCACGCCACGAATTTCAGTCTCTGGCTGCAGTCTCCCAGGTGTCATGATGAATTCCAAAAGTGTTCAGTGAGATTTTCATTGTGTCTTTAAAGTGTTTCCTCTGGCCGCCTTGGTAGCGCTTACCACAATGCAATTCACCATAAAAAAATTCGTTTAGGGAGCCTTAGGGCTCTAATTATAACCTGTTCTGAAGTAAAATGAGGTAGTGGGGAAATTGAGAAATAACAAGTCACCCAAACCAACGTAATGTCGAGTGAAACATGTGTGGGTTAGGAGAAAGAACATGTGATAG
Organism: Cepaea hortensis; assembly: GCA_963921405.1. Lineage (NCBI taxonomy): Eukaryota > Metazoa > Mollusca > Gastropoda > Stylommatophora > Helicidae > Cepaea > Cepaea hortensis. The sequence goes on from OY992876.1 coordinate 231,704,748, forward strand.
AAATGTGATAGTTTCAAACATGGCATTTCCCATGCATCACCGACGCCATTTTAGATTTCTGAGTCCACTAGACCTTACACTGATAAAATAGAATTCTATTATAAGCATAACTGCTTGTAGGAAGCCGTAAATAATTCAAATAAATTCTGTGTTTTACAAATTATCCCAAGTCGGTCATGGCTTCTCTGTGTCTTCACTTATGGCATTGTTTCCTGTCATTTATTAATAGTAAGCAGTTCACTTAACCATGCAGTAAGATTGAAACAGGAAATAATACTTTGCAACTACGCAGAAGGATCCATTGTATCCTCAAAGAAAGATTATGAAAAGATTATGAGTGTTCCTGATAGGATACATTCATCACAAATGACATCTTAGTTTACCTGCTCATCGAGCCTCTTGCCTCTATAGCCTTTTTGTTTTTTAACAAACATCATAGCAAACCTAATATTGTGATCGGGGTAGCGAGAGCTAACTACTCATGTCATCTATAATTAGTAATTAATGAATAATAATAGGGAGACTTATTTACAAAAATTTGTGAATAATATGAGCCAATATTCACAAAAATTTGAGACTGGTCACATGGTTATTCGGCACAACAATTTGTGAATAATACAAGCCCCTATTCACAAAAATTTGTCAATAATACTAGACATTAATCACAAAAATTCACAAAAAACGCGAACTCTTTGAGAAGACAGCACTCGTGCTCCAAATAACGTAGTCAGGAGAGGAACCTACAACCTTTGGAACGCAAGGCAGTAATCACTCGGTCACTGTGATTCCCAGTTCCAATGAGAAAGAACATATCACAGTGACCTGTCATCATTTGTTCATTGTCCGTGTCAGAATATCAGTCGAGTACAGGACCATTATGACTGGTACTGGGTATATCTTGCTAGCCTCATATTTGTATAGACCAGTTACTCTCAGGCGCTCAATGGGTGATGTGGTGCTGTTGACTTTACTTCCCACCATATCTCCTGCTACTCGTGTTAGGTTGAGTCGATCTTGAAGACTGAGATGTTACAGATCATCGCTAGAAAATAGGCCCACCACTTGTACACAATTAATACCACTCACTCTGATTGTTAATTTGGCCATGATTCGCATGTTTGTTAAATCTATCTTCAAAGTAAACGTCAAGCTCAGTATTTGTAGCGAAGTAGACATCAATGTGACCAGCCGGAAGTAGATATCACTTGACCAGCCACAAATATTTGTGAATAGGGGCTCATAATATTCACAAAATGTTGTGCTGAATAATCATGTGACCACCCACAAATTTTTGTCTCCCCCAGCTCATATTATTCACTATACTATTCATATGTTGTTTCGGGATTTGAGATTTAAATATTGAGCACAACCCACTACTGGCAATGCTGATTGTATTCCGGTATGAACCTATGGCCTATCCATGTCAATATGGAAGCACTATAACTTAAATCTCAAATCCCGAAACAAGAAAATAAATCAATTTTTGATTATTGCTCGCTGGACTTTATGCAGCCTGGTGTGCCTTGCCAGTGAGAAGTCCTGATCGGTCGGGTCCACATCGATTGACAGACTTCAGTCACGGCAATCGGGCAAATCTTGAGCTACAGCCTACAATGGGTGAAGTAATATTCTGTTGTGATAATTTGGCCGTGTCCAGCATGGTTTAGTGTTTACACACCCGCTTCACACACCAGTGATCCAGGGTTTGTTTCCGGTTCCGGTCAAGGATATGCTCTACTGACGAGCTCAAACAAGAGCGAAACTCGAGTATAGTGCTTCCATACTGACGTGGATAGGCCTTAGGTTCATACCGGAATACGATCAGTGTTGCCAGTAGTGGGTTGTGCTCAATATTTAAATCTCAAATCCCGAAACAACAAAATAAATCAAAATATGATGAATATCTCTGCTTAGAACTGACATACATGCAGCACTGGGGTGCAACTGGATTTGGTTTTTCAAGGCCTGTGGTCTCATTAGTTTTATTAAATACTCAATTTGAAAAAAAAAAAAAACATGATCAAATTCAAAGTACCTAGTTAGTAGTTAGTAGTTTTAAGTTTGGATATTGTCCTTTCATGCTGGACAGGCTCAAATTTAAACTACTCTTCTTTCCTTAACCATGCCGTGATATGTTTGAATAAATGAGCTTTTAATCTACCTACAATAAATTAACTGATAATGTAAACGACACGTGTGCATAAAAAAAAAAAAATTAATTGAAAGAATGAATAAATTAAATGGATAGTTGATAGAAATAGAATTCAAATCAATGAATCCCTGTTTTGACGGACATCACGTTTGGGAACTCTGAGGTCGATAGCTTTACTTTTAAAATATCACAATTAGATCAATTCTTAGAAAATAGATTAGATGTAATATTAATTATTATTATTTATCACGTATAAAATCGAGTTTCCTTGCTAAATAATAATAATAAATTTGATAAATGTCAGTCAGTAGATCACATTGTTAGTTATTTAATTTATAGTTAACTAACTTTGGTCAGCAATGAGGTTGAGAGGTACGAACGTGTTTTCAATATTTCTTCACAAAGGCAAAAACATGCTCACAACAATTTAGATTATCTACTGTATGTTTTAAATAGTTCTCTTACCTGAGGCAATTTTAACAGGATTCCTGACGTCTGAATTAATTCACAGCCTAACATTCGCAGATCTGTTTCAACTTCTTTATCAAGTCCATCCAACATTGACGGAGTTTCACATAATTTATCATTAGGGATCAAAACGTTTTCCAACGTAAGAACAACCCTACTAAAATCTCGCTTCATCGTTGTAGAAGATGATATAACCTCCGACATTGCGATATTAGGTGATCACGAAACAGAAATAAAATGAAGACGTTTCACTTTTATCAAACGTTCAGCAACACACTTTCTTGACCAACACCGGGCAGAGAATGATGGGAACTCTTCTGTGTTGTTATTTGTATTCATGCGCTATAGTATATCAACCAAAAACAAACTTTAATTTTCCTCCATAATCTTCAGAATTTCTAACTAAATAACAAAAATGTGCAAGATATTCTTTTAAACAATAATATTCTGACAATCTGTTTAACTCTTGTTATTTTTATATGTTTGTTTGGATAGAACTATTTTATGTATGCGAAATGAGCTTTCGTAAATTTTCAAGAGGCGTAACAGCGCATGCGTGTTATTTTCCATGTTTGGAGTTCTCCGTTTGTCGGTTTAGTTTCGAACAAATCTCTATATTAAAAATATAGCCTGTGGCTCCTAGTAGCTGTCAGCATGCGACAGCGGCCACCCCCCCCGGGCAACAGCTGTGAGAGGCTGGCTAAACCAGGCATGGGTATCTGATTTGGTGTCAAACCAAGAGGTAAACTAGGGTATGCCTACCCAGCATGTGAAGACAGGATTCGGCAGACTGCGCGGAAGAAATCATTCCTGATTCAACGGGCAAGACGGCGTTTACCTGCAAAGCGTTGTGAAACGTAATGAGCACGGCAAGGCACGTAGAGCGCCCTGGTCATCCACTGCACCTGTATTCGTCTCCAATCGTCTCGACTTGTCTTGCCACTGGACTCAGATGGACTCAGGCGAGAGAGTGAGGTCGACGAATTGCGCAACTCTTCCTCACTTTAATCCAAGTCATCGCGCAAGTCATTCTTCATCCAACGTCAACATTGGTCACCGATAAGAAAGAAATCCTCCAACGCTGGGCAGAGCATTTCAGCAAAATCTTAAATGCAACTTCCTTCTTCGATGATGAAACCATCAACTGCCTTCCTCAAGTTCCCACCAATGAGACACTTGGTGACCTGATAACCATAGTGGAAATAAACAAAGCCATCCAGCAACTCTCCAGCGGCAAGGCACCTGGTCCTGACTCCATCCCAGCAGAGATATACAAGGCAGGTGGGCCGGTCCTAATAGAGCAGCTTCACCAAGTCTTCACAAACATATGGATGAACGAGACCATGCCACAAGATTTTAAGGACGCGTCAATAGTCCTCCTTTACAAACGTAAAGGAAACCGCCAATCCTGTGACAACCACCGAGGCATCTCCTTGCTTTCAATTGCAGGGAAGATACTCGCCAGAATTCTTCTCAATCGCCTCACAGCCCATCTCGATCAAGGTCTTCTTCCTGAGAGTCAATGTGGCTTCAGAAAAGAACGTGGAACTGTTGACATGATTTTCGCTGCAAGGCAGCTGCAAGAGAAATGTCAGGAACAGAACTGCGAAATGTTCTCCACTTTCATTGACCTTACCAAGGCTTTTGATACAGTCAGCAGAGATGGATTGTGGAAGATTATGGCAAAATATGGCTGTCCACGAAAGTTTGTCCAAATAGTGCGGCTATTTCATGACGGCATGCAGGCAAGAGTACAGGAAAATGGTGAACTGTCTGAACCCTTTCCTGTAACCAATGGAGTGAAGCAAGGATGTGTCCTGGCACCAACACTGTTCAGCCTCATGTTTTCAGCCATGCGGATGAATGCCTTCGAGAACGACGACATTGGAATAGACATCAACTACCGTATGGATGGAAAGTTATTCAATCTCAGAAGGCTGAAAGCTAAAACCAAAATTGACAGCGGCACCGTCAGAGAGCTCCTGTTTGCTGATGATTGCGCTCTATACGCCAACTCAGAGGCGGACATGCAACATAATGTTTCAGCTTTCTCACATGCCTGTGCCAACTTTGGGCTCAATATCAACTTGGAGAAGACTGTAGTTATGTACCAGCCAGCTCCAGGGAATAATCACACTGTGCCGAATATCAAAGTGAATGATCATAGACTAAGTGTTGTGGACAAATTCACCTATCTTGGCAGCACTGTGTCACAAGCTGCCACAATCGATGACGAAGTGAATGCAAGAATCTCCAAGGCCAGTGCAGCCTTTGGCAGACTGTACAAGAATGTATGGGACAGAACTGGAATAAGCCTGCAAACAAGGCTAAAAGTCTACAAAGCAGTTGTATTATCCACACTGCTATATGCTTGTGAAACCTGGACTGTTTATCAGCGACACGCTAGGAAATTAAACCACTTCCACACAGTCTGCCTAAGGAAGCTACTGAAGATTAAATGGCAAGACAAGATTCCAGACACTGAAGTCCTTGAAAGAGCATCCATGCCCAGTATCCACACTCTACTGATGAAGAATCAGATTCGCTGGGCTGGTCACTTGACCCGCATGCCAGATCACAGGCTCCCTAAACGAATTTTCTACAGCGAACTGCGTTGTGGTAAACGCTCCCAAGGTGGCCAGAGGAAACGTTTTAAAGACACTGAAAATTTCACTGAATGCTTTTGGAATTCATCATGACACCTGGGAGGCTGCAGCCAGAGACCGAAATTCGTGGCGTGCATCATTGCGCAAAGGTGCAGTCATATGTGAGGCAACCAGGACTGCAAGAGCTGTGAAAAAAAGGCAGGACAGAAAAACCACTGCAGGAAATCCTCCTCCGGAGACGTCAAGCATTCTTTGCACACATTGTCAAAGAACATTTCGAGCCAAAATAGGCCTTATCAGCCATCTTAGAACCCACGGCTCCACACCTTCAACCCCACTGGATGAAATGAATGGTCATCATCATTCTTGATGGACAAACAACATATTAAAAATAATGTTTTCCCGTAGTGGGAACTTGAATAACGAAAACACAATAAATAGATTACACGATTTATGCCTGACATATTTCGCATCTCGTCATGTACAAAGTGTATAAATCACACAACACAAACTAAAGTAATTAGATAAATCCTTCAAGCTGAAATAACCGTTTATCTGTAAGAAACTGATTTATAGACTGTTATAAACTTAAAACTTAAACGGGCAGTGAAATTACTGGGTTACTAGCAGAAAGTGAGCAAGAGTTACAAGACCTAGTGGAACAAGTAAACAGGCACAGTGCAGAATGTGGCTTAGATATTTAGATTAAAAGAAAAAAAAAAACTATGATAATTAGCAGTGAAAAGGAAAGGTCATCAATGAACATCACAATAAACGGGCAGATACTAGAACAAGTAACAAGTTTCTCCTATCTTGGACATATAATAACGGATGATGGCAGAAGTGAAATAGAAATAAAAAAAAGAATATGCATGGTCAAAAATGCTTTCAACGGCATGAAATCAGTATTAACATTTAGAGAGATTAATAACGCATTAAACATGAGAATTGTCAAATGCTACGTATATTCAAGGGCTACTGTATGGCGCGGAAATCTGGACATTGAACAAGCAGCTAGAAAGTCGCATAGAAGCATTGGAGATGTGGATATGCAGACAAATTTGTCGTATTTCATGGAAACAAAATCAATCAAATGGAGGGGTTCTAGAAAAACTGGGAATGAAGAGAGAGTTGATGAAAGAAATAAAGAGGAGGCAAGTGAAATATTTCGGCCATGTTAAAAGACATGATACTCTTATAAAAACCATACTGGAAGGCAAGGTTGAGGGCAAGAGGTAGACAACGATATAAGTGGGAAGATAACATCAAGAGATGGACGAACATCAGCCTGACAGAATGTACAGTCAAGGCGAGAGACAGACAGTGTTGGAGATCCATTGCAGCCAACCTTCAATGTGGAGAAGACATCTAATTGATTGAGGTTTATACAAGAGAACGTTTAGTTTAGTTTAGTTTAGTTTAGTTTAGTTGACGGATCAACATCACGGCACACTGGTGTAACCCATAAGTGCTCCGTTCTACTTCTAACCTAAGCCTGAGTCCTGAGAATCTTAGCTCAGTGCACGAACTCCGTAGTACCGGCGAGGATCCTGAAATACTTTGGGTAGAATTTTAACTCGAAATTATGCCTGGGCAGCGTCGTTAGACTACTCTTTTTCGATTTTCCAACTGCCAAGGGATGTTTTACGTGCGCAACAATACACCCGGCGTCTGATCTCACTACCCAGAAACCAGGGGAAATTTTGTTACTAGAAGTCCACGTGAAAAAATCCCGGCCCTCACCGGGGCTTGAACCCGGGACCTCTAGCACTCGAGGTGGACACCATACATCGAGACCACTCATCTCACCTCGATGTTGCAGATGTAGACAATCTATTGCAGGCAAGCGAGAAAAAAAAAAGAAGAATAAAACGTTTTAAATGGACTTAGATGTTGAAGTCCCGTTCAGACCCGGCCCTCACCGGGGCTTGAACCCGGAACTTCTAGCACTCGAGATGGACACCATACATCGAGACCACTCATCTCACCTCGATGTTGCAGATGTAGACAATCTATTTCAGGCGAGCGAGAAAAAAAAAAGAAGAATAAAACGTTTTAAATGGACTTAGATGTTGAAGTCCCGTTCAGAAAGCAATGGCAAACTCATCATCTTATCATGCTCCTTGACAACTAGAGTTTGCATTCATGTCTCTACACAGATTTGGGTCCTTGATGTTCCTGGATCATCGCTGCTGATGATATTCCCCGATGCCACGGTTTTAGTCCATCTAGAATTTCTTGATCTGCTACTGTCTCTCTTGTAACTACTATTTCCGGCTGTCACGATGTTCTCCAATACCTCACTTCTTATGACATGACTAAGCAACGATATTTGTCTCTTTCTTATAGTAGTATACAATGCTATAGTTTCATTGAACTCTTCCAGAAAATCGTTGTTAGTTACTCTGGCAGTACAAGGTACTCGCAATATTCGTCCCAAAAGCCACATCTTTGTTTCTTCTAAACTTTCCCTAATTTGTTCATTCACATTTCAAGATTTACTGCCGTACAGCAAAACAAAGTCTCTATAACATTTCAGCACTCTCTTTCTTACATTCTTCTTCGTTCATAGTTTCTTGTGTTCAATGATAGTAACTTACTGCAAAGATACTTTTCCTCTCTGCCGTGTCTCCATCTTACCGATGTAGAAGGGTTTGAATGTTCCAAAAACCCCCAAAGAGCTATGCCTACGGTAGCACAGCTACTGGTAGAGTTTCCTATGTCGGACATGTCAAGGGATAGGAACCAGACGAAGAGAGACACACACCTGCTGTCTTGTAGGTAGACTGATATTGAGCCCAAAATTGGCACAGGCATATGAGAAAGCTGAAACATTGTGTAGCATGTCTGTCTCTAAGTTGGCATATAGAGCGCAATCATCAGAAAACAGCAGCTCTCTGACGGTGTCGCTGCTAGTTTTGGTTTTAGCTTTCAGTCTTCTGAGATTGAACAACTTTCCATCCATGCAGTAGTTGATGTCTATTTCAATGTCATTGTTCTCGAAGGCATTCGTCAACATAGCTGAAAACATGAGGCTGAACAGTGTTGGTGCCAGGACACACCCTTGCTTCACTCCATTGGTGACAGGAAAGGGCTCGGACAGTTCACCATTTTCCTGTGCTCTTCCCTGCATACCATCATGAAATAACCGCACTGTTTGGACAAACTTTCGTGGACAGCCATATTTCGCCATAATCTTCCACAGCCCTTCTCTGCTGACTGTATCAAAAGCTTTGGTAGGTCAATGAAAGTGGAGAACATTTCGGAGTTCTGTTCCTGACATTTCTTTTGCAGCTGCCTTGCAGCGAAAATCATGTCAACAGTTCCTCGTTCTTTTCTGAAGCCACACTGACTCTCAGGAAGAAGATCTTGAGATATGGGCCGTAATGCGATTGAGAAGAATTCTGGCGAGTATCTTCCCTGCAAGCGAGAGCAAGGAGATGCCTCGGAGGTTGTCACAGTATTGGCGGTTTCCTTTACGTTAGTAAAGGTTGACTATTGACGCATCCTTGAAATCTTGTGGCATGATCTCGTTCACCCATATGCTTGTAAAGACTTTTTGAAGCTGCTCTAAAAGGACCGGCACACGTGCCTTGTATATCTCTGCTGGGATGGAGTCAGGACCAGGCGCATTACCGCTGGAAAGTTGACGGATGGCTTTGTTTACTTCCACTATGGTTAGTAGGTCATCAAGTGTATCATTAGTGGGAACTTGAAGAAGGAGTTGATGGTTTCATCATCGAAGAAGGCAGTTGCATTTAAGATGTTGCTGAAATGCTCTGCCCAGCGTTGAAGGATTTCTTTCTTATCGGTGACCAATGTTCCCCCGTCTGCACTGTGGAGGGGAACTATGCCTGGTGATGTAGGACCATAGACTGTTTTCAGTGAGTCGTAGAAGTTTTTCATATTATGTATGTCAGCAAAGCCTTGAATTTCATCAGCTTTGTTGCTCAGCAAGGAGTCCCGCATGTGCCAAAGTTTCTGCTGCACTACTCTCCGAATGTTATTGAAGGCATCTTTTTTTTTTAAATGTTGACTTCGGCTCATTCAAACATGCCTTGTGGAGAGGATGTTTCTCGGCCAGCAATTGATTGATGCCTTCGGAATTTTCATAAAACCAGTCTTTATGCTTTGGGGGGGGGGGGGGGGGCGGGCTGTGCCCAGGATTTCCATAGTAGTGTTCTAAATTATGTAATTTAGGGCGCTCCACTCTGTTTCCGCATACTGTTTAGCTGCAGCATTGGGCTTGAGGCGGTCTTCCAGCATATTTTCACGACAGTTACATTTTTTTTTGCTGTTTAGGCGGGTTTTTTTTTTTTTTTTGCTGTTTAGGCGGTTTTTTTTTTTTTTCTTGCATTTTTACCCCATGAAGACGCCATGGTGGTTTGATGTGCATGTTTATTTTCGAAATAATGAGACGATGGCCTGTCCAACAGTAGGCACACGTGGAATTTGTCTCCCGAATGTCTAGTCTGTCACTCCTCCTGACGATGACATAGTCAATGAGGTGCCATTGTTTCGAGCGAGACATTAGAACTAAAGTGGGAACAATAGCAGCGCTAGATTTCATTAAAAAACGGCAAGTAAATGGTTCTGCCACATAACTAGGCTACCAACTAACATTATACCACAAGCAATGATGTAAAAATCAATGAAGAACCAGAAGCCATGAACGATGGACAGAGGGAATGACAGTCCATGGGAATCTCGATACATGAAGCCCATAAACGGGCACTTTCACCGCTGTTTATGATTTACCTCGACACCACAAGGTACAAGCGGAACATAATGAGATGTGATGTTGTTACCTAGGGACAAGATAGTTTTTAAGACTTAATTTGAATAGATCTTGTAAATGCATATTCTTTACATAACAAGACCTGGTGAAAATTCTGCCCATATTTCACATTTCTGGGTTCAGGCAAGTAGAACAGCTAATGACACCTTTTAATTACGTGTAGAATCAACAATCAGCTGAAAGATGCTGATGTTGTCAACGATGTCCTGTAAAGGATATGCAAACTTTTTTTTTCAAGCTGGCTCCGCATAATGACACACACAATCTCGGTTGACAAGTTAAATCCAGGTGCGCATATAGCCTTCAGTTTTGCTGTTGTCTATGAGTGTTAATCAATAACTGTGTATTTATTCACACACTGTAGTGTCCTCATTAAATAGAGTGAGTACAAGTGATAAGTTGACTGGTGTAGTAATCGAGGCTTGTCCAGCCAATTTCTACACCATCATCTACTGATATTGAGTATAGTACCTTGCGGTGTAGGACATGGAGGTATTGAGACTGAAGAATTAACACCACCTGGTTAGTGTAGTCGCAGCGAGGTTAGGGTTTTTCTTTTTGTTCCCGACAGAAAAAATCCAAACCGTACCGTGGATTCGAACCCAGGTCTCACGGCGGAGATAAGAGTAGTACGGGATGTGATAATGGGACCGAAAATGAGGTTGGCAACCTCCGATAAATCCTTCTATACGTGGTTATCCCACCCCCTTGTTTCGTTACACAAGCCAACCTCAATTGACTCAAATATTTGAATTTGGCGGGTCATTTGGTACTTCCGGTGTCACTTCCAGTTGTCATTGGTACTTCCGGTTGATTACTTCCGGTCCATGGTGTGTGTGTGTCTTCCGGGGCGGGGCACGCGGGCGGCGCGAACTGGACGGAGATCGAATCCCTCCTAGCGGATATCGAACCCCATCCATGCGGAGATCGAAGTCAATATAACATATCGAGGATTGACAGACTGAAGGCAGTGGAAAATGCTTAGGGCCATCACTCGAGTAACCCTGAGTATCCAAAATTGGACTTATGAATACATTTTCAAGGGACGTCACCTATTCAGAAAGATAGTGACTAATCAACCAGAAGTTGACCATGACCCTCACAGCATTATCATTCCGCCAGTGATATATGTTCATATAGGGTATCCATATTTCAACGCTAGGCAATAAGCGAAAATCTGGTGTTTAAATACTACCAAGGCATATATATGTTTGCACATCCTTTACAGGACATCGCTGTCAACATCAGCATCTTTCAGCTGATTGTTGATTTCTTGGCAAGATTACGCTCAGTAGTTTGCCATTGCTTTCTGAGCGGCCGACTCACATACCTCGTAAGTTACCGACGCGATTCGAACCAATGCTGATTCTCACCGTCGTCACGTTACGTACGAGAGTATACGAGATTACAGAGAAAAGTCGCTAACCTCTAGGCCAGGAAATCGAGGCATACATTAACATAAATAAATTAAACCTAATACCATATTAAATTGATATATTTTTAGTAGATTATTAATCTGAAAATAAAAATATAGATGCGAAATAATATAATTAATAACTTCGTGCAATATCTCTGAAATATAAATTCAATTTAACAACGCGAGTTATGTCCCCTGCAAACAAAAATTAATAATGTCCCCTTGCTACTTTTCCCTGTATCTACCTGCGCTCACCATACGCCGGGTTACTGAAAGTTCACCCGCGCTGGAAAACACGTGTCACTGGAAAAAAAGTAGATAATATTGCAAACTGAGTGCTAACGGTTCTGAAGCTATCGCGCGCGTCTCTGTGCCTGTTTGATTCTGATGTCACATTTTACTAAATTTCATAAATTTGGATGCGATATTTCTTTACTTGACCAATTTCTTTCTTTCTTTCTTTCTTTCTTTCTTTCTTTCTTTCTTTCTTTCTTTCTTTCTTTCTTTCTTTCTTTCTTTCTTTCTTTCTTTCTTTCTTTCTTTCTTTCTTTCTTTCTTTCTTTCTTTCTTTCTTTATCTCTCTATTTATCTAAGTGAGAGATTGAGTTAGAGTGAGTATATGTGTGTGAGAGTGGGCGAGTGTGAGAGTGAGTGTGTATAAGAGAGAGAGAGAGACAATGAGGGAGAGAGTGAGTGAGAGAGAGGGAGAGAGAATGAGGGAGAGAGTGAGTGAGAGAGAGGGAGAGAATGAGACAATGAGAGAGTTAGAGTGTCAGTGTACGTGAAAGAAAAATAAATAAATAGAGAGAGAGAGATAGAGAGAGAGAGAGAGAGAGAGAGAGAGAGAGAGAGAGAGAGAGAGAGAGAGAGAGAGAGAGCTGAGCGCAAGCATGTCATTATGCCATAGTTTTTCTTCTGTATCCTCATCTTTCATATTAGCATTTTTACTGCCAATTGAATTTAACATGCACTGCTTATTTCACCATATCATTTCCCATATTTCCCACGTTTTCCCCCAATTTTGAATGTTCTTGTGAGGATGCTCACGATATTCGACATTGTGTGTGTGTGTGTGTGTGTGTGTGTGTGTGTGTGTGTGTGTGTGTGTGTGTGTGAAAAGTGTGGGAGTTTATTCATATTAGTTTTAGTGATAATGTGAGGCATTTGTGTGTGGATGGATGGGTGTGTGTATGTGTGTCTATGTGTGTGTATATGTGTGGATATATGTGTGTGTGTCTGTATGTGGGTATGGGTGTATATGTGTGTACATGTGTGTATGTGTGTGTGTGTGTTTGTGTGTGTATGTATGTACGTGTGTTTGTGTATGTGTGTACGTGTTTATGTGTGCGTAGATGTGTGTTTATTTGTATGTGCGTGTGTATATGTGTTTATGTTCGTTTATGTATGCGTATATGTTTGTGTGTGTATGTGTACATGCATGCAGTGTATGTGATTTGGTGTGGGTGTGTATGATGCTTGTGTGTGTGTCTGGGAGATGTGTGTGTGGGGGATGTATACGTGAAGGGGCTGTGTGTGAGTGGATGGGTGATGTGTGGGTGGGTGAAGGATGTATGGTCGGTGGGGGTGTGTGGGTGAGGGGTGCTTGAGTGATGGTTCGAAGTGTGGGGGTGCTGGTAAGTGGGGGGCTGTGTGAGTGAGTGGGTGAGGGATGTATGGATCAAGGGGTGTGGGAGAGATGTCTGTGAGTTGGGGATGTGTGTGTGATGTGTTTGGGTATTGGGTGTGGGGAAGTGTGTGTGGGTGGGGGATATGTCTGTGTGGGTGGGATGTGTGTGCAATGGTGTGTGGGTAGGGGTGTGTGAGAGTGGGTTGAGGATGTATGTGTGGGTGGTGAGTGTGTTTTGTATGTGGGGGATGTGTGGGTGGGTGGGGAGATTTGTGTGTGTGTGTGTGTGTGTGTGTGAAGGATGAGTGGGTGGGGATGTGTATGGGGTTGCGTGTGGGGGATGTGTGTGTGCGAGGGTGGGGGATGTGTATATGGGTGGGGTGTTGTGTGGGAGGGGAGATGTGTGTGTGTAAGGGATATGTGTGTGGGTAGGTGGGGTAGGTGTGATTTTAGTGTGGAATGTGCGGGTGGGTAAAAGATGTATGTGAGGGTTGGGGTGTGTGTTTGGCTGGTTGGACGGGGTGTGTGAGTGTGGGTGCGTTGGTGGATGATGTATGTGTTGATTGGTGGGTGGGGGATGTGTGGGGATGAGTGGTTGAGAGATGAGTTCGTGAGTGGGTGGATATATGTTGGAGATGAGTGTATGGGTGGGGGTGTGTCTGTGGGTGGAAGATGTTTGTGGGTGGGGTGTGTGTGGATGGTCGGGTGTGCGTGGGTGATGGGGTGTGTGTGTGTGTGGGAAGTGTGTGTTTGTGGATATAGGATGTGTTGGTGGGTGGGGATGTGGCTGTTAAGATGTGTGTGTGTGTGAGTGTGTGGGTGGAGTGTGTGTGGGTGGGGGAAATGTGGTTAAGGGATGTGTTATTAATTGATGTGTGATTGGGGGGATGGTGGTTTGGGGCATAGGTGGAGGATGTGTGGGTGGGTGAGTGTGTGTAGGTTGGGGGTGGGGATGTGTGTGTGTGTATGGACGTGGAATGTGTGGGTGGGTGGGTGGGTGAGATTTTGTAGGTGGGGGTGTGTGTGAATGTGGGTTATGTATGTATAGGTGAGTAAGTGTGGGTTGGCGGGAATATGCGTGTAGGTGGGGATGTGTGGTTGAGGGATGTGTGTTTGACTATGTGGTTGGAGGATCTGTGCGTGTGTGGTGGAGGATATGTGGTACGGTGAGTGTTTATGGGTTATGCGATGAGTGGAGGATGTGTATGTGGGTGGGGAGAAGTGTGTAGGTGGAGGATGTGTTGGTGGGTGATGGGTGGGCGGATGCATGTATGTGTGCTTGAGGGAGTGTATGTGTGGGTGGGTGGGTGGGGGATGTATGGTGGGTGGGAGATGTGTGTTTGTGTGTGTGTGTGTTTGGGGAGATGTGTGTAATTGGGAGATGTGTGTGGTTTGGGATGGGTGGATGGGGATGGGTGGATGGGTAGAGCATGTATTTTTCCTTGGGGTTGTTGTTTGGTGAGGGATGTGTTGGTGGATGGGGAGTGGGTGGATGGTTGGAGTATGTGTCTTATAAAATGGTAATATGAATTGTTTATGTTTACAACATTCATTTGACATGTTTTTTAAAAAAAAATGTTACCCTATGTGAATGTTTTATGCATTATTGATGAACGAAAGATGAGTGATTGGAAGGGCTGAATGTAAGACGGGCCTGCGTGCCCAATTTGTTACCCTTTGAAAATAAAGTCCGTTGTTTCGTTCTCTTTTTGTGTGCTGGTAGTAATTCATAATGTCGGTACGTGCATAGGCATGTGAGCGGGTGTGGTTGGGTTACAGTACTGTTCCGCCGAATGGGGGGAGTGGCTGTGGAGTGGGTGTAAGACGGGTTTTCGTTAGTAAAAAGAAGGGCGGGACATGTGGCGGCGTGGCTGAATGGTGGAGACAAGGGTGGACAAGATACCAGTGAAGAGTTCACCGGGTCTGAATGGTGGAGACAGGGGTGGTAAAGTGACTAGCGAAGAGGTCGCCGTGGCTGAATGTTGGAGACAGGGGTGGAAAAGATAATAGCGAAGAGGTAACAGGGGTTGAATCATGGAGACAGGGGTGGAAAAGTGATTAGCGAGGAGGTCGCCGTGGCTGAATGGTGGAGACAGGGGTGGAAAAGATACTAGTGAAGAGGTCTCGGGCATGGCTTCTGCTCTAAAAGTAGTGTAATAAAAATTGTAAAGTAACCGATTATATGCGCGCGCGCGCACACACACACACACACACACACACACACACACACAATAATAATAATAATAATAATAACAATAATGGCGGTTATTACTGTCTGTAGTGGATGGGACTTAAATATTGTCATAATACAAGGGAGAAGTGGTAGAGACACAAGACTCGTCCTTAGGCTGTGTGATGGTGTACAACCATTCACATGGGCAGATATCTAAGGAATACATTCGGACACGTGGTTAATGATTACAATCGGACCACATGGGGACGCTACGTACACCGTATCACATGCATAAGGGTACATATGGTACACGAGGGTAAGGGCTATGAGAGGTCAAAGATTGCGGCGCATCCGATCACACTTGGTTAATGGCAAAACCAGACTACGTGCTCTCTGGCTAATGCCGGTCAAAAAGGCGCTGCATCCGATCACACGTGGGTAATGGTCACATCCAATCGAACATGGCGCTGCTTCCGGTCGCCTGTGTAATGACTACAAACATACAACGTTCTCACTGGCTACGAGTGGTGTGGTCAAAGATTGCGTAGCATCTGGTCACATGTGGTAATGACTACAACCAGACCACGTGCTCACTGGCTAAAGCTGATCAAATATGACGCTGCTTCCGGTCGCATCCATAAAAATACATCCGAGACACGTGGTTAAGAGGGTACTACAGAAAAACTGTCGATTGTCGAACCAGGGAACCTAACTCATGATGATCACCGTGTATGGGAGTGATTCCACTACATCGTCAACATTGCATCCATCAGATAGAAGAGATGTGATCACCGACGTCAGTCGAAGAATACATGCCTTTTACCTAACAATTAGAGGGTCATACAATGACGAGTGGCTAGCGCAACCTATCAGATGTATAATATTACACACGAACGCAACAAACTATCCCGACTCAACCTTATGTTCTCATGTAACATGGCATGTCCTAACCAGCAACTGTTGCAGGACTCAAAGCAAGTGTTCACTACCTCTCTGTGTGTCTATACGGGACTATGCATCTTTCCCCAGAAACACATTTCAAGACGATTATATGTTTTTAAAGGAGGCTGCTCATTGCCCCGTATTACATCCAGACAAAAGTGCATGTCAACAGTCAAATAAGAAAATATGTTAGCCAAATGGGAAAAAAATATAGGTCAAACTTATAAATATCTCTACCAAACTTATGAAAAGTAGGAAACTTTGTTAACCAAAGGTGAAAAATTATACATCAAAGAGAGATATATGACAACTAAATTTATAAATAGATCAGTCAAACTTATAAAAAGGAGGAAAATGTGTTACCCAAATGCGAAAAATGTCTGCTAAACTTGCAAATATCTCATACAAACTTATAAAAAGTAGGAAAATGTATTACACAAATGGGAAAAATATAGGTCAAACTTATAAATATCTCAACCAAACTTATAACAAGAAGGGCAATTTTTTTTTAACCAAATGGGAAAGATATTGAGCAAGTAAGAAAATGTGTTAGGGAACGAGGGAAAATATTGACCACGTAACGAAATATATTGTCCAAACTTATGAAAAGTAGGAAAAATTGTAAGCCAAATGTGAAAAAGATTGATCAAGTAACGAAATATCTCCGCCAAACTTATGAAATGTAGGAAACTTTGTTAACCAAGTGTGAAAAAGTATCGGCCAAAGTGAGAATTATCTCAACCAAACTTATAAAAAGTAAGAAAATATGCTAGTCAAATGGGAAAAAATGTTGGTCAAATACAGAAATAGCTCAAACAAATGTATAAAAAATAGTAACATTTGTTAACCTATTGGGAAAAATATCAACCAAAAAATAAAATTTCAACAATACAATTGTACAAAAAATTAACAATTAAATTTCTCTATACTGTTTCAAAATTGACTGTTTCATGTAGAAATTTAATTGTTAATTTTTGTACAATTTTATTGTTGAAATTTAATTGTTTCTTTCAACGATAGTGATTTATTGCATAAGATACTTTTAATTTTCTGAAATACAGCTGTTGCTTGCATAGGAAACAGACTGTTATCTCTAGTAGGTTGGAAATTTGCCCAGTCAGCAGAAAACCAGTTGTGGTGTAATCAAAGCGAATGTTAGTTTTAAGTGGTATGAAACGTTGAAAGTCGGATGGAAGATGAGGTAGATGGTATTCAAGGGGTCAATAAGGCAGACGTGGTTTTAAGAAAAGGTCGACTTCATAAAAGCCACTGATAGTTGGTTGGAGACTTGCCGCTATTGTGGATGTGAAATGACAACGTGAGATATTTTCCTATTTGGTCAACATTTCCTATGTTTCATAAGTTTAGCTGTCCAATTTCTTTACTTGGCCAATATTGTTTCACCTTTGTTTAACAAAGTTTCTTACTTTTCCTAAGTTTGGAGGAGTTTTTTTTTTATAAATTTGGTCGAGACATTTCTATATTTGGCTGACGTTGTTCCCATTTGGTCAACAAATCTTCCTACGTTTTATAAGTTTGATTGCGATATTTATAAGTTGCGCTGAAATTTGGGAACAAATTTTCCCTCTTTTCATACATTTGGCTGATATATTTATAGGTTTGGTTGGTGTTTGGCTAAACTTTCCACATTTTGTTTAAAAAGTTTCGCATTTTCCCCCCATAAATTTGGTTGAAATTTAGCTAAACTGTTCATTTTTGGTTAACAAAGTTTCCTACTTATTATAAGTTTTGTTGAAATTTGGTGAACATTTTTCGCTTTTGTTAACAGTATCCTACTTTTCAAAAGGGTGGCTGAAAATTGGCCAAAATTTTTCACATGTGGTAACACATTTTCCTACTGTTAATAAGTTTGGCTGAGATATTGACAAGTATGGTTGAAATTTGGCCAAAATTGTCACATTTGGTTAACACATTTTCCTACATTTTATAAATTTGGTTGAAATATTTCTTTACTTGACCAAAATTGTTCACATTTGGTTAACAAAGTTTCATACTTTTCAAACGTTTGGTTGCAATATTTATAAGTTTGGCTGAAATTCGGCTAACATTTTTCCACATTTGGTTGACAAAATTTCCTTCTTTTCATAAGTTTGGCAGATGTATTTCGTTACTTGGTCAATATTTTTTACCATTTGGCTAGCAAATTTTCTTACTTGGCCAAGATTGTTCCCATTAGGTTAACAATTGATCCTACTTTTCATAAGGTTCGACGAGATATTTTGTTATTTGGTCAATCTTTTTCCTTCTTTTTATAAGTTTGGTTGAGATATTTCTATGTTTGGCCGACCTTTTCCCATTTGGTTAACAAATGTTCCTACTTTTCATAAGTTTGGTTGAGATATTTCTTTACTTGAACAATATTTTGTCACATTTGGTTAACAATTTTTCCTACTTTTTTTTTAAAAAAATAAATTTGGTGGAAATGTGGTCAACCTTTTCGCTTTGTTTAACAAAGTTTCCTGCTTTTTATAAATTTGGTTGAGCTATTTTTTGTTTGTTTGGCAGACCTTTTCAAATTCGGCTAACACATTTTTCTACTTTTCATAAGTTTTGTGGAGAATATTTCGTTACTTGGTCAATATTTTCCCCTTTTATGATCCTTATACTTTTCATAAGTTTGGACAAGATATTTTGATACGTGGTCAATATTTTTCCTGTTTGACTAACAAATTTACTACTTGGTTGATATTTTCCCCAATAGGTTAACAAATGTTCCTAGTTTTTTTAAAAATACATTTGTTTGAGATATGTCTGTATTTGACCGACATTTTCCCCATTTGGCTAACATATTTTCCTACTTTGTATAAGTTTGTGTGAGATATTTCTCTCTTTGGCCGATTCTTTTTCACACTTGGTTAACAAAGTTTCCCACATTTCATAAGTTTGGCGGAGATATTTCGTTACTTGATCAATCTTTTTCACATTTGGCTTACAAATTTTCCTACTTTTCATAAGTATGGACAATATATTTCGTTACGTGGTCAATATTTTCCCTCGTTCAATAACACATTTTCCTACTTGCTCAATATCGTTTCCATGTGGTTAACAATGTTCCTTTCTTTTTATTAGCTTGGTTGAGATATTTATAAGTTTGACCTATATTTTTTCCATTTGTGTAACACATTTTCCTACTTTTTATAAATTTGTATGAGATATTTGCAAGTTTAGCCGACATTTTTCGCATGTGGTAACAAATTTTGCTACTTTTTATAAGTTTGACTGATCTATTTATAAATTTAGTTGACATATTTCTCTCTTTGATGTATATTTTTTCACCTTTGGTTAACTAAGCTTCCTACATTTCATAAGTTTGGTTGAGATATTTATAAGTTTGACCTATATTTTTTTCCCATTTGGCTAACATATTTTCTTATTTGACTGTTGACATGCACTTTTGTCTGGCTGTGATACGGGGCAATGAGCAGCCTCCTTGAAAAACATATATCTTTCTTGGAAATGTGTTTCTGGGGAAAGATGCAAAGTCCCGTATAGACACACAGAGAGGTAGTGAACGTGTAAAATGCTTGCTTTGATTCGTGCTACCATCGCTAGTTAGGACATCGGACACGGACATGCCATGTTACATGATACACCTAAAGTTGAGTCGGGATAGTTTGTTATGTTCGTGTGTAATATTATACATCTGATAAGTTGCGCTAGCCACTCATCACTGTATGACCCTCTAATTGATAGGTAAAAGGCATGTATTCTTCGACTGACGTCGGTGATCACATCTCTCCTATCCGACAGAATTAGTCGGCCAATGTGATGAATAGTTTACATGCGCATATATTACACGTGATACCGTCTTATGGTTATTGATGTCGGGATGTTCTTTGGTGTTACTCGATGGACCACCCTAACGGATATAGAAAAGAGAAGGGAGATTATTTTAGTCTTCGGATGCCATGATGACGATGTAGTGGAATCACTCCCATACACGGTGATCATCATGAGTTAGGTTCCCTGGTTCGACAATCGACAGTTTTTCTGTAGCGCTCTCTTAACCAAGTGACTTGGATGTATTTTTATGGATGCAACCTGAAGCAGTGCCATATCTGATCGGCTTTAGCCAGTGAGTACGTGGTCTGGTTGTAGTCATTACCACTTGTGACCGGATGCTACGCCATCTTTGACCACTCGTAGCCAGTGAGAACGTTGTCTGTTTGTAGTTATTACACAGGCGACCGGAAGCAGCGCCATATTCGATCGGATGTGACTATTACCCACGTGTGATCGGATGCAGCGCCATCTTTGACCGGCATTAGCCAGAGAGCACGTCGCCTGGTTTTGCCATTAACAAAGTGTGATCGGATACGCCGCCATCTTTGACCTCTCGTAGCCCTTACCCTCGTGTACCGTATGTGCCATTATGTATGTGATACGTTATATGTAGCGTCCCCACGTGGTCCGATTGTAATCATTAACCACGTGTCCGGATGTATTCCTTAAGTATGTGGCCATTTGACTGGTTGCACATCATCACACAGCCCAAGGACGAGTCTTGTGTCTCTACCACTTCTCCCTTTGTATGATGACAATGCTTAAGTCCCATCCACTACAGAAAGTAATAACCTACATTATACACACACACACACACACACACACACACACACACACACACACACACACACACACACACACACACATGAGAGTTATATAATGGAGAAAGGGAAGAAACAACAGAAGAAAGTAACTTAGAAAGCAAACCTATTCTAAAAGAAGAAGTCGCTGACGCTATGAAACATATGAAGAAAGGAAAAATAGCTGGGCCAGATGCAATCACAGTAGAAGAATTAGAAGTATTGGGATAATTTGGGGTAAATATATTAACCAAAATGCTGAATGATATTTACAACAGTGGATATTTAGCGAGAGATATGCTAAAATCTGTATTTATAGCAATACCAAATCAAATCAAATCAACTTTATTAGGGTCACAAATTGGGCGCGCAGGCCCGTCTTACATTCGGCCCTTCCAATCACTCGTCTTTCGTTCATCAAGAGCATTATACATTTACATAGGAAGATAAAATAAACATTGTGAAATGAATGTTGTAAACATAAACAAGGCTAATTACCATGTAATGAAGCCCATCTCCCACCTATCCATACATCACCCCACCCACACAACACCCCCACCTACCCACACACACGCGCACCAAGGGACACATACACACCCCCACCTACCGACACACACGCACACCAAGGGGCACATACATACCCCACCAACCGATCCATCCCCCTCCCGCACATCCCCCACCCACACACACTGCCCTCACCTGATACCCCAACCAAAACACACTCGCCACCCACAAACATTCCCCCACCAACCCACACATCCTACGCCCATCCACATACACATACTACCCCACACATCCTCTCCCCACCCACACCTCAAACCACCCATCCCCCAGCCACATCTCCATCGACAACATATTCCCCACCCATGCACACAATCCCCCACCAACCCACACATCGCACATCCACTCACACATTCCCAAACCATACACACACATCCCCACCAACTGACATGTCCCTACCCCCACCCCACACACACACACACACATCTCTCTAACCACCCATACATCCCCAATCCACTAACACACACACCACCACCCACACATACAACTTCCACCCACCCACACATGCCTTAACCTAATCCCCCACCACACAATCCCCCACCCGCACATCACATACACCTCCTATCATGCACTATTCCCAACCCACGCACCACACACACACATATCCCTCACCAACACATCCCCACTTACACACCACACACATATCCCCCACCCAGATACCACACAATATTCCCACCCACACCCACACCCACACAGATACCCTTACCCATCCACCCCACATACCCCCACTCACACAACACAAAAATCCCCCACCCACACCTCACCCACACAATATCCCCAACCAACACACCACACACCTCTCCCCACCCACACACGCATTCCCTACCCGTCCACCAACACACACTCACTCACGCATACATCCTCCACTACGCACCCACACCCCCCCAACCAAACATCTCTCGATCACAATACCCCTACCCCACACACATCCTCCACCCACTCACACATCCCACCCCGACACATACAACTCCCTCACCCACTTACACATCCCTAAGCCACTCACTCACACACCCCCACCCACACATTCCCCATCCAAACACACACATCTCCCACCAACACTCCCCCACATACTTCCCCCAACCACCACAATCCCCTACTCACCCATACATATACCCCACCCATACGCACATTCCCCGCACCCATCACACACATCCCCCACACCACACACTATCCTCCACCCATACCTCCACAAACATACCCTCCACCCACACATCATTCACACATCCCCCACCAACACACCGCACAAATATCTCAAACCCACACACCATACACTTCTCCCCACCCACCCTTGCATCCCCAATCCACCCAACACAATCCCCTACCCACACAACCCCGCCTCCTACACATACTTCCTCAAACCGTCCACACATCTCCACCCACATAAACACACATCCCCTGCATCCGTCCCATACACATATCCTCCACCCATACACACATCCCCCACACCCATTCCAACACCCCTACTTTCACCCCCACACATCCATCCACACATCCCACCAACACCCACAAATACCACTACCCACCAAAACCAACACACCCCAACCCATCCAAACGCATACCCCCACCCACACACCCCCCACCCACACACCCACTACCCACACATATCCCCACACTCACACATATCCTCCACATACACTCACACTTCCTCACATCTAGACACATACAAAATGTCTCACGATAGTATTGAAACTAGTATGAAGAAACTCTCACACTTTACTCACACATATACACTGACACTTGTCATGAGCAGTCTCATAAAAATGTTATACATGGAGAAAAATGTGTACATAAAATGTATGTGACGTAAAAATAGTGATGCTCTCTCTCTCTCTCTCTCTCTCTCTCTCTCTCTCTCTCTCTCTCTCTCTCTCTCTCTCTCTCTCACACACACACACACACACACTCACTCACTCTCAAGCTCACACATTCACTCTTCCGCTCATTCATTCACTCTCCCGCTCATTCATTCACTCTACCGCTCATTCATTCACTCTCCCGCTCATTCACTCTCCCGCTCACTCATTCACTTTCCCGCTCACTCATTCACTTTCCCGTTCACTCATTCACTCTCCTGCTCACTCATTCACTCTCCCGCTCACTCATTCACTCTCCCGCTCACTCATTCACTCTCACGCTCACTCGTTCTGTCTCTCATTCACACTCACTGACTCTCTCACTCAAACTACAGTAATGAACATTAGTTTATATTATGCATGATAAAATCAAATGGTATTTAACTGATAATATGACAGATGAGAATACACAAACATATGGATTCGCGTGTTGCATAACATGCGTGTTACATGACATGCATCTGCTCAGCTCTCTCTCTCTCTCTCTCTCTCTCTCTCTCTCTCTCTCTCTCTCTCTCTGTATTCTTTCATATACACACACTCACACGCATGCACGCGCTCACACACATACACTAACACATCAACTCTCCCACTGTCTAACTCTCTAACACACAATCCTTCACACACACACACACACACACACACACACACACACACACACACACACACACACACACACACACACACACACACACACACACTCACTCTCTCAATCACACTCTCTCACACATACACATACACATGAACGCATGCACATGAACGCACGCACGCCTACATTCCCTCACTCACTCTCATACATACACGTACGAATGCATGCACTGACACATTCCCCCACCATTTCTCGCTCAATCACTCTCTCCACACACACGCATGCACGTGCGCACACACGCATTCACTCTCTCCCTCTCTCTAACACCCACTTTCTCTCTCTCTCTCTCTCTCTCTCTCTCTCTCTCTCTCTCTCTCTCTCTTGCTCCCACACGCACACACATATATAGTGAACAATTATAGTTAAACAATTATAATGAACAATTATACTGAACAATTATACCAGTAAATGAATTATGGTGGCATATAGTCGGTATGGATTAAGTATTGAAAGAGTTTTCGGTTAAATGTGTAGGGACTCATTGGAGTTTTCAGATCTGGAGGCAGATCATTCCATAAGTGAGCACCAGAATAGGCGAAACATGTTTTGTATAGGTTCAATCTAGGCTTTGAGACATGTAACAAATTTAGGCGCTTGCTGTTCATTGCATTAGATTGAATCAGCGGCAGAAGATACTCTGGGGTATTTTGAGATATAATTTTATTCACTAATTTGGCTTTGTTGAAAAGGAAGCGCTTTTGTAGTGGTAGAAGTCTTAGATGACTGTACAAATTATTACTTTCAACGTGCTTTATGCCAGAAACCAGACGAATAGCTCGGTTTTGTAGAGAACATAGTCGTTTTAAATTTGATTTAGGGCAACCATCCCAAACTGTGGAACAGTAATCGAGATGTGATTGGATATAGCATGTATAGAATATTTTTCGTGTGCTTTCGTCCAGGAAGTGCTGAATTTTAACAAGTTGGTAAACTTTTTGTGCTATTTTCTTGGTAAGAGCGTGAACATGAGAGCTCCAGTTCAAATGGCTGTCTATTAAAAGCCCTAGTGTTTTATGTTCAGTCACATTAACTATAGGTAACGTGCCCATGCGGAGTTCGAGCGGTGATCCAGTTATGGCTAGTGTCTGTAGTTTTTGTCTGGTCGTTATTAGCATGGATTTGGTTTTGTCGAAGTTAATTTGCATGAGGTTTTCATTGCTCCATCTAGTAAGATTATCAAGTTCCTTTTGTAAAGAATTCTCTAATTCACTACGGTTTTCTTGACTAGTATATATAGTACAGTCGTCTGCAAATAGATCACAAGTTGTATTGATATATAAAGGAAGATCATTAATATAAACTGCAAAAAGCAGCGGACCTAGTATTGAGCCCTGAGGCACACCAATATTAAGCTGTGTGGGTCTTGATAGACAGTTGTTGAAGGACACGACTTGTTGCCTGTAGGATAGAAATGACGTAATTATGTTCACCATGTTGGTGCTTGTCTTCATTTGCTTTAGTTTTCTAATTAAAATATCGTGATCTACCATATCAAAAGCTTTTTTAAAGTCTACAAACACCGCTCCACAAATTCTACCGTTGTTGATGTTTAAGTGCCAGTTATCGGTCATTTTTGTTAGAGCACTATGGCAAGAATATTTAGGTCGAAACCCAGATTGACTGTTAATTATTAGATCATTGTTAATTAAATGGTGTAACGTTATTTTATGAATGTGTTTTTCTAGTGGTTTTGATAGCGACGATAGTAAGGAAATAGGTCTATAATTACCCAAAACACTATTATCGATTGAGCCATTTTTAATTAGCGGAAACACTTTAGCAATTTTAAAAGCAGATGGAAAGTAGTTTTTGGCCAGGCACTGGTTATATATGAACGTTAAGGACTCGCTAATGACTGGTGCAGCACAACGAAGAATTCTATTACTGATACCATCTAGGCCGTGTGAATTTGTTGATTTGAGGTTCAAGAGATATTTATAAACGTCTGCAACATACATTAAAGGAATCTCAGCAGGAATATTTCTGGTGCACTTCTCCTCACAGAATGATGTCAGTGAACTTAAATTACACGATGAGTCTGGTATTGAAGACTTTAGATTCTCTATTTCCGATTGAAAGAAACAACTGAATTCATCGCATGTTATAGAATTTGGTATTGCTGATTCTGTAGGACGTTTCTTATTGGTTAGCAAGTTAATAGCCTTCCATATATTTGTACTGTTTGAATTATCTACAATCAAATTTTTAAAATGATCTTTTTTAATCCTACGAATTTCATATTTAACTTTATTCCTTAGTCTGCGGTAATTGATGAAGTCTTTATTTTTGTGTGCTGTATCTCACTCTCTCATGATTTGCAGCACTTCTCTAGTGACCCATGGGGATTTATGTTGATTTTTGACTCGAACTTCTTTGATTGGCACGTGTTTATCGAACACATTGTAGACTGTCTTCGTCCAGAAAGCTAATGCATCGTCCGGGTCAGGAAGTTGGTAAACGTGATCAAGGGCTGCTTTTCTTAAGTCTTGCAAAAATAAATCTTGGTTGAATGCTTTATAATTCCTAAATTTGATACTTACATGTTTATGTTTAAGAGGTTTGAACCCAATTCTTGACCATGTACAACATACCGGGTAGTAGTCACTAACTGTACAAACAGGAACAGAACATTCAATAATATTATCTGGACAAGTAACATATATATGATCAATTGTAGTTGAGGATGTGTCAGTAACCCTTGTGGGACGGTTTATTAGTTGTTTGAAATTGTAAGAAAGAATGATATCGTCCCATGTCTGGTTGGATTTACTAATATCTATGTTGAAGTCACCTAGTATCATAACTTCTCTACCTGCTGTAAACACTCTATCCATCATTGTAGTGAAGCAGTCATACCAACTGTACCCGGCACAAGGATTCCTATATAGGTATCCAATGAGAAACGGTTGTTGGCTGGCTGGCTTCACCTCTAACCAAACACATTCTATCTCTACTGTCTCGAGATCACTTCTACGGGACCAGTTGAGAGAATTGGAAATGTATACAGCAATACCTGTCTCTAATTTTTGATTTGCATCTTTCCGAATTACTTTAAACCCCTTAAGTGAGATTTCGGAGTCGGTTATTTTGTCGTTAAGACGACTTTCTGTGATTCCAAACACATGGAACTGTTTGGACAGTATTACCGAGAGCTCAGGTAATTTGTTGAGCAGATGAAAGATGTTGAGATGGCCTATATATAGACCATGTTTGTTGAGCCACTGATCGTGATTAGCGAACATTACAAACTAAAAGGAAGATGTCGCTTGTGGTATACAAATTGCAGGGATTTCGAAACTTTATTTAGAAATAGTTAAGGCAGTTAGAGGGGGCAAGAAAATGTCTTTGCTGGAGTGATATCATGAATGCTTGGTGCAGGGCTGCAGGATTGTATCGCATTAGCTGCTGAAGTTGACGGTTCCACTCATAGGGTTGTAGATTACCGTCCAGCGAGGGATTGCTATGAGTGTCACTTGAAGTGCCTACATTGGAAGCAGGCATCGACGGTACAGCACCATTGTTTAACGGTGTCCCCTTTGACATCATAGAGGGAGACTGTTTTACGGGCAAGGTAGGAAACAAAGTATCATATTTAGCAACATTTGGATTGGAGCTTGGGTTGCTATTCACAACATTGTGTTCCTGGGGTACAGGCAAGGGTGGTGTGGGAAGAGAAGGAGTGTTTTCTGAACACTGAGAGATGGCTACAGCCGGAGGTGAAGATCGGTTTACTCCTGTAACTGAAACTGGTTCTAATTGTTGTGTACGTTCAGGATATTTTATGTTCTTCGCTAGTATGCTAGTTCCTAGTTTTGAACAATGTAATTGATCCTTATATAGTTTTTTCTTGGGAGCCCCGGACGGCGATGTGAAATACGGGGTATTATTAATGAAAGCATTGTTAGTTTCTTGACAAAATTTATGTAGAGTCAGATTGCCAGCATCGGCAGTGCGGCGCTGGAATCCATAACATGGCAGTATGATTGATGAAAAGAAAATAGATGCTTTAGGAAATTTCTTGCGCAACAACACCTCCAATGTAGCGAGTTGTGAGGTGCTTATGGTGTGATTGTTCATAATATTGTTGACACCGATATGGACTGTTGTTCTTCTAATTCTATCATTCAACTTGAATTTCCGCAGTGTAGAGGTCAGTCTGTCAATGTCAGCTCCTGGTAGCGGGTAGATCGAGGTAGTTTCGCTGTCAGAAGATGACATGCGGTCACTATAGATTCCCTTGAGCAGAGAGTCTCCAATGACGACATGAGTTGCACTGTCATCCATTGTTATTTCACGCTGTTGACGCGCCCGTTTGATTTCTTGCCACTGATCGCTGTCATCTTTCATGCGTTCTTGTTTATTATAGTCGTTGCTTGTTTGGGCTGGTTGTTGATGCTCAGTAGTGGTAGTGGCTGAGCTCTTTAACTTCTCGTCTGCTGCTGGAGAGTCTACACTTGAGGCCTGGGACCTATTGCTGACACGCACATCAATGGGGTAGATGGATGGTGCACGTTCTACAAGTTTAGTAGTGTTGCAGCCTGTGGAAACTAACTGCATGTCATTTTGCGACGAACATCCACTGGTCATACACACCTCTGCAGCACTATGAATACTTCCTGTTTGTGCACTTTTGTCAAATGACTGTGCACTCTTTAGTTTTAAGGCATGGATTGTTGTTTTAAAGGTGTCCTTCTCTTCTTTAAGGAGGTGGATTTCTTTTTGAAGGCGAGCGTTTTCTTCTTTAAACACGGAAATGATATTAGTTGTGTTGTTGGAAATAAAGTCTTTTAGCCTGTCCTCCAAAGCCTGGATGAGTTCACGGCAGGCGTTGTGGTTGTGTGGTTCGGCTGAGGAAAGAGTGACTAAAGATGATGTGTTAGTCTCATCAGATTGGGCTACTGAACTGTGATGTTCGACCAGCTTGAGCTTAGGATCAGTGTCTGCAGATTCACTAGACCACACGTGTGAAGTTGGCGTTGAAGAAATCCGACGTTTGGGTGGCGTGCTCGTCAAACTTTTCCCCGTCTTGTCTTTGTTTGTATTTTCATGGCGCTTGGATAAAGTAGAGTTCCGTAAGTTGGACGCCATATTAGTAATGTATGAGGCTCCAACAGGCCGGGAGTACACACAAGTTCGCGGCCTTTCGGTAACGCGTGCTTGGCGACTAACCACGCGCTAGTCCCACATGGTTAAATCAAAGAGACCAGGAGCAATTGAATGTGAAGATTTTCGTAAAGTTAACCTCATAAACCATGTCACGAAGCTTCTACTCAGAATTATAATGAGAAGAACAAGAAAGAAAGTGAAAATGGAAATTAGTGAAGAACAGTATGGTTTTATGGAAGGAAAGGGTACAAACAATGCAATATATATATTACGAACACTAATAGAAAGGTCAATAGAGAAACAGAGAGACGTATATTTATGCTTCATAGATTATACAAAGGCATTTGATCAAGTAAAACATGATGAGCTGATTAAAATGTTGGAAGATATCAACATTGACGGGGAAGATGTAAGAATAATAAAGAATATATACTGGAACCAAGTAGCAGCAATTAAAATGGGAAATAAAGAAGGTAGTTTCGAACAGATAAAGCTAGGAGTACAACAGAGGTGTGTCTTGTCACCCGATCTCTTCTCCCTATATAGCAAAGTAATAATGAGAGAGATCAAAGAGAAGCCAGGAATACTAATCGGAGGATATAATATAAACAATATACGCTATGCAGATGACACAGTATTGGTGGCGGATAGTGCAACAGACCTAAAACAATTGTTGGACATTGTAGTATTAGAGAGTGCACAGAAAGGACTCTCCTTGAATATCAAGTAAACAGTACAAATGGTGATATCAAAGAAAATGGGGGCACCAAATGTGACATAGAAATAGAAGGGGAAATTCTCAACCAAGTGGATAATTTTAAATTTCTAGGGGCACTTATAACATCAGATGGAAGATGTACAACAGAGATTAAGAGCAGAATAGGGCAGGCAAAAGTCGCATTTCAGAAAATAAAGAGTATCTTATGCAATAAGTCGCAATCAATGAATGTAAGAAAGAGGGTGCTAAAATGCTATATAGAATCAGTTTTGCTGTATAGCAGCGAATCTTGGAATGTAAAAGAACAAATTAGGAAGAACTTGGAAGCAACATAGTTTTTAAGCCGAATGTTGCGAATTCCTTGGACTGCCAGAGTAACTAACAAAGATTGCCTGAAAGAGGCTAATGAAACTAGAGCACTATATATAACAATAAGAAAGAGACAAACAGATTTCTTTGGTCATGTGATGAGAAGAGAGGCATTGGAGAACATCGTGACAACTGGAAACATCGAGGGGAAGAGATGCAGAGGCAGACCAACAGAAATGATGCTGGACGGATTGAGACTTTAGCATGGAGGAATATCATCAGCAGAGTTGATCCAGAACACCAAAGACTGAGATCTGTGGCGAGCCATGAACACCTACGCCAGCCGTCACGGCACTTGATGATATATATATATATATATATATATATATATATATATATATATATATATATATATATATATATATGGAAAAGATACTAGCGAAGAGGTCCCGGGCATGGCTTCTGCTCTAAAAGTAGTGTAACATTTATTGTAAAGTAACCGATTATATATATATATATATATATATATATATATATATATATATATATATATATATATATATATATATATATATATATATATATATATTCGATATATATAATTTAAAATAAAACTTAAGAGAGCTTTCTATACTAAATTACAAAGATTACACCCAACATATAACAGAGAAAAACTGCAAGACATTACAGTCAAAGAGAAATTTACAGATGAAATAAAATGTAAACTTGAAACTCTGCAAAACCCTTTGGAGGAAAGCGTTGACCAAACTTGGTTGAACATCAAGAATACAATTCAGTCTACAGCAGAAGAATGTCTCGGTGTGTTAACCACGCATAGAAAGAACAGATGGTTCAATCAAAAATGTGAAGAAGCAGTCATTAGGAAGAAGAATGCCAGACATGTATGGTTAAATGACATCAATAACACCCAAAAGGAAGAGCATTATAGAAATGAATGTAAAGAGGCTACAAAAATAGTCAGACAGCAGAAGCGAGAATATATGAGTAATATAATCAAAGATATGGAAACTAATCACCAGAAAAATGAATCCAGAAAATTTTTTAAAGAACTGAAGTCAATGAAACGAGGGCACCAACAAAACACATATGGTTTAAAAGACAAAAATGGGAATATGATAAATACCAATGAGGAAATGTGCAACACATGGAAAGAATATTTTATTGAATTACTAAATTGTGAAGCTCCAAGTCACATTTTCCCACAGGAAGAGGTTCTAACATGCGAACCACAAATTGAAGAACCTACATTTGAAGAAATCCTATATGTAATCACACGACTTAAAAACAATAAGGCAACTGGGACTGATGGAATTGCTGCTGAATTTATAAAGGCAGGTGGCCAGGCATTACATCTAAAGTTATACGAACTAATAATAAAAATCTGGAGGACAGAAGAATTACCCCATGACTGGAAAGAGTCATTATTGATACCTATCTTTAAGAAAGGAGACAAGTTCCAATGTGGAAATTATAGAGGAATATCACTACTGTCCACAAGCTATAAGATACTATCCGCAGTATTACTAAATAGACTAAAACCATATTCAGAAGACATATTAGGTGACGACCAGGCAGGTTTGAGACAAAACAGATCAACAATAGATCAGATATTTATCTTACGACAAATAGCCGAGAAACATTGGGAATATAAAAGAGATCTCCATAACATTTTTGTGGATTTTAAAAAGGCTTATGATAGTGTCCATAGGAATAGTCTATGGAATGCTATGCAGGAATTTGGAATACCAAGGAAGTTAATCAACATGACCAGACTATGCATGGAAGATACTTATAATATAGTAACATATAAAGGCAGGAAATCAGACCCCTTCCAAATAACATCTGGCTTGAAACAGGGTGATGCACTATCGCCGCTACTCTTCAATCTGGCTCTAGAGAAAGTTGTAAGGAAGGTAAAGGAGGAATGTGATATTGGAGGAACATCCAAGCTGCTTGGTTATGCAGATGATATAGATATTATAGGGCAAAGTGAACAAAAGACATTGGAAATATTGACTCACTTAAAGGGAAAAGCCCAACAGATGGGGCTGGTTATCAACCAAGATAAGACAGAATATATGGTAATTTCAAGAGACGGAATGGCTAGAAACTCTGGCCACATACAAATAGATAATATGACCATTAAAAGAACGGAAACATACAAATACCTGGGTACAATCTTCAACTGCTCCAACATCATAAGGGAAGAAATACAAACTAGAATCAACTCTGGAAATAAGATATACTATGCACTACAACATCTACTAAAATCAAAGGCGCTATCTCGTAACACCAAAATCACAATATACAAAACACTGATCAGACCAGTTGTGCTGCATGGCTCTGACACCTGGAATACAACGAAAGGAGACGAAGCCTTGTTACAAACCTTTGAGAACAAAATTTTAAGACGCATCTTTGGACCCATTAGGGATACACAAAGTGGAGAGTGGAAAAGAAGAAGTAACAAAGACATTTATGATCTGTTTAAGTCCCCGCTAATCACTGGTATGATGAAGGCTAATAGACTACAATGGCTGGGGCATATAAAAAGAATGGAAGATAATAGGGAAACAAAACTCGCTTACACTCAGGAAATAAATGACCGTAGACCCCGAGGTAGACCAAGAAGGCGGTGGCGAGATAATACATGTACAGACCTACAAGCACTTGGAATCAACGACTGGCAAGAGAAGGTCACCAGAGAGACGAATGGAGACGGATTGTATTTGCAGCAAAGAACCTCAATGGCTCGGAACGCTGAAGAAGAAGAATATATATATATATATATATACTAGCTGACCCGGCCCGGCTTCGCCCAGTCCCTGGTGGGGAGCATCTCATTTAATTCATATAAGTAGTCATATAAGTTCTCGTTCCCGTTACCGACTATCTGTCTGTCTGTCTGTCTGTCTGTCTGTCTGACCCGGCCCGGCATCGCCCAGTCCCTGATGGGGAGCATCTCATTTAATTCATATAAGTAGTCATATAAGTTCCCTTTCCCGTCTGTCTGTCTGTCTGTCTGTCTGTCTGTCTGTCTGTCTGTCTGTCTCTCCCTCCCTCTCTGTCTGTCTGTCTGTCTGTCTGCCTGTCTGTCTAATCATTTATTGGTTGCAGTTAGAACAACCTAGATAAACGAAGATCAACTTACAAAAAGCATTAGAAAGAGCACTTGAAAGGTCTTTACATCTTCCCCAACAATTAACTTGGGTAAATGGAGCGGCGGCAGCAGCAGCAGCAGAAGAAGAAAAAGGAGGAGTAGGAGCTGGGAGGAGGAAGAGGGAGGAGGAGGGAGGAAGAGATAGGCGGAGAGAGGAGGAGGAGGGAAGAGGAGGGAGGAGTAGGAGTAGGGAGGAATAGGAGGGAGGAGGAGGGATTAAGAGGAGGAGAGAGGAGGAGGAGGGAGGAGGAGGGAGGAGGAGGAAGGAGGAGGGAGGAGGAGGGAGGAGGTAGAGGGAGGAGGAGGAGGAGGAGAGAGGAGGAGGAGAGAAGAAGAGGAGGGAGGAGAAGGAGGGAGGAGGAGGAGGGAGGAGGAGGAGGGAGGATGGGGAGAAGGGAGGAGGAGGAGGGAGGAAGAGGGAGGAGGAGGTGGGAAGGATGGAGGAGGGAGGAGGAGGAAGAAGAGAGGAGTAGAAGGGAGGAGGAGGGAGGAGGAGGGAGGAAGGAGGAGGGAGGAGGGGAGGAGGAGTAGGGAGGAGGAGGAAGAGGGATGAAGAGGGAGGAGGAGGGAGGAGGAAGAGGGAGGAGGAAGGAGAAGGAGGAGGGAGCATGAGGGAGGAGAAGAACGCAGGATGAGGGGGAGGAGGAGGAGGGAGGAGGAGAGGGAGAAGGAGGGAGATAGAGGAGGAGGGAGGAGGAGGGAGGAGGTGGAGGAGAGAGGAGGAGGAGGAGGGAGGAGGCGGAGGTAGGAGGAGGAGGGAGGAGGTAGAGGGAGGAGGAGGAGGAGGGAGGAGGGAGGAGAAGGAGGGGGAGGAGGAGGGAGGATGAGGAGGGAGGAGGAGGAAGAGGGAGGAGGAGGAGGGATGTGGAGGGAGGAGGAGGAGGGAGGAGGAGGGAGGAGGTATAGATTGCACGATTTATTGCCTGGCATATTTCGCTGCATCTCGTCAGGTACATACTGCAGAAATCACACAACTTACGTGAATTAACTAGATAAATCCTTCAAGTTGAAATATACACATATTCGCACAGTAATGTCACTTATCTACCACGGTAATTTTTAAGCTGACTAACATGTCTTTCTGTTTGCACAATTCTGGCTTGCATTGATAAATCATAATTGCCTCTGCAAATTTTAACAAGCGAGCATTTTGTGTGTTAAACAACACTCGAAAGGCAGTGTTTCTGTCCACCACATGGCCACTGTCGACAATGTGCCTCCCAATTGAAGACGCCGGGAGCTTCCGGTGTGTCGGCTCCACGAGGCTAGCATCTCCTGTGTGTTGTATCTTGTTGACCCATTGAGGTATGTGTTCTAACACCCGTTTGTTAAGCTGTCTCTCTGTTCTACCAATGTAAACGGCCTGGCATCTACATGTGAATTGGTAAATACAATTGTTTGTGGCGTACAGAGGAACAGGCTCTTTGACTGCTGGTGTAGGAATCGGTACGGTTTTAAATCTAATGACTGGAGTTGCCGCACAGAATGTTCGGCCTACTGCTGTAGTAAGCCGGTCTTGTAGACGTTGCATTACGTCATCCCCTCGAAAGGTTAGCTGGATGAATACCTTGAGTTTAGGGACTGTAGTTACGTCTGCTTTGGGTTTGGGCTGTTGGCAGTGGCGCTTTATAAATCCTGTGGAGTACCCATTCAGGTTTAAGACATTCTTCAGAGTTTTAAATTCCTCTGTCAGTGTGTCCTGTGTGCATATCTTTCTAGCACGGTCAAACAAGGTCCGTACTAAGCCCCGTTTGTACTGGACAGGTGTGAAGCTCTGAAAATTTAGGTATTGGCCAGTCCATGTTCCTTTGCGATACACCGATCTTTGAATTGTGCCGTCTGCTCTACGTCTCATTAGAATATCTAGGAACGGCAACGCTTCGTTGTGTTCGTGTTCCATAGATAGAGAGATGTTTTTATGCGTCTTGTTCATTGTGGCCTGAAACGATGTTGCTTGTAGCTCGTCTGTGGTGATAATTAGTATGTCGTCCACATAACGACGGTAAAAGGCCAAGTTGTTGATGTCTGAGGATCTCTTTTCTTCTAAATGTGTCATGAAGATGTCCGCTAGAATTGGATCAAGAGGACTCTCCATGGCCACTCCGTCAATCTGGCGGTATGACTTAGTTAGAAAATTGAATAGTATGTTGGCGGTACATAGTAGTAGTAGCCTCTCCAGAATAGGTGTTGGTATGCCTAATTTTAGTTGTTTGTCTTCAATGCGTTCCCTTATTATTTGCATTGTCTCCTCTAATGGAACGTTAGTGAATAGGGAGGCTATATCCATGGATGCCATGTGTTTGTTATTTATGTCCATAGTATCCAATAATTCCACCAGTTGGAATGTATCTCTGAGTATTTTAGGATCGAAGGACTGTCGTACTGGCTTTAACATTTCGGCTAGCCATCTCGCCATTCGGTGTTGTGCAGAGTTAACCATGGACAGGAAAGGTCTTAGCGGGATGCCAGGCTTGTGAAGTTTGGGTAGACCGTACATCTGAGGAGTGTGCGAGCCACGTGGTGTGAGCGTTTTTGCAGTGGCCTCACTGATGAGTCCCGCATTCACAAGTGACTGGATCTCTTTCCTCATTATAGCATCCAGGTCCTCCGACTTGTTCACTTTTTGATCTATCCTGAATTTGGATTCATCTGACAATATTACATCCATTTTTCTCTGGTAGTCTGACATGTCCATCACTACTGCACCGCTCCCTTTGTCAGGTTTCAGTATGACGAGGGTTTTGTTAGCCTTTAACGCTTTTAAGGCAGTAAGGTGTTCGTTGGTCAGCGGACATGTCTGTTTAATATATATATATAAAATCGGTTACTTTACAAAACATGTTACACTACTTTTAGAGCAGAAGCCATGCCCGGGACCTCTTCGCTAGTATCTTTTCCACCCCTGTCTCCACCTTTCAGCCACAGTGACCTCTTCTCTAGTATCTTTCCCCCCCTATATCCACCATTCAACAACGGTGACCTACTTGCTAGTGACTTTCCTACCCCGTCTCCACCATTCAGCCCTGGTGACCTCTTAGCCAATATATTTTCCACCCCTGTCTCCACCAATCAGCCACGATGACCTCCTCGCTAATCACTTTTCCACCCGTATCTCTACCATTCAGCCCCGGTGACTTCTTCGCTATTATCTTTTCCACCCCTATCTTCACCATTCAGCCACGGTGACCTCCTCGCTAGTCACTTTTCCACCCCTATCTTCACCACTCATCCACGGTGACCTCCTCGCTAGTCACTTTTCACCCCGTCTCCACCATTCAGCCACGGTTACCTCTTTGCTAGTATGTTTTTACCATATCTCCACCATTCAGCCACGGTGACCTCCTCGCTAATCACTTTTCCACCCCTGTCTCCACCATTCAGCCCCGGTGTCCTCTTAACTAGTATCTTTTCCGCCCATGTCTCCACCATTCAGCCACGCCGCCATTTGACCCGCCCACATTTTTACTGACGAAAACCCATCTTATACCCACTCCACAGCCACTTCCCCATTCGGCGGAACAGTACTGTAACCCCATCACACCCGCTCACATACCTATGCATGTTCCGACATTATGAATTACTACCAGCACACAGAAAGATATAAACAGAGAGAAAGAAAGAAAGAATGAATGAGAGAGATATTGGTCAAGTATCCAAATATCGCATCCTAACTCATGAAAGCCGGCTTCGTGGCTTAGAGGTTATGACTTTTCTCCGTAATCTCGTATACTCTCGTCAGGTAACGTGATGACGGTTCAAATCAGCAGTGGTTCGAATCGCATCGGTAACTTACGGGGTATGTGAGCCGGCCGCTCAGAAAGCAATGGCAAACTACTGAGCGTAATCTTGCCAAGAGATCAACATACAGCTGAAAGATGCTGGTGTTGACAGCTAAGTCCTGTAAAAAGGATATGCTATAAAAAAAAAAAAAAAAAAAAAAAAAAAAAAAAAAAAAAAAAACTCATGAAAGGTAATAAAATATGACATCAGAATCAAACGGACACAGAGACACGCGCGATAGCTTCAGAGCTGTTGGCACTCAAGTTTGTAGAATTATCTACTTTTTCTCGTGACATGTGTTTTCCCTCGCGGGTGAACTTTCAGTAACCCGGCGTATGGTGAGGGCAAGTATATACAGGGAAAAGTAGTAAGGGGAGATTATTAATTTTTGTTTGCAAGGGACATAACTCGCGTTGTTATATTGAATTTATATTTCAGATCTATTGTACAAAGTTATTAATTACATTATTTCAAATGTATATTTTTATTTTCAGATTAATAATCTAGGTTACACCTACTAGAAATATATCAATTTAATATGGTATTAGATGTAATTTATTTATGTTAATGTATGCATCAGTAGTATTTAAACACCAGATTTTCGCCTATCGCCTAGCATCGAAACATGGATACCCTATATGAGTATATATCATTGGCGGAATGATAATACTGTGAGGGTCATGGTCAAATGCTGGTTGACTAGTCACTATCTTTCTGAATAGGTGACGTCCATTGAAAATGTATTCATAAGTCCAATTTTGGGTACTCGGGGTTACTCGAGTGATGGCCCAAAGCATTTTCCACTGCCTTCAGTCTGACAATTCTCGATCTGTCATATTGACTTCGATCTCTGCATGGATGGGGTTCGATATACACCCCGAGGGACTTGATCTCCGTCCGGTTCACGCCTGTTCGCGCCATCCGCGTGCCCCGCCCGACACACACACACACACACACACCATAGACCGGGAGTAGTCAACCGGAAGTTCCAATGCCAACCGGAAGTGACACCGGAAGTACCATATATCAAGAAATTTAAATATCTGGGTCAATTGAAGTTGGCTTTTGTGACGAAACAAGGAGCGGGATAACCCATATAGAAGGATTTATCGGAGGTTCCAACCTCATTTTTGGTCCCATTACCACATCCCGTACTACTGATAAGTCAAGAAACTAATTATAAGACAAACGGTGAAACCAAACAAGTACTGGGCAAGCTGACAAAACAATACTGCCATGAGTCGGATCACTTAAGACCTGAGTAACAGCAACATAGATTGTTGAGACATGAAGAGTGATAAATAATCACGGAGAGCTATAAGGAAAAGACACCGGTAACGGGCTAAAGATAGTAGCCAATCGAGCGGCAGGACTGAGGGCACGTGAGGTGGTTTGAACACAGTGGGCGGACAAGGCAGAAGATAGTTGGTCCGGGAAACACAGCCAGGTTGACATCGTGAAAATTGCCAAGACCAGCTGTATCAGATGAAGATGGAGAGTGTTCAAAGGTGAAGAGGAAAGCCTACGAGTAAGGCGGCATGGACAGCGTTAGAGTGTTGTAGAATCTGTGTTACCGCGAGAGCGACGACCGGTACACATCAGGCTTGTAAACACACGGCAGGGCAGAAAACTGGGGGAGCCGTGTCGCTCGCTGAATTGAGGGCCCGGTAATGACGCGGTACAAACTGTAAGTTGATGCATTGTTCCAATGTATTATTAATTAATGGTACTTTGAATAAAGTTAATTATTCGTTCGGTCGGCTTGTGGAACTGCTATTCTTTGTGCTATTGGACGTGTTTATTCTTAAGTTGTCAGGGTGCATACAACATAACCCCTAGTAACACTCTGGCAATTATGGGGGACGTCACGGAGACTGAATCCAGGGAATGGAGGACGATATGAAAGTGAGCGACTCTCACGGAAAAAGTAAGCAGCTTGTAAAGTTCTAGTAACAGATCGAAGTTAAGAACAAATATTAGAACACGACTAGTGGAAAGCCGGCAACAGGATGAAGCTACAAAGATACCATTGTATTAATTGTGAACTATAATATGATTTGTGATAGCAAAGATCGGTGTGGAATAAGGAATAGATGCAACAAGGAGCGCTGCTCAATAATATCGTAGAAAGAGTTATGAGTAAAAACCAGAATAGAAGCTTACGAATTATGAATCATGGCTAGGGTAGAGCATTGCACGGTTGAACATAGCAATACGATTTG
The DNA here is from genome assembly GCA_963921405.1 of Cepaea hortensis. Lineage (NCBI taxonomy): Eukaryota > Metazoa > Mollusca > Gastropoda > Stylommatophora > Helicidae > Cepaea > Cepaea hortensis. The sequence continues at coordinate 231,743,914 of OY992876.1, forward strand.
CAAGAAATTGACTCGCAGTGAGCGATAATCAGCAACTCAGGAAAGTGATCGCTAGCATCAAATAACACTGAAAGGTGAAGTGTGAAATGGGATTAAAACCAAAGAACATGAGTAGTCAAATAGGAAGCAGTGATTAATATCAAATAACATGGAAAAGGGATGTTGAAAAGCAAAAGTAAGAATGTGTGCCGACTTGATTCAGGTTAGGGTTGCAAAGTGATTTTGAACAATAAGACTATCACAACGATATGTGGGTGCTCGAGAAGGTGTTTAACAGCAGGAGGGAAAACATTGTGTGAATACTACAGACGGTATCTGATCTCTTTAAGAACATTGCCGACAGGGAAAATAGACATTGTGATGGAAAGTGAACACTTTTCGAAAGGAGTATCGGCAAAGCAAACAATCAGGGCTATCAACCACAGCAGTGGAACCCACGTAGAGTATCAACAGCTATGTTGGTGGCTAATTTAGCAGGGTGCCTATAAAGCACAATATTTCAAGTTCTCCAAAAGTGCAAATAAGGGCGCACAGCCACATACACTACATATGCTCCAGGCATTATTGTGCTTTCAAGAACTAATCGCGTTATCAACATTGAGTATACATTCCAGGTTTATTTCACATGGTTTGGCAAGAGGTATCATAGGTGGTATCTACACCACGTTTGGGGACCCACCAGTGCACCTGACGACCAAGTTGATCAGGTCCATGCCAGTTGAACCGAGTTGGAGCCAGGCAGATCCTTACCAGGTCCTGAAACAAGCGGAGCTATAGCCGAGCAGGTGGACCAAGGCACCAGGGACACCGGCGCTAGAGAGACAAGGTCAAGTTTTCTCATTGATTACTGTGTATATTCTGCTTAATGGTCCAGGGTCATTGGACACATTTCATGACTATATAGATTTGTACCATCATTATTATGGTTGCTCACTCCACAGGTATTCATTTAGTCAAACGGTTGATAAGGTATTATTGGTTTGAAGAGGGTTAAAGCAAGGTCAACACTTGGTCGATGTTATCATAACAAGACGAGCAGCAACACTTGAGTGATCTGCGTGCACAGATAGTAATAGATATACCACTCAGAAAAGACATCATATAACCATGCCTACATGGTCAGACGTTATAGCTTTAGGTGTGAAATGTGGTTTGACAAGTGATGTGCTTAGGACAGAACTGCAGAAGCAGAACTATAACCAAGGTAAAGACCAGCAGAATATACCCAAGAGTAGAGATCACCGAACTACTCAATATAGATCGGCTCTACAGAGACCACCTAAGGTAACTCGATTAGAGCCAGTAAGTGAATGCGCATATGGTGGTCGCCAACAAGAGTCTCTTAAAATAGGCGACAGGAACCCTAAGCACGACTCGTACATCAGAAACCGTTCTTCCAATAGAGTTGATAGGTACACAGACTACATAAGCAGTCGGAAATGTTGGGTCTGTAACAGCTGGGGCCACGTAGCCAGAGAGTGTGGACTGAGACAACTGACTAAAGAAGAACATGACCAAAAGACAAACCCAGGAGACATAGCGACAGACAGACAAAAAAGACAACGGATCGGTAACCCTGCGTGTAGTCAAACAGTGCCTACACGGAAGTCAAATGCGAGCAGTATCCATAGCGGGACTTTAAAATCCCACAAAGCACTCGTGAACGGGAAGTTGACCACCTGCGTTAGGAATACAGGGTCGGCAATAGCTGGTGTAGATCATAGCCTGGTAAGGAGTAGCGACTACACGGGAGAGAGCGTGACGTGCAGTACCTTCGGTGGTACAAAGGAAAAGTATGCTATAGTATGGGTTCAGATATCCTGCCCGTACTATGAAGGGAGAATACGAGTAGCAGTGTTGCCTAGTCCACTTGCAGGACTAATGATAGGTAACATACCTGGAGTGACAGAGTGTACAGAAGATGAAGCCCAAAGATGGAATGGTAAAATGACACGGGAGAATACAGACTCCAGACAGCATATTAAGAAAGACAAGAAAGAAGATAACGTGGTCATACCTCGGGCTGACCAGACAGACACTAGACGGGTACCAGACATCCAAACCGAAGACCGCGCAAAGCAACAAAGAGACGACAAGACACTGCGAATTTGTTTTCAGCGGGCAAACTGCCCACCTAAACAATCGAAATTAGGCAAGTGGTCATTTGTAATGAGGAATGAAATTCTCATGAGAGAATACACGAAAGATGCAACATGTATCTTACAAAGGGTGCTGACAGTGCGAGAGCGCAGTAACGCTCTGGAACGGGCACACATCGGCCCGAGTGCAGACCATATGAGTTTGGCCAAGACTAGAAAGAGATTATTATCCGGGTTCTACTGGCCAGGCTGTGAGAAGGACATCAGAAGCCATGTCCGATCATGTAAATTGTGCAAACGAACAGATGTAAGAGCCTCAGACATACAGATAGAGAAAAGCAACAAGCAACAGATAGAAAACACTTATGAGAAATACTGTCAACAAGATGACAAGAAATCGGAAACTCACCACATAGAACAGGTTACTGACAAAGAGACAGATAGACCATTGACACATGAACAGCCAACAGTCACACCAATAGCATGTGGCTTAGTAGAATGGCAGTGTCGTCAGACATGTGCAGAATGCATCAAACTTAGGGTTATAACATTCTTAACTTTGATGAATACTATAGTTATGGGAAAGAAAATACGTCATCGTATGTTGAAAACAGGGAATACAAGAACAACACATACAGTTACAGTGGCGTCACTGGGGTTGGTGTCACCCAATGCGGTAAACTCTTGGTGTCACCCCTCTAGACTTTCACCATGGTCTTCTTCCGAGTGTTCCTGTACCATATATAATCGCATATAGTAATGTTTGTAAAATAAGTCAAAAAGTTAATAAGGACATAAGAAAGAAAACAAATTGAACAATATAACTTCAATACTTCAGGTAAAACATAAATAAAGAACTTCGACAAACTCGGACAAAGTTAAATTTTTGTTATTTAACATTAAAATTTCTGTTATTTAAAATTAAAAGTTTCCCATCCTGGTCTTCAAAGCTGCAAACCTATCAATCACATCATAATTTTTTTATTTTGGTGTCACCCCTTGATGGTGTCACCCGGTGCGGCCCGCACCCCCGCACCCCCCCTAGTGACGCCCCTGTACAGTTAGAAAACAACAGTATACCCCAAGATATACAAAAAAACTCAAGACTCACCGCTTACACTATACCACCAGGCAAATCACATCAGAAACTGGTAACAGCATATACTTGCTGGGTTCAGCAGGCAGTGTCAAAATTATTAACATCAAACAGAAATTGCAAATTTAAAAATAATAAAACATCATTATGACCACTCACAAGATAACATCACATGTCTCAATTTTAAACACTATTATCTTGTGATATATATATATATATATATATATATATATATATATATATATATATATATATATATTGTACATACTGTATAGAGTATATAAAAGCTATATAATTGGTCTAGTAGAATGAATTCATTGATAAGAATAATGTTGATGGAAGTAACATGAGGATATGGTAAAGTCATCGGAGAAAGAAAAACAGTACAGAGGGGTAATAGTGTTGTTAAAATAATTATATGAAATCTATGAATGCTAGCCATGACATGACATAAGAATTGTCACACAGATTATATGATAAAATGATCTGGTCGAAGTCGGGACAAAATCCCGGTAGTACAATATGGCATACGGTAATACTATCATCTAGGAAACCATGCGTTCATACAAGGTGACTGGGCAAGTAGTTAGCACGTTGTGGTACTGACCATGATAACATGTCAATGGAAGAAATGTGATATGATTGCGGTAATAAAATATGCAATTGTGAATGTAAATATGCATATGTATGTATGGATATATACACCCAAGGCTGTTATTAATTTCAGATAATTAAGGGGTATAAATGACTGAGTAGAAGAGATAGTGTCGAAGGGACCTCAAAGATGTTACCTCACTAGCGGACTGAAGAGGCTGAGACATACAGACGCAAGTGACTATTGAGAATCTGAAGGTTACGTGATACAACCAGAGAAGACATACCAGCCAGAACCAATTAAGGGAGTAATAGTTAATAACATTCACAATCATTCAATAAACAAAACTCAAAATACACATAGATATAGATAAATATCATTTTAATGGCTTTAAGTACATAGATAGACATCAGTACATTCTTATGATCATGATCATCATGCCATGTATATTTGTAATCAGTATGCATGTAATTGTAACAATAATTGTAACATTATTGATTGTACTAGTACCTGATTGTAACACAGGACGTGTAAGATGAGATGTCGGTAAAATCGACATCTGTGAAAGCAGGAAGGTTAACAGTGGGTCTAAAACCACGATACATCACAGATGACACTCACAACATAAAAGAAAATGAAGAAGTTAATTGAGACACTACTTCCAGTGATACATATTGATGTCACAGAGTTTATAATGAGGAGCGAATGAAAGGTAGAATAGTGCTTGCAATATTACATGTGAGTCCAATGTTATATACTATTCAGGTTTTATTACAACATTATATATTGGAGAGACAGACATGTACAATTGGTAGGAGAAACTTATGTGATTGTGGTAACATGTACATAACATAAGAATATGAGGAGTGACAGTGAAGTGAGAGAAAGGGGATGAGAAGACTGAGAGTAGAAATTTGTGCGAATGAGAATCAACTTGAACACAACCGGGATACTTGCACACCGGTATACAGGAAGCGTACAGGCATAGACGGAACATTTGAGGTTCTAGTATGCGTGTTGTAAGACAGAGTAACCCCCCCCCCCCCCCCCCCCCCCCCAAAAAAAAAAAAAAAAAAAAAAAAAAAAAAAAAAAAGAAAAAGAGAGAGAAGAGAGAGAAGAGAGAGAGAGAAAAGTGTGATGAATGGATGAAAGAGAGAATGAAAGAGAGAGAGAGAGAGAGAGAGAGAGAGAGAGAGAGAGAGAGAGAGAGAGAGAGAGAGAGAGAGAGAGAGAGAGAGAGAGAGAGAGAACAGAGTACAAGTACGGCTGAAAGAAAGAATACAAGGATAGTGGAGTAGGGGTATTAGTAGTACCATTGATAATGGTACCAAGTGATAGTACTTTGTACATATAATTTTAACATGAAGTACTTTGGCATGCTAGTAGATGTACATAAGGGTCATGGTATTAGGAACACTACAATGGAAAGTTAGTAGCAAGAATACCATAAATAAACAGAAGGCAAAGGAAGGGAATAGATAGTCATAGAGCACAAGTATCTAATGGCAGCCGACCACGCACACAAGTTGACAAGACAAATACATGAGTCATAGGTACCCGCACCAAATAGATCCACAGTCGTAGCATAGACTACTCAGGAGCAAGATAGAGCTTAAACAAAATATGGGTGAAATTGATATGTCTGCAATACACACGTTCCTGCACCAAGGGCTTAAGGGCTGGGGAGGGTGTCAGTTGCTTATACCGAGGTATAAATTAGGAACCTTATGGAAATGTCCGGGGTGGGACATTGGGACATAGTAGGTTGGTCATCAACTTGCCGAACAAAAAAGGGGGTTGAGGCCACACGAGGTCTATTTGGGAATAGACGGATACTCGTGTCCGACATTATAATTTGTGAGAAGGTATGGCAGAATATCAACGTAACACAGAGGGAAGTTAAAGGGAACTGAGAAGCAAGCTCTAAGGCATGAGGCAGTAGACAGATATGTGCGACCAGGGGACAGGCATGTGCGACCAAGCTGACTCATGTCAAGTGTAGAGATAAGGAAGAACCCAAAAATGTAGAACATTTTTGAAATTGCGGGGGGCATATGCCATGAGTCGGATTACTTAAGACCTGAGTAACAGCAACATAGATTGTTTAGACATGAAGAATGATAAATAATCACGGAGAGCTATAAGGAAAAGACACCGGTAACGGGCTAAAGATAGTAGCCAATCGAGCGGCAGGACTGAGGGCACGTGAGGTGGTTTGAACACAGTGGGCGGACAAGGGAGAAGAGAGTTGGTCCGGGAAACACAGCCAGGTTGACATTGTGAAAATTGCCAAGACCAACTGTATCAGATGAAGATGGAGAGTGTTCAAAGGTGAAGAGGAAAGCCTACGAGTAAGGCGGCATGGACAGCGTTAGAGTGTTGTAGAATCTGTGTTACCGCGAGAGCGACGACCGGTACACATCAGGCTTGTAAACACACGGCAGGGCAGAAAACTGGGGGAGCCGTGTCGCTCGCTGAATTGAGGGCCCGGTAATGACGCGGTACAAACTGTAAGTTGATGCATTGTTCCAATGTATTATTAATTAATGGTACTTTGAATAAAGTTAATTATTCGTTCGGTCGGCTTGTGGAACTGCTATTCTTTGTGCTATTGGACGTGTTTATTCTTAAGTTGTCAGGGTGCATACAACATAACCCCTAGTAACAATCTGGCAAATACACAGACAACAAGCACAAAAACCTGACAAAGCAAGTTAACAAACACAAACAAACAATACACAACAAGGAAATACACAACTTGAAAAACCATGTACACAGAGATACTTAGGCAAATATACAAACAAGCACAAGAAAACAACCTGATAAAACAAATACATAAAGAACCATTACAAAATGTAAATTTATATATATATATATATATATATATATATATATATATATATATATATATATATATATATATATATATATATATATATATTTATTTAATGTTACTTTGTATATGTTTGGCCGTGGCAGTCAAATATACACGGACTCTCCGACATTTATGTACACCAAATATCACCCATCATAGCACCCACCCAAACACCCCATAACTGAAACAACTATTGCTGGACTAAGCTAAGGCACATCGGTTATATAGGGGGTTATGTCTCCATGGAGTCCACATGCTGGACAAGCAGGTGTTTGACCTGTCAATTATCACAAACAAAAAGAGCCGCCACTTGTGACATTAGAGTATGACTAGAAGTCAGGGATTAGCGCACTATTTCACATGTGGATTGGCGTCGCAGACAGCAGAGAACATACTCCAAGACAGCCCAAAATACAACATATCTAAGCAAACCTTCTGGCCAAGAGAGACAACAGTGGAAGATAAACACTATGGGCCAGTGAGTAAACTAAAAAAGACAGTTAAATTCATACAAGAGACATTGCAGTTATAGACATATTTCAAGCGAACGAAAGAAGAAGAAGAAGAAGAAGAAGCGCACCATCTGGATATTGTAGATGTCACTGGAGTGACATTTTCTGTGGCGATTCTTTCACATTACAGATACATCACCCAAACATGTCAGTCTCATGACAGACTGCCTTCATCATATGACCACCAAACATGTCTTTCATATTATGGACTGCCTACATCAACTGACCTCCAAGCATGTCTCATATTACAAACTGCTTTAATCATGTGACCTCCAAACATTCTTATATATATATATATATATATATATATATATATATATATATATATATATATATATATATATATATATATATATATAAAATCCCGACTTCAGAAGTAATTCTTATAGTATGTCCACAAACGAATGCCGTCATTCACGATCAATTATTTTGAAAACTGTCTGTTGCATCGTTATGAAATTTTTCCTGCCGTCTTATATGTACCCCTACCCAAGGAATATATCTGTGATAGGTCCAAAAGCAACTTAAATCATCGAAAGCGGCGACATTTCTTTGATGTTTTGCTGAAAAACTAGGGATTTCTCGCTATCAAACTTGTTTTTACAGTAAGGAACTGTTCACCAATTCACATGACGACACAAGGCGTATCCGGATTCGTATGGGAGTGGGTGCCATAAAAGAAGTAGCTTAAAAGCCGACAGGGTCGGCTGCATTGCGCCGGGTTTTTATCCCATATGGCTCCGTTTCTTTCTGCAGCTCGGAAAGCGTCGCACAAAGCACGAACTTCGTAGCTCCAGCGACGACCCTCGGGAGTCTCCGAAAAAATGCACTCGTGAAATGAAGGACGCGGCCCGGAATCGAACATACAACCTTCGGAGCCCGAGTCAGACGGCTTGACCACTTCACCACGGAGAATCCCGAGAGGGGTGCAATGTGTAATATTAGTAAAGACAGAATTTATAGAGGCATGGGGTAAATAATTTGTAAATTGACAGGAAAGTATAAAGAATATATTTCTTACCTTATTTTTCATTTCCTTCTTGTTTATTCAGCTGCTGATTAATAATGTGTACACAAGTATTCATGTTAGCTTTTTATATTGAGTTTTCGAAAGCTTACAAATAGCTGTGCGTTAAAGTGCGTATGGAGTGACCAGAAATGATACCGCAATTTAATCATCATGTTTCCATTTTTAAGGATCTGTTCAGCTGTCTGTGTAGTTTGTTCACACGTACACATGGGTGACAGACCCGCTTTGAGTCTTCGTGAAAGATTGTCTACTCTGCTGTTTACCGTTCAGAGACGGAACATGATTACCTGTTTTGCACTATGAAAATAGTTGTCAGTGTCTCTGTAGTGGGCTTTCTTCTTAAAGACCAAGATGTTAGTTCTCTTTTAATTGAAGTTTATAGATTAATTCGTATGCACGTGTGTTGTCCCCTAATTTGACAACGTGTTTGCTCTCACGTTTCTTGTTATGCCACAATATGTCAGTTTCCACCGCAATATTACTCTTCTGTTGGTATTCAATGCGTTTAGTGTGTGTGTGTGTGTGTGTGTGTGTGTGTGTGTGTGTGTGTGTGTGTGTTTCAATACAGTTGTTTGTCACCGCTGAGGGCTTACGGAATTGAAAATTCATCACTGTGGAATACAAACTGTTGCCATTGACATTATGCTGATGCTGTAATGTTTAGTGCCTGCAATTCTTCTGAATATTTGTAGCAAAATATCCCAGTCGGTGTGCACGTCGATTAATGTCTGCGATCTGCTCAGACCTTAATCTGTGTCGAACGATTCCAGTAGGTTGATGACTGCTCTCGGTTGCATAAAATTCAATCCATCCTTTCTCCAATAATCCTCTTCCTCTTTCAACACATGGTCCTCACATTTTCCCAGTAACTTTTATCAATATTTAATAGCGAGGACTGCATTAGTATCTTGACGTCAGACAATTTGAATATAGTATTGTCAGCTGCCACCTGTCCTTTAATTTTAGCCCACACAAGTTCTATATGGTTAAAATGAGAATGGTACGGCGGAAGTCTCAAGCACCCATGACGATGCTCTTCTATCAACTTGTCGATTTGATATTTCTTGCTTTTTGGCGTCTGTTTTACAAGGGACAACAATTCTAGCTAGAAATACGTTTCTGGAAATGGTATGTTTTCCATTCGGAGTCATATCTTTATTGCTCCCTTTGTGCTCGACGCTGTAGGTATTTTGTCTTCTTGGGCAAGAACATTGATATCATGCATTGTCCATAATTGGACACGACGGTCTATCTAGGGATGGAAGCACAGTATTCTCGAGCCAATCTCTAAATACATTACCATTCATCTTATTATGATAATCCCTATTGTCTGTATGCTTTGATACGAACACGAGCCCAGCATTCTGTTGTTAGCCATTATGCGTATTACCAGCATGGGCCATGACCAAAAGCTGTCCTATATTACTGGGCACATATCGCTTTATCTGTCCATCCACTGATTGCCATTCCTTATCACTTGTGTGGTGCGCATTGATCCACATTTCATCCAAACACACTATGCCATAATTTTCTTTGCGCATTTCCCTTATTTCACGTAGGTATCTGCTTCTCATGGCTCCTAAATGCGGTTGCTAACAAAGAATATTTCTACCGCCCCTGTACTTTCAAAAAGTGAAGATAATGTCCTTATAATTTTCCACAAAGTTGTTTTGGATAGCTCTATGTTATTGTTCTTTCTCAACCAAACCCTAAGTTTTCTTACAGTCACTGTTTCTTTGGCATCCAGCATTTTTATAATGCTGGATAATCCTGAATATAAAATCCAAATTTTTTTTATAATTTTAGGAGTCTCCGTGGCGAAGTGGTCAAGCCTTTTTACTCGGGCTCCAAAGGTCGTGAGTTCGATTCCGGGCCGCATCCTTCGGTTTACGAGTTAAATTTTTCGGATACTTCTGTGGGTCGTCGCTAGAGCTGCGGTGTTCGTGCTTTGTGCGATGCTTTCCGCGCTGCGGAAAGAGACCGAGCCATATGGGATAGAACCCGGTGCAATGAAGTCGACCCTGTCGAATTTTAAGCGACTTTTTAAAGCATTTTTATAATAGCTCTCCTTATGACATCTTTGTCAAAGCTGTCTAAAAAATTTTTTTCTACCTACCGTTTGATTATTGCGTGGTGGTTTAATTCCAGATTCTTGCACCCATCGACGAAATGGCCGTTTACTCAAACCCAATGCATGGACTGTTCTTTTTTTCGGAATTTGTAATAGTATAAAACAGTTTCCCCCGATCAGCTTCTTGACAAAAATATGTGTACAACTTCATAGCGATTCTTTGAAGTGTATACACAATTTCGCATTCAATCCCATTGAAAAATATTCACGCATTTCAATGTTAGCGATAAGTGTTAAGATGTAAAAAAAAAAAAAAACCAACATATTAATCAAGTTTCATGAAATAACCCACATATTGAGACACCTCTGAACAGTCCTAGTTTAAACAACGCGGGTAGTTGGCATAAGGCCAATCCCGTGAAAATATTCAACATTGCGCGCTTATTGTCTGGCTACGCTGTAATACATTTAAAATTATGAATTTCATCTCAGACTCGTAAATTATATACCGCATAGAAACAAACTTTGAAATCTGCTGTAAAATCTCCAGAACAAAATTTTTTTTGTTGGGTGGACATAATGATAAGGTTATATACTAAATCTCATAATTTTCCATCAGTTGGTTACTGAGATATGGATGTTTATATTGAGGCAATAGTGTGTTAAAAATTTCAACATGGTTATGTTATACATTCTGTGATAGTTATGCTGTACATTTTGTGACTCTTGTGTTAAATATTTTCCAATGATTATGTTGTATATTATGCGATAATTAATATTGACTATATAAAATACTCCATGATATTTGTGTAGTATCTTGTTAGAAATTATGTGATTATGATGGTCTGCCATGTTTATGAGAGAATTTGTCATGATTATCAGTTATCAGTTATCAGTTGGGGTATCGCCATTGCACTCCGGACAGGTCCATAGGTGCTCAGATCCTCCCCCCCCCCACCAGTATATGCATCAGCGTCCAGTGGCTAATAGTGCCGGTTCTGTGTTGGTTGAAGAGGCCCCTCGTTTTCCCGATGTACGTCTCGTGTCTGGCCGTGCCAATTCTTACTCCCAACTCTGTCATCCCGGACAACGATGTGGATTCACTGACGTCAAAGTACTCTGTTCTCGACATCTCTTTCAGGATGTTAATAACATCGGCGCGATCCATGGGCTGGCCATCAGCAGCGGATGCAGAGCAGACCAATTTATCATTTCGTTCATTTCCCTCGACTCCCGCATGCCCCGGGACGAAGATGAAGGTAACCTTACGGGCAACGGACTTCCGCAGCGAATCTGTCCACTGTCTACGTACAGATCCTGCATCGACCCTACGAATCATGCTCATTGAATCACTTAGTACACACACGTTGGTATAATGCTGTGATTCCAGCCACACGAAAGCCTGTATTACTGCCATCACTTCCATTGTCATGCTGCTCGTGGTCACGGAGTGGGCATCACTGGATTCTTGAACGGTTCGGCCCGCTGAACAGGCTGTAAATGCCTACGCACTTCTCTGCTTAACAACAGATCCATCTGTATAGATGAGCACTTCGGGGTTGTCTGAGTGTTCATTGATGAGCGCGTTGACCTCGGCAGGGTTTTGCTCTCGCACCGTCTGTCAAGTGTGATAATGCAGGAGAAGGTGCACTTAAAAGCTGGAGGCACAGGCACCCATTCCTTGCCGGGGTTGATACTGGTAGGACTGCAGACCTGTCTTATGACATCTTCCGCCCGACCCATCCATGATTTGCCCCTCTTTAGCCTGTCGCCCTTTTCTCTGAATATATCTTCATGCAGAGGGCGCTGCTCATCTGCACTTATTTTTAAGTATGCACGAGCTCTCCAGATCTTGATCCTGTGGTTCATGGTCGGGAAGTCAAGGAGGTATCTCAGTGCTGCACAGCTGGTGCCTCTCGTGCAGCCCAAAATGATGCGCAGGGCTTCGTTTTGTACCTTTCCAAGTCTTCCAATCTGTGTAGGGCTGACAGTGAGGATGGCCAGGGCATACTCGATTGGTGAAAGAACCAGTCCTTGGAATAGAAGTACTGACAGTTTTTGCTCAATATTGGCAGTTGCTATGACTCTTATTGCTGACAAACCTTTCCGAGCTTTCGTTATGACATAATCAACATGATCTCTGAATGACAGGCTACGATCAAACCTCACGCCAAAATATGTCAGCGACTGGGTTCTGCTCAAAATACTCCTATCCATCCTCACTGCCAGCAGGTCTGTTTTAACAATATGGTTGGTTAGGGTGAACCATGTAACCGATGCCTTTGCAGGGTTGACAAGGGCACTGGCATCAGCACGCCATGAGGACATTCGATCTAGTTCGCCCTGCATATCATTGGCAACCGCCTGTCTATCTCGACACTGTCGATACACAAGAATGTCGTCAGCAAATGACAGAGTCCTACCCCTCCCGTCCAACTGTTGTTCAGGGATCGCCACCGTATACACGTTGAATAGTACTGGTGACAGTGGTGAACCCTGCGGCAACCTGGACATATCGTTGTCGGCTCAGAAGACCAACTCCCGCATCTTAGCACCACCTTCCTTTGGAGTAGAACTGCAGCTATCCATCGTACAAGGTGAGGGTGCACTTTCAGTCTGAGGAGGGTCTGCATCAAGTGCTCAAAGGATACTTTATTGTATGCGTCCTCTAAGTCTATGGCAGCCGCACATGTTTCTTTTCTGCTCTGAAACCCTTCATAAACGTCCTGAGCAAAGACCGGCGCATTCAGCCACGACTCTTTGTTGCATCTGTATCCTCCAAGTGTGGCGGGAAGCAGCCGAGTTGTTCCAAGTCACAAGAAAGTCTGTGTGCTACAATTTTCTCCAGTAGCTTGCCAGCAGTGTTCTGCATCGTTATGATTCTGTAGCCGCATATCTTGGAATGGTCTTTGTTAGGTTTTGGCAGTGTTAACAAGTAGCTGTGTAGCCATCAGACCCTCCTCAGACTGAAAGTGCACCCTCACCTTGTACGATGGATAGCTGCAGTTCTGCTCCAAAGGAAGGTGGTGCTAAGATGCGGGAGTTGGTCTTCTGAGCCGACAACGATATGTCCAGGATTGCCGCAGGGTTCACCACTGTCACCAGTACTATTCAACGTGTATACGGTGCCGATTACTGAACAACAGTTGGACGGGAGGGGTAGGACTCTGTCATTTGCTGACTACATTCTCGTGTATTGACAGGGTCGAGATAGACAGGCGGTTGCCAATTATATGCAGAGCGAACTAGATCGAATTTCCCCATGTTGTGCTGATGCCGGTGCCCTTGTCAACCCTGCAAAGGCATCGGTTACATGGTTCACCCTAACCAACCATATTGTTAAAACAGACCTGCTGGCAGTGAGGATGGATAGGAGTATTTTGAGCAGAACCCAGTCGCTGACATATTTTGGCGTGAGGCTTGATCGTAGCCTGTCCTTCAGAGACCATGTCGATTATGTCATAACGAAAGCTAATATCGAGCAAAGACTGCTAATACTTCTGTTCCAAGGACTGGTGCTTTCACGCATCGAGTATGCCCTGGCCATCCTCACTGTCAGCCCTACACAGATTGGAAGACTTGGAAAGGTACAAAACGAAGCCATACGCATCATTTTGGGCTGCACGAGAGACACCAGCTGTGGAGCAATGAGATACCTCCTTGACTTCCCGACAATGGAACACAGGATCAAGTTTGGAGAGCTCGTGCATACTTAAAAATAAGTGCAGATGAGCAGCACCCTCTGCATGAAGCTATATTCAGAGAAAAGGGTGACATGCTAAAGAGGGGCAAATCATGGATGGGTCGGGCGGAAGATGTCATAAGACAGGTCTGCAGTCTTACCAGTATCAACCCCGGCAAGGAATGGGTGCCGGTGCCTCCAGCTTTTAAGTGCACTTTCTCCTGCATTATCACACTCGACAGACGGTGCAGAGAGCAGAACCCTGCCGCTGTCAATGCAGAGGTCAACTCGCTCATCTATGAATACTCAGATAGCCCCGAAGTGCTCATCTATACAGATGGATCTGTTGTAAAGCATCGGAGAAGTGCGTGGGCATTTACAGCCCGTTCAGCGGGCCGAACCGTTCAAGAATCCAGTGGTGCCCACTCTATGACCACGAGCAGCATGACGATGGAGGTGATGGCAGTTACACAGGCTTTCATATGGCTGGAATCACAGCATTATACTAACGTGTGTGTACTAAGTGATTCAATGAGCATGATTCAGAAGGTCGAAACTGGATCTGTACGTAGACAGTGGACTGAGTCGCTGCGGAAGTCTGTTGTTCGTAAAGTCACCTTCATCTTCGTCCCGGGACTGGCCGGGACATGCGGGAGTCGAGGGAAATGAACGAGCTGACAAACTGGCTGACTATGCACCCCCTGTAGATGGCCAGCCCATGGATCGTGCCGATGTTATTAACGTCCTCAAAGATATGGCGAGAACAGAGGACTTTGACGTCAGTGAATCCACATCGCTGTCCAGGATGAAAGACTTGGGAGTAAGAATCGGCACGGCCAGACGCGAGAGGTACATCGGGAAAACAAGGCGCCTCGTCAACCAACACAGAACTGGCACTATTAGCCACCGGACGCTGATGCATATGCTGGGGGGGGGGGGAGGATCTGAGCACCTATGGACATGTCCAGAGTGCAATGAAGATACCCCAACTGATAACTGATAACTGATAACTGTGTAGCCATTCCTCTTTGACCAGGCCACTTTGGATACTGGTGTTAAATTCTCTGGCCAGTTCTTCGATGTCATCATCTGACATCGTCTGTAGGTCCCCATATCGGACGCCGTCTGGGCTTGGTGCAGTTTTGGATGATTTCTTGAGCATTGCGCGTAATGCCTCAGCAGGGATTACAAATTCTTCTCCCGTCCCGGCCTCCTCGCACAACTGAGAGAGTGCCGTTGTGGTCATCTGTCTGGCGGCCTCATCTTTCTGATCAGTCTGCTCTATGTAGCGTGCAAGGAGGGCCTTCCCTTTATCCGCATCCGACTTTTCCATATGATGTCTGTGTCTTGAAAGTCTGGAACACCCCTCCGTTGTGCAGCACCTTCATGCTCTTATGGAGGCGCCAGAATGTCGTGAGAGACCGCTTGGAGCAGACCTTCATGCAGAACTCATCCCATTTCTCGGCCTTGGACTGTTTGGCGCAGGATTTGAATAAGGTCGTCGTCCTATGGACCCCAGTCTTCTGGTTCGCCAACTCACCCTGTAGCATGTTAGCCTTTCTGGCATTTTGCCAGTCTTTGACAGCCTGCCTCTTTCCCAGCCATGCGCTCTCGACCTCACCGTTCCACCATGGTGGTTGCAATCATATTTCTTGTCTCCTGCGGGAGGAAGTTAGTTTTCTTCTTCTGATCTTGCTTAAGGCATCTTTAACAGTGGTGTCATACGGGCAGGCATTCGTTTTGTTTCATTGACTCCTAGCCCTGTCTTTCTCGATCAAGATGACGCAAGGGTAGCGATCACTGTCGTGGTATTGTCGCGAAATCACTGTGAATTACTATCAGATGATACAAATAACAGCGACAGTCTGATTCGCAGCTGCAAGTTGTTTATTACGGGAGGCGGTGAGATCAAACGGTACAGCCGTCTTTGAGAGTTCCCCACAAGACAGAAAATTGTAGGCATGTTGCTGTGGCCCGATCGGGAGAATGCGGGAAACACGCTGGCTTGTTTTGGTTGTCGAAACAAGGGAGACAACTTTTGCATTGGTTGAACAAGGGGGAGAGAATAATTCTGAAATAGTTAGTTGCCCTTGAGGACACCTGTTTTGACATCAAAGGATGTCACTAGAACAATCGAAGACTGTTTGAAAAACCAAGCTTGTTACAGCGATTGTAAACAAGAGAGTTGGCCTAAGACGGACGGTGTTTTCGCTAGCTCTGTTGGAATTTGAAAAAAACATCTACCGTGTGCGGGATTAATTAAATTTAATTTACACGTGCCTGTCATGGCAAAATGTAGATGTGATTCAGGAGCAAAGCAGTGTTACATAAGGTTCCCTGCCAGTTACGAGGAAGCTCTACACTGGTGTTGATGAAGTGCTACTCCGATTGGGAAGAACCCCAGATGAACAGTCAATGTTTTTTTTAAAGAAAATGAATAACGTCAGAGAAGAAAGGTTGTACGATAATGTTTACGCTGGGCCCATGATCAGGAGGGTCGACCAGAACATGGCTCAGCTGAGCAAAACCATATAACGATTCCTGTGGGATAAGGTTCACCTGGGATGGGTGATGTTCGTTGATACACCACATATCATATGAACAATAGTGACTAAAAGGAACAGTAAACGTAGCATCCACATGGAGCTGTAGAGTGCATTGGAATAGTACAAGGGACTTGTATTTGAGACAATATAGACAATAGATAGGATCAAGTGTATTACCAATAACAGTGATACCTATATTCACAAGTACAAGGATTGAACATTTAAGGACAATAGGGACCTTTAGGACGCAGTGTGTAACCGATCCATGATCAGTGTTAAACTATGGACTGTATCTATTTCGGATGATCATGTAGATGGATTACCAAGTAGCTACCGAAGAAAGTCAGCGTCTGGCAGGAGAGATACATCACTGGGTGAGGTTTTCTTGTGCTGAACAAACGTACTGTGGTGTGACCTTGCTAGGATGATCTGACTGGGCTACTGATCTGATGGTCCGATTCTACACACATTATAGTACACGACACACATTCTTCGCATACACTTCTCACATACATTACACTTTTCTTTTAATAAATTAATTGTTATTAATTTTTAGAAGCTAGAGTTGTTGAGTATGTTGCGTTGGGGAAGAATGAGAGGGGGCATGATCCAGTAGTGATAGAGAGAGAGAGAGAGAAAGAGGTGTCCATAAACTGAGGGAGTGTGGTGGACGGAATCTAGTGGATTCTCCAGGATAATGATAAGAGGTTAAAATATAATGTGGGTGTTGATTCCCCTCACTCCAGGGACGACACTTTAAAGAAACACACGACAGGTATGCCAGTGTGCCCCACCGGTACCTTGGTGCGATGGTGGGCGACACCAGGGCCAAGTCAATGACACTGTCAGAATCACCTGGTCGGGTGGCCATTCTAGCGACCTTCCCATCATTCAGACAGACTAGGGCAGCAGATACCAGGGCATCCTCCAGATCTTCTCCTTGTCTATTGGTGATATTATTCCTTCATTGACTGCCTCTGGCATTGAAGTCCCCGCAGTAGATGATATGCCTTTTCTCCATAGCGAACAATCTCTGTTACTGTCGACCTTCCCGTTACACGCATAAACGTCCACAAGTACAAGTTGCACTGGCGCCATTATTCTTATTGCCTGCACTTGCAGGGCATCACTGTTCCAGGGTGACATATCGACCTCAGACGTCAGTATGTTGTCGCGGATCAGAATGGCCTGGTCGAGGTGCCTCCTATTATAGAAACCCCGCGAAATTGGCTACACCTTCGAAAAGCTGTGTTTCTTGTAAAAAGAGTAGTTTTCAAGAATGGGTCGGCGTTGATTAAGTGATGCACAGTTCCAGTACTGTACTCGAACATGTCTGAAGCCCAGCCTGTCACACTTAAACCGCGTTCTGCGGGCGCCGGCTCGTTTACCACGCTGTGTCCTTGTCGGGCGTCGTCTGGTCGTCATGTTAGGCTTAACTATCGCCACCGGGCGCCGATGATACGCCGAAGGGAGTCCGGGCGCGCGTTAATGAACTCCGTTGCACGGTCCGAACTCCATTTCACCTCTAAAACACACTTAGTCCACACACATTTCGAAAAAAAAAAACACGTTCCGTTTTACGGGACGAAGAAATGTCCCGCCATCTTGCTCCAAGGATGTGACGCCTTGTCATGATTATCTTGTATTACGCCAAACATTCTGTGAAACTGTGATCTGTGTTCGTTGTGATATTATGATATGCTAAACATTATATGCAGGTTACATTGTACTGTTAAATATTTTGTGCACGTTATGTTGTACTATGATAAAGATTCTGTGTTGGTTGTTGTACTATATGAAACGTTTTGTGTTGGTCATGTTACTATGTGAAATATGCTGTGTTGATTGTTGTACAATGTTAAACATTTTGCAAAGGCTATGTTGTAATATAATAAACATTTTGTGCATGTTATGTTGTACTATGTTAAACATTTTGTGTACTTAATGGATACAGAATCATAACCCTGCAAAACACGTATGGCAAAGTCCTCGAAAAGATAGTAGCACGCAGGCTCCAGCAACATTTGGAAAGTCGGAATCTGCTTCCCCAAGGGACAGGGAGCTACCGGCCTGGAAAGGACACTTGGGCCAATGCTGCAACTTTTGCATTTGATGTCTATGAGGGCTTCCAGGATAAACAGGAGACAGTGGCGGTAGCTCTTGACCTGGAGGATGCGTATAACATTGTTAGTTATGATCGGTTAATACACACACTGTTGGACATGGAGGTCTGCCCTTGCCTTGTTAGATGGGTTGCGGCAGTTCTTTATGAGTGTAAGGTTGCACTGCGCATGGGTTCCTGGACTTCTGACCCCTATACTATTACACCTGGGTTGCCGCAGGGATCTGCCTTGTCCCCAGTGCTCTTTAATGTCTACACCAGCAAAATCGCAGCTATTGAGATACTAGGTGTGGGTAGAATCTTGACATTTGCAGATGATGTGCTGGTGTACAGACAGGGCAGAGACAGGGCCAGTTTGGCGAAAGACTTACAGGTGGCGGTAAACATGATAGCGGAGTGGTGCAGGGACGCAGAGGCCATTATACATCCAGACAAGTCATCGGTTGTGTGGTACTCCCTGGATAACCGGATCGCCAAGGCAGACGTCCCAGGTATTATTCTGAATGGATGTCCTCTTAGTCGAGAGAGTAAATTGAAGTACTTGGGTATCACCTTTGACAGGTGTTTGTCTTTTAAGTATCATGTGGAGGCTTTGGTGGTGAAGGCTGGTAGGGGACTTAATGCATTGAGGGCTATGGCAGCAACCGGGGAGATCAGAGGATGCTATACAGGCTCTTTCAGCAGTTAATAATTTCTGTCATTGAGTATGGTTTGGGGCTGCTGACAGTATCAAAGAGCCAGCTTGAAAGGTTGGAGCGCATACAGAATGCTGCCATGCGGTTAATCCTGGGGTGCACAAAGGACACACGAATTATATGCATGAGGCATATCCTGGCGCTACCAACAATGATGGATAGGCATAGGGTCCTTCAGGCCAAATGGTACCTGAGAGTTGCCACAGACAGGGATCACCCGCTGCATGCAGCAATGGATATGGTCAAGGGTCATAGACTAAGACGAGGCAGGTCCTGGATGGCACAGACATAACTTTCTATACGACAGGTGTGTGATCTAGAGACCATCAATCGTGAAAGAGAGGGGCTTGCAGTTCCGGAAGACATGACGGACTGGCACAATGAAATAATAACACTAGGCCGTGAGTGCAGGGAATGGGCAGCGGGCCGCACTGAGTTTGAAGTACAAAAGCTGATCCAGAGCAACACACATCAAGGTGACATAGTCATCTACACCGATGGGTCAGTGGTGAGAAACAGACGTAGTGGCTGGGGCTTTATTGCAAAGGCTTATGGGCGAGTCTTGAAAAAGGAGAGTCTGGCATATGAGACAACGACCTCCAGCATGAGAATGGAGGTGGAGGCAGTAACAGCGGCATTTCGGTGGCTAGAGGAGACTACTGCAACACACGTTGTATTCATTACGGATTCAAAGAGTATGCTTAGCAAGGTGGCAAAAGGAATGTTTCGTGTGGAATGGCTCTCGTCGCTTCAGAGGTCACAGATTGTGAGAATTGTATGGATATTTTGCCCTGGCCATGCGCGTGTACGGGGGAATGAACAGGCTGATAGGCTAGCAGGAAATGCGCCTCTTGGTGCTATTTTGCTTATGGACAAGGGGGAGGTGGTCGTTCGCTTGTGGGACCAGGTGGAGAAGGCGGAGGAACATATTGAGAACCCATATGTGGAAAGAATGAGATTGCGGGGGATCGGCAGGGGTTCTGGAAGAATCTCAAATCTGAGATGGAAGACCAGGAGAACTCTTAATCAGATAGTGGTGGGAACGATTAGTAGTATTACTCTTCGCTGGCTGTTGAATGAGGGGACGGAGCACGTATGGTTATGTCCTGAGTGCAGTGATGTCGGTTCTTAACTCAACTCAAACATTTTGTGTTGGTTATCTGGTAGTATGTTAAGCATTTTATGCTAGCTACGTTGTACTTTGTGAAATATTCTGTGTTGTTGTAATATGTTAAACATTTTGCGCATGTTATTTTGTAAAATAATAAACATTTTGTACAGGTTATGCTGTACTCTGTTAAATATTCTGTGTTGGTTGCTGTATTATGTTAAATATTTTCCACAGGTTAAGCTGTACTTTGCTAAACATTCTGTGCAGGTTATGTTGTACTATATTGAACATTTTGCGCTGGTTATGTTGTACTTTGTGAAAACGTTTGTGCAGGTTATGTTGTCACATGTTGAACATGTTGTGCAGGTTATGTTTTACTATGCTGAACATGTTGTGCAGGCTAAATTGTACTAGGTTAAACATGTTGTGCAGGTTATGTTGTACTATGTTAAACATGTTGTACAGGTTATGTTGTACTATTTTACCCAGCCTCACAACTGTCTAGCGAAAGTAAAGCAACTGGGAAGGTAATTGACCATGCTACCTCGTATGTTGCGACATAGCATATGTGAAAGCCATACAGTTCACGCTCCAGTGACTATATCTGCTATGGGACAAGCTTTTTCTTGTTTGTGTTCATCATTTTGAACATTCTGTGATATTGTGTTTATCATATCATGTTAAACATTCTGTGATTTTGCTTTGACCATGTTGAACATTCTGTGGTTGCATAGTTAATTATGGTAAACATTATGTGGTATTGTCTTTACTATGTTAAACATTATAATTTATTAAGTTAAACATTATGTGATATTATGTTTACAATGTTAGACATTCTGTGATATTATGTTTACCATGTGATACAGGGTTAACCATGTTTGACAGTATGTGATATGTTTACCATATTATACAGTGTGGATTATTTTGTTTACTATGTTAGACAGTATGTTATATTATGTTAACCGTGTTTGACAGTATGTGATATCGTGTTTACTCCTTTAGAGAGTATGTGATGTGATTATCATATTAGACAGTATGTGATATTGTGTTACCATGTTTGACACTATGTGATATTATGTTTACCATATTAGACAGTCAGTCTCCCTGGCCTAAGGGTTAACGTTTTTCTCCGTAATCCCGTATATTCTCGTGAGTAACGTAACCTGCGCGAGAATCGGTAGCGGTTCTCGCCGCGTTGGTAACTTACGGGGTATGTGAGCCGGTCACTCAGAAAGCAATGGCAAAGTACTGAGCGTAATCTTGCCTAGTTGAACGAGGGGACGGAGCACGTATGGGAATGTCCTGAGTGCAGTGATGTCGGTTCCTAACTCAACTCAAACAGCTGAAAAATGCTGATGTTGACTGCAACGTCCTGTAAGGTATATGAAAAAAAAAAATTAATATGTGATATTGTCTTTACTATTTTAGGTAGTATGTGTTATTGTGTTTTTATGTTAGTAAGTCTTTGATATTGCATTTACTATGTTCAACATTACGTCGTTCTGTTTACCTTGTTCAACATTCTGTAATAGATTAATATATTACGTATGCTGGGACGACATTTTTCGTTGTGTTTCTCCAAGTAGGCACACGGTTAACCTAACAATTCTAGTATAACAAGGGAATATATGGTGCTAGACGCAAATAACTGAAGATACAAGACACTTCATAATATATTATGGTATTCTAGGACGACTTTCTTTGTTGTGTTTCTCCAAGCAGGCATACGGTTAATCTAACAATACTAGTATAAAACAGGGATATATGGTGCTAGATGCATATAACTGAAGAGACAAGACATTTCTTCATATATTATGGTAGACTGGGACTACACGGAATACAGCTGGCATTCGAACTTTTGAACACATCGCTATGGTGGTACCGTAATAATATAAGTAGTAGTGTATAGTCGTAGGGGAAGGTGAAAGTGTACTACAAATTCTACAAACCCATTATCGATAGCAATATATGGACTGTTTAACAGAGGGTGCATGTCAGATACAGAGCTAATATTCATAATATGTATTTCTATAACGCTGTTAAAATACCTTATTCTTATTTGTTTTACAGATTCCGATGCTCAAAGACCCCTCTGCCAAGGTTCTATATTGGAGTAAATGACAGTTTGACAGTTTTGACAGATGCCCACGAAAAACTAATTAGCAAACTGTGGAGCATACTAAGAGCGGAACCATACAGCTATTGCATGTTCCACTGATTCAAGAAGCCGAGAATCCATTCAGTCATTCTTGTGATTATTGTGATGGTGGTAGTTTTTGCGGACCTAGTAACGGTTCAACTGCCGAATAGACTACAACAGAACATCAACAAAGAGGAAATTGTGGAGTGCATCCTCGATTTTAATCGCCAACAGGATACTCCAGAACCATCCCCACTCAACATGGGCGATCGGCGCCACCGACATCCTTAACCTTTAGTCAATCTACACTAGCGGAAGAGTATTAAAACACTTACATAAAAACAAGATGGTTGTAATATACTTACAGTCATGTCTTCAATAGCTGACCAGTCTTCGATACGAAGAAAACTACATTGGGTGTGATGAAAATGTATATGTATATCGTTGTTATTCTGACTTCACAGTCCGTATCTCACAGTGACTGCAACGCAAGTATCACGGCGCCCTCTATGCTATATATTTCATCATGGTGAGAGGTCATAGGGCGAGAAACGCAGCTCAAACATACAACGGGTCAACGAGCGGGTAGTAGAGCGCTTAGTCACGCCATACGGACAACCACGTCAGCGTAATCTGAGCCGCTTGACCTAAGAAATTGGCTGAAATCGGTTTTACGCGTAGCTCAAAAACTAGTGTACAAACCCGAGGCTAGTAACAGTCAAGCATTGTGATCCGAAGATGACTACATACCTCAAGACAGTGCCTGCTAACTGGGTCTACATGACTCGCAGTGGTGAGACTATTAGACCAGTGGGCGGTGGTGATAAGGCCGTGTTTGTCTCATCCCACAGAGGCACGAACACGTAACACATCCGTAGATTCTTCGGTGAATCCGACAAGAAGTTTCCTACTTAGATTGGAATGACACTTACTCGTCAAGAATATGAACATATGATCGCTCTATGCAGCGCGAGATCCTAGCTGACTTTGACAGACTAAATCAAGTTAACCAAGTTAGTAACGAAGTCAAACAAGGCACTAACTAATTTCTACATGGAACATTCAATTTGGAAACAATAAAGATAAATTTAATTGTTAATTTTTGTACAATTTTATTGTTGAAATTTTATTTTCTTCATTTAACGATAGTGGCTTTTATAGATACTTTTATTTTTCTGAAATAAAGCTATTGTTTGCATAGGGGCCAAACAATTATCTTTAGTAGGTTGGAAATTTGCCCAGTCAGCAGAAAACCGGTTGTGGTGTAATCAAAGAGAATGTTAGTGTTAAGAGGTATGAAACGTTGAAAGTTGGTTAGAAGATGAGGTAGATGTATTCAAGGAGTCAGTAAGGCAGATATTGTTTTAAGAAAAGGTCGATTTCATAACAGACACTGCTGGTTGGTTAGAGACTTGACGCTATTGCGGATGTGAAATGACAACGTGTGATATTTTTCCCATTTGGTTAAGAACTTTTCCTTATTTTTATAAGTTTGGCTGAAATTTGGGGAAATGTTTCATATTTTGTTAACAAAGTTTCCTACTTTTTATAAGTTTGGTAGCAATTTGGCCACAATTTTTCACATTTGGTCAAGAAAATTTCCTACTTTTACGAGTTTGGTTGAAATATGGCCAAACTTTTCACATGTGGTTAACAAATGTCCTACTTTTTATAAAGTTGATTGAAATTTAGCCACAAGTTTTCACCTTTGGTTAACAAATTTTCCTACTTTTCATAAGATTGGTTGAGATATTTCAGACTTTGGTCAACAGTTTTTCTACTTTGGTTAACCCGTTTCCTTAGTTTTGTTGAAATATTTCTCGAATTTCTCGTCAATATGTGTCATTCTCACACTACATGACAACTATAAATACCGTAAACACTTTAAAAAAACAACAACACCCAACATGTTGTTATAATATATAATTGTTTATTTTACAGTATTTGAGTACATTTTACATGAATAAAAAGCATAATGTCATTATACGAAATGGATGATGCAATATGAGTTGGTATACATAGTATGATTACAACATTTCATTTTCACATACAGAGTTATACACACAGTGTATGTTGTTTCGGGGTGTCTTCACACCGGTGTCTGAGTAGGTTGGTTCTTCCGGCTGGTAGCCTGGTATGTATCTGTCACTTGGCGTGTAGACATACAACTGGTCTCCTGCTTGATGGGCGGAAATGTGAGTATTGTAGGCAAAGGGTGTCTCACACATCTGAGTGTCGGGCACATCACACATCTGGTTACTGGGTTCATCACACATCTGACTGTAGCTTGGTTGAAAACCGGCGGTATAGTATGCGTCTACTTGGTGGCTTCGTTTAGTACCCTGTTTGACTTCAGCACTGCCTTGAGTGTGTTGGGCTTGATTGCTTCAGTTGGTGTCTTTTTGCCGATCAAA
Organism: Cepaea hortensis; assembly: GCA_963921405.1. Classification (NCBI taxonomy): domain Eukaryota; kingdom Metazoa; phylum Mollusca; class Gastropoda; order Stylommatophora; family Helicidae; genus Cepaea; species Cepaea hortensis. Next base: position 231,768,903 of record OY992876.1, read on the forward strand.
CAGCTGGCTTTTGGGCTCATTACACATCTGGTTGTTGGAGTCATCACACACCTGACTGTAGCTGGGTTGAAAACTTTCGGTATAGTATGTGTCTACTTGGTGGCTTCGTTAAGTCCCCTGTTTGACTTGAGCACTGACTTGAATGTTTTGGTTACTGACTTGCTTGCCTCTGTTTTACGCGTAGCTCAAATACTTCTTGTTTGACTTCGTTACTGACTTGATTAACTTGATTGAGTCTGTCAAAGTCAGATAGGATCTCGCGCTGCATAGCAATCATATGTTCATATTCTTGACGAGTAAGTGTCATTCCAATCTTGGTAGGAAACTTCTTGTCGGATTCACCGAAGAATCTACGGATGTGTAACGTGCTCGTGCCTCTGTATAAGTCCTGTAGTGAACAAGTGAAGCACAGGAGCGGGGTGATTACAGGCATCTGTTGTGAATATGTACAGTGTATTGCTTTTAATGACGGAAGACACCGTAAAGTGTTGCCAGGGAGCTGTACAAATGAGACATTATACAAAATTTAGCACAGTATGGAAACGGAAAACTATGCTGCGAGAACTTTAGCATCTCTTAGATAATTCATCGGACATACAATCAACACAAAACACATCACTGAAGGATGAGAGACTGGTTAGAATGTTGTGTGTGTCTCTTGTTCGTTGAGACACATTTCATGTGAATTTTTTGATAGCAAGTAGCATTAACGAAACATTGTAGCTGGCCCTCAGACACCCAGTCTCGAGTTGTCGAAGTTGCAGGGTTGAAAGAGGGGGAGGGGGTAGATGTGGCTGTCTTCATATTTTGAGATAGCTCGGGCGTAGCTGAGAACAGTTGCTGTCTTGAATGCAAAAAAAAAAAAAAAAAAAAAAAAAAAAAAAAAAAAAAACAGTAACATTCTTAAGCCTTCTTTAGTGGTTGCAACATATTCCGTGACTCATTCAAGAAAGATGTTCTCCAAATTTTTATGTTTGGATATTTCGACAGACGATAAGAAATGATATACCTGTGGGTCGGGCTGGCATTGGACTGAACCACGGAAGACCATTGTTGTAGAATTGACGTTGAGCAGTTTCTCATTCGCAACACTTTGTCCCAGATGAGCTAATCCATCTTATGAAATTATGATTGTTAGTTCACTGTGTCATCTCTGTATCTGTCTGCCTGCTTGGTTCATCCGTAGAAAGTCCACGGTCATTTCTCACTGGGTTTATACGTGCCTTATTTATGCACTCTCTTTTAATGTAAGAAGTAGGGGATCATCATTTGTTGTAGTATTGGGTTTCGTTTTCATCAGCGCTTTATTAAAAATGTGGGATCACGTGTCCACACAACTTTGTCGTATCTGAATAATAGCAGAGTTATTATTATTTATATCAATTACTTTAAAAAAAAATGTTTTTTATTTCTGAATTATTTATATATAGACTGCTCCAAGTAATTTCTCTGATTAATATACTTGTTGACCAGAGCATGAACACGTGAATTGTATGTTACTGAACTTTTCTCTCACATTTTTTTTAAAATTTGAATATCATCAATAATCAGTCTTTATTTGATAAATTCGCTAGCAGGCTGGTATTTTCACAAGGTACACAACTAACACCAGGGTTGAACAAATCAAAATCTCATTAATTTTCATGTTTAAAATGCAAATAATCTTAGTAGCACATCCAGGATTGTCGATGGAAGATGTCATTTGTTGTGTTTACTAAATGAAGAATCTCTGTAGGTTTGTGTGGCCTCTGACTGCTGTTTGTAGTCTGTTCTGTGAAAGTGTTAATGTCCTGATTGTGTGTGTATAATTGACTACAGTCGGTGACCTTGTCTCCCCCCTGACAGAAACATTCGACATCAACCTGAAGAGTTAGCTCATCAAGACCGAGAGGAGGGTGCTCAACGAACTGGGCTTCTGTGCCCACGTGAAACATCCACACAAGGTAGGTTGGCCTCCAGCTGTACGTTCTTGCAGCTTCCTGTGCCTCATCAGTTGACTTCACTGCAATATGTAATTATTGTAACCTTCACTCTTTTTCTGGACAAGGTCAAACACCCAGAAGGGTTGTGACATAGTGAACTTAGCTATTGTCTCTATTAAGTAATTCTCACATTATCACCTTATCTGCTATACCATAACAGTAAATATATGTATTAACAAAATTGTGCTAGATCAGATGAAAATATTAAGCTATCTAAATAGCTGTTTTAAATTAGTAGAGATCGTGCATGGTGTTAGTTAGAAGTAGCTGTTCTATCCGCATTTGTAAGTTGGAGCAGTGTGATTTTATTTAATTGGTATAATGTTTGGGTTCTTTTGTGTGTTGTCTCTCATTGGGTCATATTCCCCTAAGCCACGCCCTCCATGTCCTTTCCACGTAGTTCATTAATTCTTTAATTCTCTAAGTATTTGATTCTCTTCTCCGTGTATGTCTACATCTCCGACTATTTTGTTCTCCGAGTTGTTTTCAGACAAGAGAGTGTCTAGTTATACAATCCTCAGGTTTTCTCTGTGTCATGTCTAGTGCGAGAGTCTTTTCTTCACCTCTTGATTCTCTCTCCCTGTGAGCTCCACATTGGTGATCATATCATACTGTAGCCCCACTGTTCTAGACAGGCACCAGAATGTTTGTAGTTTATTAGTGTGTTTTAGTTATACTGTTTCTGAACTGACTGCGGTGAAGGGGGTCCAGTCGCAATTTGTAATCCTGCATACCTCGTTCCAAACAGCTGTGGGTGATTAGACGACAGACTGCCTTGCCAAGAAATCATAAATGGCTAAAATGTTGGGGTTGAATGCGACATCCTGTACAGGATAAACAACTAACTGGTTCTGAGACATACAGTAGAGTTGGTATAACATTAGTTAGTTAGTTAGTTAGTTAGTTAGTCACAGTTCCAACTTCACAGCAACGGGTCGTCCCCATTATGCTCCGTTCCTGTGCCAGTGAATATCACACAAAACGCTCCCCACTGCAAAAAGTGGAAAAGACAGGAGTCTCGACAAACAACAGCCCGCACAGATAGACTGTGCATAATGCTGCCGCCAGAATGTCAACACAATAGTCCCCCACGAAACACCCAATTTATCTCTGATGGAATCGGCAGTCATTTTCCCATCTGGATGTTTCCTAGATGTTCACCCACACAGTCCACAAAATACAGTTCATCGTCGATGGCAGTGGCAGTCAACCAGAAGCCCAGCAGCCACGCATTTCTGCATAAGGCAAAAACCGGTCAACTCTGGGACGTAGCCATCTGCCATCACTCCGAACATGCAGTCACATTCCAAAAAACCTCGGGCAGATTCAAAAGCATTTCACACGAAACTCACAGCTCACAGTGTCGCGCCACGCACTCACTCAGTAGCAGGGCATAATGGTATAACATTAAGTTTGGATTATTGATGTGAATATTTCAGCATGTGTTATCATTGGTGACTAATTCTGTGGCAATGTCTTTAACAGAACATCGTGATGTATCTGGAAGTGCTGGGTAGCACGGACAAACGACAGCTGGTCAAATGTGCTTGGAACTACATGAACGATAGCCTGCGCTCCGACGTATTCATGAGCTTCTACCCCGAGTCCATCGCCTGTGCCTGCATCTACCTGGCCGCCCGTCAGTGCCAGGTGCCCCTACCCAACAACCCGCCCTGGTACTGGCTGTTTGCCGTGGGTGAGGACGAGATCAAGCATATCTGCCTGTCCATCCTGAAGCTTTATGCCAGACCCAAGGTATGTCTTCACCCCACTTCCTCTCTTTCATATGCCTTCACATATACTTTGTCTATCCTGAATCTTTATGCCAGACCCAAGGTAGGTCTTCACACCTCTTCCTCTCTTCCACATGCCTTCACATTTACTGTCTGTTCATCTTAAACCTTCGTCAGACACAAGGCATGTTTTTAGCCTGTTTTTGTCTTCACATTGCTTCCTCATTCCACATGCCTTCACATATACTAGGTTGCCTGTCTGTCCATCTTGAAGCTTTATGCCAGGTCCAAGGTATGTTTTCAGCCTGTTTAGTATATGGGATTTATTTGATAATGAAAGTAGAATAATAGAGGCATGAAGTCTTCCATTACCTCAGTTGGATGTGTAAGTTTCCTCTCCTCCATGACCTGAGCGGGATGTGTAAACACTTTGGTAGCAGTGAGAATAAGTCTGTTGCAGTTCTAGCTAACTAGAATATACGTGTGTTGTACGTGTGTGAAACATGGACAACTTAAGCTGTTAGTATGAGAAATTGCTGGCAGTGGGAAAAATGGTTTCTGATCAAGATGCAAAGAGTACGAAGGATGGGCAGAAAAGTGAACGGGACAGTGCTTGGAGAAACAAATGAAAACTAAATTGATTAGACAGTCAAGATTTGTTGGGTATGGTATGAGAAGAAATTTGGAGAATAAATGGGAAAACTTGGTTACAACTGACAAACTTGATGGCAACAGAACATAGGGAGGGCAACGGGATAAATACCTGGATGGTTTGGTCACATGGCATAATAGGCATGGCACATAGTGATGATAATTTACTTCCGCCAACTTGTATATGTCTGTGGTACCTCTTCTATCACTCACTGTCACTCTTTCTCTCTCTGTCTCCTATCCTCCTCTCTATCTTAGTCCTCATCTCTCTATATCTCTTAGTCTTCTCCCTCTCTCCTCTGTGCTACCTATAACAATTGCCTATGATTGCCTCCGTCTTCACAGATTTCACATTTGCTCCTGTACATGTATTTCAGCCAAACCTGGAGCAGCTAGAGAAGATTGTCGATGAACTTAAGAGGAAACATCAGGCGGCCAAAGCCATGGCCCGCAATGTGGTCTCAGATATGGACACTCCGAATTCATCTTCATCTTGCCAAAGTGAGTGGTAGAGTTTGTCATATATCTCTGCTGTTAGTCTCTGCTTTCCCACTTTCACCCTCATGCCACACCCCTATGTCTGGCTGGTTTTTCCCTGTATGTCTCAAACATCACATCATGCGTTCTTGTACTTCTTACATTTGGTTAAGATCATACAGCAGCTTTTCCTGTGATCACTTCCACTGTATATACAGCCTGTCTGAAAGTCAGGCACTGGACATCTTATATATAAAATAGAATCTCCGTCTGTATATTCGTATGTCCTTTATGCGCTCGCGAACGGCCCATCCGATTGAGATGAAATTTTCTACACGTCTTCCTTTCATTCCAGCGCAGCCAACTGTCATATTTTTAGTGTGAAATCGGCTGCGTACTGAATATTATTTAATTTTCCATTTTTCATTATAATTTATATACAGCGAGGGGACCTAACTCTGTAAAAGTTATTTCAAGGGGCATAACTTTTAATAACTTTTCTGTATAACTTATAGTCATATTGTTGCATCGTTTTCAAAGATTTATAAACTCTTTGTCCATAGTTATGTACCGGCATATGAGTTATAATAAATAATGATACAATCTTTAAGGCATTTTCAAAGTTTTCATAAAAATAATGCACAATGCATAACATTGTAACTCATCTTTTTATGCTTAAGAAGTTACTGTAGTCATGCAGGTGATTAGAAAGAGTTTTCATTAAAAATAATGGATGGTGTGTGGAAGGACATTCTTTTAAGTTACTTTTTTTGTTGTATGAATTTAATGAGACGCTAACCGCCTGGAGCTGGGCGAAGCCACGCCGGGTCAGATAGATAGACAGACCCACCTTTTCGCTGCAGTTATGTACAGGCATATGCGTTAAAATCCTCCTCCTCCTCTCCCCTCCTCCTCCTTCTACCCTCTTCCTCTTCCCCTCCCCTTCCTCCCTCTCCCTCTTTCTCCTCCCTCTTTCTCCTCCTCCTCCTCCCTCCTCCTCCCTCTTCCTCCTACCTCCTCGCCCTCCTCCTAATCACTCCTATTCCTTCCTCCTCCCTTCAACTCCTCTCTCCTCCCACTCCCTGCTCCTCCCTCCTTCTAATTCTACGTCCTCCCCCTCCTCCCCTTCCTCCCTCCTCCTCCCTCCTCCCCATACTCCTCCCTCCTCCTCCTCATCCCTCCTCCTCCCTTCTCCTCCTCCCTCCTCATCCTCTCTCCTCCTCCCTCCTCCTCCCTCTACCTCCTCCCTCCTCCTCCCTCCACATCCCTTCTCCTCCTCCCTCTTCCTCCTCCTCCCTCCTCCTCCCCCTCCTCCTCCTGCCTTCTTCTCCTCCCTCCTTCTCCTCCTTCTCCTTCCTCCTCCTCCTCCCACTTCCTCCTCCTACCTCCTCGCCCTCCTCCCTCCTCCTAATCACTCCACTTCTTTCCTCCTACCTTCTCCTCCTCCTCCCTCCTCCTACGTCCTCCCCCTCATCCCTCCTCCTCCCTCCTCCCCCTTCTCCTCCCTTTGTCTCCCTCCTCCACCTACCTTCTCCTCCTCCTCTTACTCCTCCCTCCTCATCCCTCTCCTCCTCCCTCCTCATCCCTCCTCCTCCCTTCTCCTCCTCCCTCCTCATCCTCTCTCCTCCTCCCTCTACCTCCTCCCTCCTCCTCCCTCCACATCCCTCCTCCTCCTCCCTCTTCCTCCTCCTCCCTCCTCATCCTCCCTCCTCCTCCTACCTCCGCCTCCTCCCTCCTCCTCCTCTCTCCTCCTCCTCCTCCTCCCTCCTCCTCCTCCCTCCTCCTCTATCTCCCTCCTTCTCCCTCTCCTCCTCCCTCCTCCTCCCCCTCATCCTGCGTTCTTCTCCTCCCTCATGCTCCCTCCTCCTTCTCCTTCCTCCTCCCTCCTCCTCCCTCCTCCTCCCTCTTCATCCCTCTTCCTCCTTCTCCCTACTCCTCCTCCCCTCCTCCCTCCTCCTTCCTCCCTCCTCCTCCCTTCTACTCCTCTCTTCTTCCTCCTCCTCCTCCCTCCTCCATCCTTCCCACCTCCTCCTCCCTCTTCCTCTCTCCTCCTCCTCCCTTCTCCCCCTCCTCCCTCCTCCTCCTCCCTCCTTCTCCTCCCTCCTCTTCTTCTCTCCTCCTCCTCTCTCCTCCTCCTCCTCCCTCTACCTCCTCCCTCCTCCTCCCTCCTCCTCCCTCCTCCTCCTCTCTCCTCCTCTTAATCCCTCCTCCTCCCTCCTATTCCTCCCTACTCCTACTCCTCCCTCCTCTTCCCTCCTCCTCCTCTCTCCGCCTATCTCTTCCTCCCTCCTCCTCCCTCTTCCTCCTCCCAGCTCCTACTCCTCCTTTTTCTTCTTCTGCTGCTGCTGCTGCCGCCGCTCCATTTACCCAAGTTAATTGTTGGGGAAGATGTAAAGACCTTTCAAGTGCTCTTTCTAATGCTTTTTGTAAGTTGATCTTCGTTTATCTAGGTTGTTCTAACTGCAACCAATAAATGATTAGACAGACAGGCAGACAGACAGACAGACAGACAGACAGAGAGGGAGGGAGAGACAGACAGACAGACAGACAGACAGACGGGAACGGGAACTTATATGACTACTTATATGAATTAAATGAGATGCTCCCCATCAGGGGCTGGGCGAAGCCGGGCAGGGTCAGGCAGACAGATAGACAGACAGATAGACAGACATACAGACAGATAGACAGTCGGGAACGGGAACTTATATGACTACTTATATGAATTAAATGAGATGCTCCACACCAGGATCTGGGCGATGCCGGGCCGGGTCAGACAGACAGACAGACAGATAGTCGGTAACGGGAACGAGAACTTATATGACTACTTATATGAATTAAATGAGATGCTCCCCACCAGGGACTGGGCGAAGCCGGGCCGGGTCAGCTAGTCTTTATTTAATAAATTTACTGGTGCTCTCTCTTTCTCTCTCTTCCTCCTGTCCCACCACACACACTAGCGAGAGGAACAAGACACAGTCGAGATAACTGAGAGTTGAATCTAGCAATTATTTAGTCTGTGTTGGGTTATTTCTTTCTTTCTCCATGATATGTGACTGTCTCATCTAGTAAGTTCGACTGCTAATAGCTGCATTTTTTTTCTCTAACTGCAATGTTGTCTCTTGTATGATTTTCTGTACAAGATTCATTAATGGATACAAATCTTCAGTTTCTATGAGAACGGGGAATGTGCACAAATACAATTATAGAATTACACAGTGCGTTTAATAAAAGAATTAGAATAAACTTTAGAATTGAGAAAATTATTCAGTCATGTTGCTATGGAAACTGTTATTTGTAGATCATCCACTGACATTTCTGTATTACGTCTCTCCACAGATTCACCCAAAAATAATCAGTCCCAACCCTTCAGCTTTGAAAAACGGCAAGGAGAAAGTGGATGACCAGGGAGCCGGCGGAGATGACGGGGATGCACACAGCGACAAATCTGATCGAAACAGCAGCCACTGGGGAGCCAGCAAGAAGAACAGCCGATATGGTGGCGATAGCGATCGTAGTGGAGCCTCCAAGAAATCTGAGTAAGTTTTAATTTCTTCCGTCTTCCTTTCTCTCTTTCCTCCTCCCCCTCCTCCTCCTCCTCCTCCTCCTCCTCCGCTTCTTCTTCTTCTTCTTCTTCTTCTTCTTCTTCTTCTTCTTCTTCTTCTTCTTCTTCGTCTTCTCTCTCTCTCTCTCTCTCTCTCTCTCTCTCTCTCTCTCTCTCTCTCTCTCTCTCTGTGTCGTCTTCCTCTTCTCTTTACCTCTCCTCTGATATTCTGTGTAAGTCCCCAACACATCTCTCGGTTCCTATTTCCCTTATAAACTGTTTCTCTTCTTAACCTCTGGCTCAGTGGTTCTCAACCGGTGGGGAATTCCCCACCCCAGGGGGAATTTTAGGGTTTCCAGGGGGAGGGGGGAATTTTAGGGTTTCCAGAGGGGTGGGGGAATGAAGACCATTTCAAGATCGCTTTAATACAAGAACCGATTACTTGATATTGTTTTTCCCTTCATACTTTACAGTTAAGTACGTCTCATCCTTCTAAAATTCAGTTTATAAAGTCAGTAGACCCACAAATCATGTTTTATGTGGATGTCTAGACTTGTTTTAGTATGTGCTATTAAATTTACCTTACATTTTTACGTATACTGTATAGGGGTAGGGAATTTTTAGATAGGAAATATGAAAAGAGGGTGGGGGGGGGGCGTTCTGAAAATACGGTGAAATGGGGGGGGGGGGGACCGGGCCAAATTTTTGATGGGAAGGGGGGGGGGATGACATTCTGAAAATATGGTGAAGGGGGGCACGGACCAAAAAAGGTTGAGAACCACTGCTCTGGCTAGAAAGAGACAAATCGTAACAAGACACACTGTTTAAAAATATGCGCGCACACACGCGCGCGCACACACACACACACACACACATACACACCACACCCCCTACACACACCCCTCACACACACCCCACACACACACCACACACACACCCCACACACACCCCACACACACACACACACACACCCCACACACCCCACACCACACACATACACACATCACACACACACACACACACCACATACACACATCACACAAACACACCACATACAACAACACCACACGCACACCACATAAACACACACCACACACACGCATCACACACACCACACACACACCACACACCCACAACACACCAACCACACACCATACACACAACCACACACACAACACACACAGACCACACACACACCCACCCTCCACACACGCACACCACACACAAACCACTCACACCACACACCACACACACGACACACACATGACACACACATCCCACACACACACACCCCACACACAAACACCCCCCACACACACCACATACCACACACCACACACACACCACATACCACACACCACACACACACCACACACACGCCTCCTCACCCTCTCATTACTCCCCCACCCCCCACACACACCCAACCACCCCACCCCCATCCCACACACCCCACCACACTTACACCCCACACACCAACACACACTCCCCCCACATACACACCCCAACCACCCACACACACACACCCCATCCCACCCCACCACACCTTACACACCACACACACACACTACACACACACCACACATACAAACACCACACCCACCACACACACACACACACCCCACTTACAGACACCACACACACACACCACACACACACACACACACCACACACACACACCACACACACCCACCACACACACATCAAACACACATCACACATACACCACACACACACACCACACACACATACACACACCACACATATACACACACCACACATATACACACACCACACACACAGACCACACACAGACCACACACACACACCACACATACACACCACACACACCACACACACCACACAGACACATAAACACGCCACACTCACCCACCACACATACACACATACACACAAACACACACACCACACCACACACACACACCACCCACACACATAAAATTGTCTCCACCATATTGTCAACCAGCCAGTGCTGTTTGTGATGCCCTAGATCTGGTGCTGATAGGTGTGTGACTGTCCATTTATGTGTTGAGTCGAGATGTACATTAAATTTTTTTTTATTTAAAGATTTTTATTGAATGAAAATCTTATTGCCTTCACAGATGCTAGATGAGTTTGACATGGATGAATGGATCGCTCGTTCTTTTACTTCCTGTGTGCTGATGCACGAGCAAAAAGATGAAGTCAAAACACTGAGACCAGGACAGTACTTTCTGAACTTTGCAGCCAGCGTAAGGTCACCATACATTGGATACTATCTTGCTGTAGAGTACCCAGAAACAAGAGACCTGAATAAGGAGCAATAGAACAACCTGATGTACCCGTTACATACCACCAAAATACAAGGATGATCAAATCAGTTTAAAAGCTACCAAAACCTGTTCAAGACTATCACCACCTAATGGGCAGACTAGACCAAATAATTATTCTGCACCTCAGAGCAGAACACAATAGATTACGCAACCACACGTATACAAAATTCAAGATTGGCAAGTCGGCCATGTGTACATGCACCGCAAACAGCAGATCAGATATTCCAAGACTGCGACCCAAAATACACCATATCCAGGCAAACGTTCTGGCTTAGAGAGACGACAGTAGAAACAAAACTCTATGGACCACAAAAGCAGTGGATCGAATTATCAGTACATTCAAGTTGGCTAATAAATTGTTCTGCATTGAAACAGTGGCTGGAATAGGAATTACAGACAGAGAAGATGTATAACGAACTGATGTATGATAACGCCACGGATAAATGAACCTACAGACGAGGAAATTAGTGATAATTTCAGAGCGGCGAGAAAGGTACCTAACGGATAGAGAGAAGGAATTTCAAGGACGTATGAAGTAATTTGTAAACAGTTTGTTTATGAGACGGTTTGTAATGTTTATCATTAATATGAAGTTCAATAGTGTATTTACAGCCGGTCCTGGTAGTACAGGCCATGTAAACTTTGAATAATATTGTGTGATATGTAAACCCAATGCGCTATAGATAAATAAAACAGCGATTGTCAATTACTCACGTTTAGGAATCGACCTTTTATTCTTCCTGTTTGGGTTCACTCGCGAAGCCCATATTGCTGTTGAGTTGGTTGGAGCGAGCCTACAGTTTCTCTTATTACAGTGGTCAGTTGGAATTGTTAAGAATAACCCATAACAGCGACATGACAGAGATGGGGCCTTGATTTCCGGGGGAATGCCAGCACCTTTCAGCCATTAGCCACTAAAATGCACATGCCAAAACATCAGCACACTCCCAAAGTCAGAATATATTTGTGTAATTACTGTGTATATTCCATTACGTGATGATTTATATCGTGTATGCCACCACGCATCCACTTTACAGTCGGGACATTTACATACACTTCTTGGACATTATTTATGGAGCATTTAGATACCTATATTGATATACAGCAGAAGATGGACTTTACTCTTCACACATACGCTTCCCTCCATGAAATTCATACAGGACATTTGGACTTTACACTGCGCGTGATTTTGGGATTATACACGACTGGATTTCAACATGAACATCAGGACGGTTACACACTTCAACACGGACATATTGCAAGACATTAATCGATACATATTGAGGATACAGGACATTACTTTCCCCGACATATTTAACATTATTACTACTTCATCATGGATTCTCAACCTCTTACCCGCATCATCTAACTGTGGGTGTATCTTATAGGCAGATACCTACATCAGCATCAACTGCGGTCAACTCGTTATTTCAAAATAAGGCCAGTATTTGTTGATTGTTGTGTTTAATTGTTGTCTAGTTGGGTGTGTACGTACTATACGTATTATTTTATCGATGGCCGATTCGTCGCTTGTATGACGACGCGAGCGGTTGGAGGGCTATTCTGGTGACAAATAAAGTTATATTTATATGTAGCTAGGATACGTTATACACTGACGGTTGTCAGCTCGTTATGAATTTATTTTGTGTGGCGATCTAGCGATTCGTTGGTTACGTGTGTCGTGTCGTAGCGGTTATATACGTTCTCTATCTCTATTACTTAGCAATATTTATTTTTTATCTATGCCTAGATATGAATGTCTGCGTTACACCTCGTGTATTCAAAACAATGTTTTCCCGTAGTGAATTTGAATAACGAAGACACTAACAATAGATTGCACGATTTATTGCCTAGCATATTTCGCTGCATCTCGTCAGGTACATACTGCAGAAATCACACAACTTACGTGAATTAACTAGATAAATCCTTCAAGCTGAAATATACACATATTCGCACAGTAATGTCAATTATCTACCACGGTAATTTTAAGCTGACTAACATGTCTTTCTGTTTGCACAATTCTGGCTTGCGTTGATTGATCATAATTGCTTCTGCAAACTTTAACAAGCGAGTATTTTGTATGTTAAACAGCACGCGAAAGGCAGTGTCTCTGTCCACCACATGGCCGCTTTCGATACTATTTTCTAGTTTCAATTTTCTAACTATGTCATACCGCCAGATTGACGGAGTGGCCATGGGGAGTACTCTTGGTCCTATTCTAGCGGACATCTTCATGGCACATTTAGAAGAAAAGAGATCCTCAGACATCAACAACTTGGCCTTTTACCGTCGTTATGTGGACGACATACTAATTATCACCACAGACGAGCTACAAGCAACATCGTTTCAGGCCATAATGAACAAGACGCATAAAAACATCTCTCTATCTATGGAACACGAACACAACGAAGCGTTGCCGTTTCTAGATATTCTAATGAGACGTAGAGCAGACGGCACAATTTAAAGATCAGTGTATCGCAAAGGAACATGGACTGGCCAATACCTAAATTTTCAGAGCTTCACACCTGTCCAGTATAAACGGGGCTTAGTACGGACCCTGTTTGACCGTGCTAGAAAGATATGCACCCAGGACACACTGACAGGAATTTGAAACTCTGAAGAATGTCTTAAACCTGAATGGGTACTCCACAGGATTTACAAAGCGCCACTGCCAACAGCCCAAACCAAAACCAGACGTAACTACAGTCCCAAACTCAAGGTATTCATCCAGCTAACCTTTCGAGGGGATGATATAATGCAACGTCCACAAGACCGGCTTACTACAGCAGTAGGCCGAACATTCTGTGCTGCAACTCCAGTAATTAGATATAAAACCGTACCGATTCCTACACCAGCAGTCAAAGAGCCTGTTCCTCTGTACGCCACAAACAATTGTATTTTCCAATTCACATGTAGATGCCAGGCCTTCTACATTGGTAGAACAGAGAGACAGCTTAACAAACGAGTGTCAGAACACATACCTCAATGGGTCAACAAGATACAACACACAGGGAATGCTAGCCTCGTGGGACCGACACACCGGAAGCTCCCGGCGTCTTCAATTGGTAGGCACATGATCGAAAGCGGCCATGTGGTGGACAGAGACACTGCCTTTCGCGTGTTGTTTAACACAAAAAATACTCGCTTGTTAAAGTTTGCAGAAGCAATTATAATCAATCAACGCAAACCAGAATTGTGCAAACAGAAAGACATGTTAGTCAGCTTAAAATTACCGTGGTAGACAATTGACATTACTGTGCGAATATGTGTATATTTCAACTTGAAGGATTGATCTAGTTAATTCACGTAAGTTGTGTGATGTCTGCAGTATGTACCTGATGAGATGCAGCGAAATATGCCAGGCAATAAATCGTGCAATCTATTGTTTGTGTCTTCGTTATTCAACCTCGTGTATTGTTCTCGTAAATACTTATTTGTGGTCATTATATTCTTTATACTGAATATATTTTTGTACTATTTTCTGGTATTTACACATCGTAACGGTTAGCACGATATTTATTTCGCGCTAAGTTTGCTAATCTTCTCGCGTTATTCTGCTCTATAATATTGTTGATTTTGAAGTTGCCATTTCGTTCAAGGTGTTATAATTTTGATATATTTACTACTATCTGCCTACGCATTCTGTCGATTGTGCTTTGCATATATATTATATTTTAGCTAGGGTAATTGCAGCACATTAGCACAACATGTCGACAAGACAAGATTTGATGGTGATGGGTGAGAAGTCCGGCTTGACCGGTCTAGAACTGAAGACATGGGTGAAGCAGAAATACATGCAGTTTCTGGCTCAACAACAAGAGGAGAGAACAGATAGATTATCATCAGAGAAAGAACTGCATATATATATATATATATATATATATATATATATATATATATATATATATATATATATATATATACTTATATATATATATATGAAGCTAACACTGTATTCACACGGAAAGGTAATCTTATTTTCCGCCAAGCATGGGTCAATGGATTGCCAACGACCTGTATTAGGGACACGAGTACATCTATTGTGGGAGTGAACCACAAACTAGTAAAGAAGAGAGATTACACAGGTGACAGCATTGGTTGCAGAACATTCGAAGGTACCATAGAAAAATAAAAACCGCATGGGTCTCAGTAAAATGCCCCTTTTATACGGGGAATATATGTGCAGCAATACTATCAAACCCGTGTGCTGGGTTGATAATTGGTAATATTCCTGATGCCATAGATTACGCTCAGGAAGTAACGATCGAACCCTGACGTGCCAAGGCACTCACAACAACCCAGGTTCACGAGAAGCAAGAAGAAGACAATACGCAATTGACACAGGTGTCCTCAACGATCAACAAACACTGCACATTCACCTATACGGGACACTGTATAACACAAAAGGGAGACAACACGATAGTACGGAAATATTTACACCATACTAATCATAAAGGGGGCTGAGTGGTCTCGAGGTATGGTGTCCGCCTCGAGTGCTGGAGGTCCCGGGTTCAGGCCCCGGTGAGGACCAGGATTTATTTAAAACATCCACCTGGACTTCCAGTAATAAAATTTTCCCTGGTCTCTGGGTAGTGAGATCGGACGCCCGTGTGTATTGTTGCGCACGTAAAAAAATCCATTGGCAGTTGGAAATCGAAAAAGAGTAGCCTAACGGCGCCGCCCGGGCAAAATTTCGAGTTAAAAATCTATCCAAAGCATTTCAGGATCCTCGCAGATGCAACGGAGTCCGTGCATTGAGCTGAGTTTCTCCAGACTCAGGTTTGAGTTAGGAGGAAAACGGAGCACTTATGGGTTAAACCCGTGTGCCGTGATGTGGATCCAACGACTAAACGACTAATCATAAAGTAAACAAAGTTGATTGTCATTTAAACAAGGTGATGCCCATGAGGGTAAGTGACAAACAAAAGAAAACAACCAGACAACCTCATATGTCGACAATTGACACAATTCAGAAACAACACAAAAAGAGAACAAAAGTTACACACACTGGTAACAAACAACATATACTGTCCATGCGACATGGCAAACAGCATGACATAATGTCTAACATAGTAAACACAATATCACATAATGTTAAAGATAGTAAAAACAATATGACATACTGTCTATGGTAAACACAATATCACATACTGTCCATCATAGTATACACAATATAACATACTGTCTAACATAATAAACATAATATCACATATACTGTCTGACATAGCAAAGACAATATCACACACCGTCTAACATGGTAAACACAATATCACATACTATCTAACATAGTAAATAGAATATCACATATTGTCTAACATAGTAAACATAATATAACATACTGTCTAACATAATAAAAACACAATATCATATGTTTAACGTGGTCAGTACTATCACATAATGTTTAACATGGTAAATATAATATCACAGGATATGTAACATAGTAAACATACTATCACATAAAGTTCAACTTAGTGAACATAATGTTTAACATGACACACACAATATCATAACATGTTTAAATTAATGAACGATACTATCACAGATAGAACTACAAAAATTATATTTTTAAGAGCATCTTTTACACTGCAACATTCGCCTGTGAGACCTGGACACTTGCTAAACAAGCTGAACAACGCATAAATGCCTTTTAATATAAATATTACAGAAGGGTTCTAAGAATATCTTGGATACAGAAAAGAACAAATGCATCCATACTAAAAGATCTGAATATTGAAGAACGTTGGCTACTAAAGACGATAAAACAAAGAAAATTGAATTATTTTGGTCACGTGAAACGTCATGAAAGTTTGGAGAGAATAGTCATGGAGGGGTATATGCCGAGGAAGAGAGGAAGAGGAAGGCCAAAGAGAAGATGGGTGCAGGATGTGGCATATGATGTTCAGATGGGTGTATCGGACGCGGGACGTCTAGCTTATGACCATGAATGGGTGTTATAGGAGCGAGGTTTTGCAAGAGACATGCTACTGAATGAATGAATGGATCACAGAATGTGCAACATGATAAACATGAAAAAGACAAAGCGAGGCCCATAGCAGATGCGGTCACTGGGGTTGAGGTGTTCGGTTTACAAATATGCTAGACCACGACATATGAGCTGGAAAGACAAATTATCTTCCTAGTCGCTTTACCTTCCCAGTCACTTCACCTTCCCAGTCACTTAACCTTCCCAGTCACTTCACCTTCCCAGTCACTTAACCTTCCCAGTCACTTAACCTTCCCAGTCACTTCACCTTCCCAGTCACTTTACTTTCCCAATCACTTTACCTTCCCAGTCACTTCACCTTCCCAGTCACTTCACCTTCCCAGTCACTTCACCTTCCCAGTCACTTTACTTTCCCAATCACTTCACCTTCCCAGTCACTTCACCTTCTCAGTCACTTTACTTTCCCAATCACTTTACCTTCCCAGTCACTTCACCTTCTCAATCACTTCACCTTCCCAATCACTTCACCTTCCCAGTCACTTCACCTTCCCAGTCACTTCACCGTCCCAGTCACTTTACCTTCCCAGTCACTTTACTTTCCCAGTCACTTCACCTTCCCAGTCACTTCACCTTCCCAGTCACTTTACTTGCCCAATCACTTCACCTTCCCAGTCACTTCACCTTCCCAGTCACTTTACCTTCCCAATCACTTCACATTCCCAATCACTTCACCTTCCCAGTCACTTCACCTTCCCAGTCACTTCACCCTCCCAGTCACTTCATTTTCCCAGTCACTTCACCTTCACAGTCACTTTACTTTCCCAATCACTTCACCTTCCTAGTCACTTCACCTTCCCAGTCACTTCACTTTTCCAGTCACTTTCGATACACGTTCGGATTCCCAGGTAAGTGGGAACATTTTTTAAAATTTTTATTTTCTCTTCATTGCTTTCATTTTTTCATCTTTTTGTTCTTCTCATCCCGTCGTCACGCCTCTGTCAGAGTCTAATGTAGTGCCAGCAGAGATGCAGGGACATCGTTACGCCCGCCAGGCGAATAGTCCCTAGCGGGGATGCTGTAACATCGTTACGCCCGCCAGGCGAGTATTAGTTACCTGCCTGCGAGGTTGCCGGCTGACGAGACAGCCAGCGGTCAGGCAAGGACAAAGCAGGACGCACGCAGGCCTCGTGAAGCCACTTCAGGTGGGCAGGCGCGTTGCGAGAAATAGCCAGACAGCTCTGGGACTCGGACTCGACTGGACGTATGATGGGAGAAAGGCTCGTGTAGTTCTGTGGCCCGAAAGTCGAGTGCTTGTACATCTGGTGAGACTGATTGTAAGCTGTGGGTTGCTTGTAAGTGTATTGTTATAACTTATGTATTGTGATGATCATCTCTAGATCGTGATCTGTAAATAAATCCATCGAAACTTCGTGTCGTTGAGTCTCAAGTCAAATCACGTTGTATTTGTACTGTCTCACATGTGTTAGGTTAACGAGCCAGGTTTAAGACCCTGACATGTGTGGACGTGGTGGCATTCGTCCTGCTTTAAAATGAACGTGGTTTAAGTAATTAACATTTAAAACCTAGATTTCTGAACTTAGAAATTTTTGTCCAACTTTAGAGTACATTTAAATGTGATTGTGAAGGCTCATTTTGTTATATATTATTACATTGTTTAAACATGGAGACTAAATGTGAACGTAAAGTACATACAGATTGTTTGATCTTGTAAACGTGTAAAACACTCGTGATTGTGAAACTTGTCACCGTTTTGACCTTGTCGACATTGTGAAGTTGTCGCCATTGTGACCTTGTCGCCATCTTGTAAACTTGATGTCTATGTCCTTACTGAATGTCATCTTAATGTAAGTGATGTGTCATCAATGTTGTAGAGTGTTGAGATATAGTTAGATTGTCTTTGTAAAGTGAATGGTGGAAAGCAGAAAGTTTCGGAAAGAAAGTGACTTGTGGTTTTGAAAAAAATTGTTGACGGACAACATTACGACCTACAATTACACTCAACGCCATACAAACCTAACCAAAACTTAGTGACAAGCATACACACCACATCAAACAGGCGTTAATTTATTTCCTCCAAAAACAAAGCAGGTTTTCTGTGCCATCTGAAACCCTTGCCCGTAGAGGTCATTTGTGTTTTGAAGTAGCGACCCTACAGTTCCTAGTCCGAATTTCAACCGTTCTTCACCGCATCCAGGACTGAGTATATTTTTTCTTTCTATATACTTTCGGATGCAAATTTGGGCACATATTGCAAATAGAACACAATTGTAAATTGTTCACTTTACTAACAACTTGTAACAAACTGTGTGTCTGATATTTCATTTGCATTTTCCATCATGTCGTCATTAAATAATTTCATCGATATGGGGCTGAAGTTAAAGTTAACAGGTGATGAGTTAACGAAGTGGAGTGAGAAGAAATACTCTGAATACCTCCTATTACAGGAAAAAGCTAATAAACGCGATGAAAGAGCAGCTGAAAGAGCTGCCAAGCAAGCAGAAGCAGAGCTATCTGCAAAAACAAAGCAAGCAGAGATGGAAAGAGAAACGGCCTTAAAGCAAGCAGAGGCAGCAACCGTAACAAAACAAGCTGAGTTAGATATTGAACTGAAGAAAGCTGAGATAGCAGCGCAAAGTAAACGGTAAGAGCTGGAAGTGCAACTAAAAATCAAACAACTTGATACTGAGACTGCCATAAACAAAGATTCCAAGAAATCTGAGAGACTGGAGAAAGAAAACCAGTACAAAAAATATCAAGGTATCGTAAGAAATTATACCTCGGGTGACTGCATTGCAGCCTTCACCCACAATTTTGAAACTTTAATGGACCATTACCAGGTCCCATTGTCTGAATGGAATATAATTTATATGAGAAGTTTATCAGGGGAGCCTCTGAAAGTCACAGAGACTATCCCCAAAGACCTCAGAAAAGATTACCATTATCTAAAATCAAAGATTATGGCACATTTTATGTTAGATGAGGCAGGTTACAGAGAACAATTCAGCAAGTTGAGCCCCAAACCGACTCAAACGTTCTCTGACTACCTCTGCTTAGTCCGAGATATATTTACCAAATGGACTTCGGCAGCTAAAATTGATAAGAACTATCAAAAGTTAGAAGATCTTATCATCAGAGATAAAGTCATTTCATCTATTCCATCAGCATTTTCAAAGTTTTTGCAAGAGAATGAATGTACGAGTGTAGAGCAGATTGAGAGGCGTGGTTCGGCTTATTACACAGCCAACAAACATTGTTTTGCCAGTGAAGCTACTGAAACCAATTTTGTAGCAGCGGCTAACTATGACAAACCCTATAGTAGGCAAAAACCTTATAAGCCTACATCTGAGAAGTACAACCATTGTAACTATTGTAAAATTTCACATCATCAAGGTGAGATGTGCGACAAGAACCCCGCATATCTTACATATTTACAGAACATCGTAAACAGACAAGATAAGGAGCGTAAATCCTTTAGAAATTTGCGTAAATGTTTCCTCTGTAAGGCGTATGGACATTATCGCCATGATTGTAAACTTAGGCAAATGACCAAGAAAGCCAATGCCGCCTTATTTGATAGTTCATCATCTGATGAAGAACAATCAGAGAAACACCCTGTGAACTCAGCACA
Source organism: Cepaea hortensis (assembly GCA_963921405.1). Lineage (NCBI taxonomy): Eukaryota > Metazoa > Mollusca > Gastropoda > Stylommatophora > Helicidae > Cepaea > Cepaea hortensis. Next base: position 231,789,210 of record OY992876.1, read on the forward strand.
GGCTTTTGATATGTTTAACGCAAATAAATGTACTGTTTGTAATACTTTCTATGAAGATGGTATTTTAACATGCGGACACTCCATCCCTATTGCCAATGAAGAAGCTAATTTGGTAGTAGATTCCAAAGGCCGAATAAACATCCATCAAGGATATGTGAATGGCAAGCCTGCTACAGTCCTTCGGGACACGGGAAGTTCACTGATTGGACTGAAGAGAACGTTCATAATGCCTACAGACTATACAGGCAGGCACGTAACATGCAGAACATTCTCTGGCAATATTGAAAAGTACCCACTAGCATGGGCATATATTCAAACACCTTTCCTCACTGGGAAAGTAAAATGCGCAGCATTAACAAACCCGGTGTGTGATATTATAATTGGAAATTTACCAGAGGTAAATGATATGCCTCATGACATAACATCTCTTTGCATTAATGAGATCACAACATCACCATCAAATGTCATCATTGATAATGTTGTACCACCTAATGAATGTATGGTAGCTAATGTAGCACTAGAATCTCATGACATCATTGATAACACTGTTTCATCACCATCTGATATCATTGAATGTGTGAACGCAGTAACCAGATCTACTGCTAGAATGCAAGATGAAATTAATCAAACTGAGGCTATAGAAATGCTTAGCCCAGTATTACTACCTCCTAAAACCATGAAGGAGACTTTTGTAACAGCCCAAAAGGCTGATCCTTCATTGTCAAAATATTTTAATCTGATCGGGAAAAAGCCAAAGTTAACCAAAAATGCAAGATGGCATTTTGCTTTGAAAAATTGTATCCTCACCAGGTATTATACCAGAGGTGACACCACAACAGAGCAAACTGTTTTGCCAATTGAGTATCGTAAGCAAGCCTTACATCTTGCCCATGATATACCTCTTGCAGGGCATATGGTATACGCTAAGACCAGATCAAGATTATTATTACAGTTTTATTGGCCCAAATTCTGCAATGATATTAAGCAATATTGCAGGAGTTGTGACATCTGCCAAAAACTTGTAAAGAAAGGTAAAAACCCACAGGCAAAGTTACAAATTACTGACTTAGCCAGTCGACCTTTTGAGAAAATATCTGTCGACATAGTGGGCCCTCTTAATCAGATTACAACAAGAGGGAATAGATATATATTAACTATTATTGATCAATGTAGCCGCTGGCCTGAAGCGATTCCGCTAAAGAAAATAACTGCCAATGACATAATGGAAGTTTTCTTCCATATATTTTCACGGATAGGATTTCCAGACACTATCCAATCAGATAGGGGAACTCAGTTCATCGCCGCATCTACTCAAGCTTTCACCAAAATGTTAGGAGTGAAGCAATGTTTCAATTCCCCGTACCATCCTCACTCGAGCGGAATTATAGAAAAATGTAACGGTGATTTAAAGCATATGCTTGCTAAAGTCACGCAAGAGCACCCCAATAACTGGGACGTATATTTACCTGCTATTCTTTTTGCTTATCGCGAGGTGCCACATGCTAGTACAGGTTTCTCTCCTTTTGAACTTATCTATGGTGCAAAACCACGTGGCCCATTAAGCATCTATCATCAAATGTTAACTGAATCCACTCCTTTACTGAAACCCATATCATCATACGTATACGTTACATCATTGCGTGAAAGAATCATCAAATCTTGTATAATTGCAAAGGATGCACTAAAATTATCTGGTGCTACATATAGACAATATGCTGACAAAGGTAACAGGACAATAACGTTGACACCTGGACAGGACGTTCTTCTTCTTCTACCTAGTGACAGACAATTATTGACTGATTCTTGGCAAGGACTATTTAAAGTGACGAGACAGATTTCACCTGTAGACTATGAAATCCAAATAAAAGACAAACACAAAATAATCCACGTCAATATGCTAAGACCATATTACAACAGAGACAACGAACAAGACGACACAACAGCATGTACAGTGATAATAGACCATGAAGATGACGAGGCTAGTGACGAAATTCCAACACCTGCATTAGACACGACAAACGGCTTGAAGGAAATTAAAATCAACCCAAAGTTAACCCAAGCAGAAACAGACAGTTGCAAACAGCTCATACAACAGTACAACACCATCTTCTCCAACAACCCAGGACAAACAGAATTAATACAACATCACATCACACTCACGTCAAATACACCCATAAAATGCAGACCATACACCATTCCATTGCATTACAAAGAACACTTACATCAAGAGATCATTAGTTTAGAGAAAAACAACATCATTAGACGATCCCAATCAAATTTCTCATCTCCAATGGTCATAGTACGCAAAAAGGACAACACAATAAGACTCTGTGTCGACTATAGGAAACTAAATAAGATAACTCTTTTAGATCTAGAGCCAATGGCAAACTCTGAAGACCTATTGACAGAACTGACAGACGCCAGGTTCTTTACGAAGGTAGACATGACGAAAGGTTACTGGAAAATAGCAGTAGACGAACAGAGCAGACATCTGACAGCTTTTGCCACACCTTGGGGACTGTACGAATGGTGCAAACTTCCATTTGGGCTTGTCAATGCCCCAGCCACATTCGTACGTATGACACGACTTCTACTAGTAGACATACCGAATATTATCTGTTACATAGACGACATTTGTGTTCACACAAAGACAATGACAGACCACATAAAGACATTAGAACAGACATTTGAACGCATTAGACAGCACGGACTGACGGTAAAGCCTGCAAAAGTAGACATAGCCTATCAGGAAATATCCTTCTTGGGGTACAAAATATCTAATGGCTTTGTCACGACAGACGATAACATTGTGTCCAAAATACTAAAACTCTCACTTCCGACTACGAAAAAGCAAGTCAGACGTTTGTTGGGACTTATCAATTATTATAGGCAGTTCATACCAGATTTTGCTGAACTGACCGAAGTATTTACTAACTTACTAACAAAAGATCAACCCGAGAAAATTGTAAGCAATGAATGCCTAAAATTTGCATTCCATAAAGTATTATCTTATTTCTCTGAGAATAGTTTAAAGAATCCCATTCTCAAATTGCCAAATTTTCTTATTTCTTTCAGATTACGCACAGATGCGAGCTCCGTAGCGATTGGAGCAGTTCTGTTACAGGAACATGATAACATCCTACATCCTGTATATTACTTCTCGAGAAAATTAAAACAAAGAGAACGCTCTTGGTCGACACCGCAGTTGGAAGCCCTTACTCTGGTTGAGGGTATAACTAAATTTTCCAGATTCCTTCTGGGACGTCATTTTATTGTGGAGTCTGACAGTAGTCCGTTGAGATTTATCAATTCAGGTGTACCTTCCAACCAAATGATAGCTCGCTGGTCTCTTAAACTTCAAGATTACAGCTTTGAAGTTCGACACATCGCGGGCAGAACCAACACGATTGCCGATCTTTTGTCCCGTTGTCCGACCGACCCAGTAAGCACCAATGTCTGAGTGCAGTGTGTAAAATACACTCAGACCAACACAGCCATGCATCAGTGAAGTTGTTTTTCACGAAAGCTGTGTATGTCTATATGATGTGATAGGGTGTATTCCCAATATACATAGGTTTTCTTATTTTATTATTAATGTAGTGATTGTCGTGAATAATTGTGTAGTGTGTGGTAGAAAGAGAACTTTATTAATTGTATATATTACGAAACAAGAACAGTGCCACATTCGCTCTGAACTTACCGCAAGCGAACTATCCAATTTATCCGTGGTATCTGCATTTGGAACTGATCCAGTGATATTTTAACTCCGTGTGTGAAAGTGTGACCTGAACATTGACATCTACACGACTTCAGTCAATCGAAATCCAGAAGTTTTTCCAGTGAAACAACCAACACATGAACGATCAGAACTTTGCACATTCCGTTTTACTACATCAGACCGGAACAAGTGTGTTCTACAAATTTTCAACATCAGCTGTTTCGTGTGTACTTCCGGATGATTTAGAAATTTAGTTTAAAAGTAGCAGACGACAAACAAAAGCTTAAAAAGTTATAACACTTCTAAACTATTTACGATTCAATAATTTCGAATACACAAATTGTGTATTAAGATTTTTCATTTAGTGTAATCTTAGAATCATATCTTGATTAATTTATTCATACTACCGACATTTTTTCGCTAGTATGGAGAAACATCAAGCTATGACGCTGAGAAATAGAAGAATTATTGTAAGATATTATATTTCTTAATTTTTGAAGTTATGTCCCTTTCATTTAATTGTTATTACATTATTACACCAAGGGCGTTAATTGAAATGTATATGATGAGGTGTTGTATATAAATAGCCATGTTGTTGCCAGATTGTTAACACGCCAAGAAGCCATCTACTGGGCATGGTAGAGTGTTACCGACATTGCAGACCGACACAAGAACTCCTGGCCAAATGAGGTCAGAGTTTGAGCGTTGAATGCGACTTATATAAAGCCGTATTACGGTCTTGCCAGATGTTTTTTGTCTCAAAAAGCATATTATTACTTTTTTTTGAAAGGCTGCGAGGTAGTTGCTTGGGAAGCTGTTACTACCGATCTGACTGGGTCAATAATGCAATTAAGGTAATCAGCCATCGAGAGGATGAAGCTTGACTAGTGTTAAAGGTTGAACACCACATGGTTTTAGATACAATGTCCATTTCTTATGTGTTTCTATGCCAAGATGTGTGCGTTTATGTATTTCTACACCAATGTATATAACAGAAAGGTTGACTCTGACAGGTTAAAAATATTAACCCAGTACTGTATATAGAGTGTACATGAAAGATGACATCTTTCATGAAGAAGCCGAGGGGGAGCGTGTCAGAGTCTAATGTAGTGCCAGCAGAGATGCATTGACATCGTTACGCCCGCCAGGCGAATAGTCCCTAGCGGGGATGCTGTAACATCGTTACGCCCGCCAGGCGAGTATTAGTTACCTGCCTGCGAGGTTGCCGGCTGACGAGACAGCCAGCGGTCAGGCAAGGACAAAGCAGGACGCACGCAGGCCTCGTGAAGCCACTTCAGGTGGGCAGACGCGTTGCGAGAAATAGCCAGACAGCTCTGGGACTCGGACTCGACTGGACGTATGATGGGAGAAAGGCTTGTGTAGTTCTGTGGCCCGAAAGTCGAGTGCTTGTACATCTGGTGAGACTGATTGTAAGCTGTGGGTTGCTTGTAAGTGTATTGTTATAACTTATGTATTGTGATGATCATCTCTAGATCGTGATCTGTAAATAAATCCATCGAAACTTCGTGTCGTTGAGTCTCAAGTCAAATCACGTTGTATTTGTACTGTCTCACATGTGTTAGGTTAACGAGCCAGGTTTAAGACCCTGACACCTCTATGTAGTTACCGGAGGGTCTTCTAAGTGGCTATGTGTTGTTTTTTGTGTGTGTATTTGGTTGCTGATGAAGGCTAATCGCCGCAACGTCCTGTATGTGTCGTAATTCTGTTATGTAAAGCTGTACTACTTTGTGTCATTTTATATTGTTTACACCACATAATGTACAACATAACCATCTATAATGTTTAACATACCATCACATAACGTTTAACATACCCTTCACATAAATTTTAACATGTCATCACAGAATGTTTAACATATCATCACAGAATGTTCAGCATAACCATCACATAATGTGTGACATACCATTGCAGAATGTTCAACACAACCATCAGAGAATGTTTAACACATCACAGAATGTACAGCATAACCACCACAGAATATTAAACATAACCATCACAGAATGTTTAACACACCATTACAAAATGTTTAAAATACCATCACAAAATGCACAACATATCCACCACAGAATGTAGAACATAACCACCACAGCATGTTTAACATACTTTCACACAATACACAACATAACCACCACAGCATGTTTAACATACTTTCACACAATACACAACATAACCACCACAGCATGTTTAACATACTTTCACACAATACACAACACAACCACCACAGAAACCCCTAACCTGCAAAGTTCGCGGCGATTGCCTAAGCCAAGCGGCCGTAATTCCCAATGCTCAATATCTGTCCTACACCACAAAGTGTTGTTTGTCAAGAATGATGATGACCATTCATTTCATCCAGTGGGGTTGAAAGTATGGAGCCGTGAGTTCTAAGATGGCTGATAAGGCCTATTTTGGCTCGAAATGTTCTTTGACAATGTGGGCAAAGAATGCTTGACGTTCCAGGAGGAGGATCTCCTGCAGTGGTTTTTCTGTAAAGCCTTTTCTTCTAAGCTTTTGCAGTCCTGTTTGCTTCACAAGTTACTGCACCCTTGCGTAATGATGCACGCCATGAATTTCGGACTTTGGCAGCAGTCTCCCAAGTGTCATGATGAATTCCAAAAGCTTTTAGTGAGATATTCAGAGTGTCTTTACAACGTTTCCTCTGGCCGCCTTGGGAGCGTCTACCACAACGCAGCTCACCGTAAAAAATTGTTTAGGGAGCCTGTGATCTGGCATGCGAATCAAGTGATCAGCCCAGCGAATCTGATTCTTCATTAGTAGAGTGTGGATACTAGGCATGGACGCTCTTTCTAGGACTTTAGTGTCTGGGATCTTGTCTTGCCATTTAATCTTCAAGAGCTTCATTAGGCAGACTGTATGGAAGTGGTTTAATTTCCTAGTGTGTCGCTGATAAACAGTCCAGGTTTCACAAGCATATAGCAGTGTGGATAATACAATTGCTTTGTAACTTTCAGCTTTGTTTGCATGCTTATCCCATTTCTGTCCCATACATTCTTGTGCAGTCTGCCAAAGGCCGCGCTGGCCTTGGAGATTCTTGTATTCACTTAGTCATCGATTGAGGCAGCTTGTGACAGTGTTACCAAGATAGTTGAATTTGTCCACAGCACTTAGACTATGACCATTCACCTTGATATTCGGCACAGTGTGATTATTCCCTGGAGCTGGCTGGTACATAACTACAGTCTTCTCCAAGATGATATTGAGCCCAAAGTTGGCACAGGCATGTGAGAAAGCTGAAACATTGTGTTGCATGTCTGCCTCTGAGATGGCATACAGAACGCAAACATTAGTAAACAGCAGCTCTCTGACGGTGTCGTTGCTAGTTTTGGTTTTAGCTTTCAGCCTTCTTAGATTGAACAACTTTCCATCCATGCGGTAGTTGATGTCTATTCCAATGTCATTGTTCTCGAAGGCATTCGTCGGCATAGCTGAAAACATGAGGCTGAACAGTGTTGGTGCCAGGACACATCCTTGCTTCACTCCATTGGTGACAGGAAAGGGCTCAGACAGTTCACCATTTTCCGGAGCTCTTGCCTGAGTTCTGTACCTGACATTTCTCTTGCAGCTGCCTTGCAGCGAAAATCATGTCAACAGTTTCTCGTTCTTTTCTGAAGCCACATTGACTCTCAGGAAGAAGACCCTGGAAGGGATATGAGGCGATTGAGAAGAATTCTGGTGAGTATCTTCAATGCAATTGACAGCAAGGAGATGCCTCGGTGGTTGTCACAGGATTGACGGTTTCCTTTACGTTTGTAAAGGTGGACTATTGACACGTCCTTGAAATCTTGTGGCATGGTATCGTTCACCCATTTGTTTGTAAAGACTTGGTGAAGCTGCTCTATTAAAACCGACCCACCTGCCTTGTATATCTCTGTGGGATGGAGTCAGGAGCAGGCGCCTTACCGCTGGAAAGTTGTTGTTTACTTCCACTATGGTTGGAGGTCATCAAGAGTATTATTAGTGGGGACTTGAGGAAGGCAGTTGATGGTTTCATCATCGAAATAAATTATGTCCTTTAGGGGTCTCCACTCTGATTCCGCATACTTTTTAGCTGCAGCTTTGGGGTTTAGGCAGTCTTCCAGCATATTTTCAAACGACAGCTGCATTGTCTTACCGTTTAGGCGGGTGACATTTATTTATTTATTTGTGTATGTGTGTGTGCACTTTTATCCCTTGAAGACGCCGTGGTGGTTTTGATGTGTATGTTTATTTTTGAGACAATGAGACGATGGTCTGTCCAACATTCGGCCCCAGACATGGATTTTGTCACCCGAACGTCTTGTCTGTTACACCTCCTGACGATGACATAGTCAATGAGGCGCCAGCAAAGTATTATAGGCAGTAATGACAGAATATTTACCATAGCACAACATACTATCACAGAATGTTTCACATAACAAACAAGTAACATTTCGTGATCAGGATGGTGGTATATACATTCACTCACGCTCAGATGGCGGCCTCTACAATGCTCAGAGATTGAAGGCTAAGACCAAAATTAGGAGGGTACTGATCAGAGAGTTGCTTTTTGCAGATGATGCTGCAGTTACGACCCACTCTGAGGAAGAATTGCAATGTCTACTATCTGCATTCTCCAATGCTTGTTCTGAATTTGGTTTAACAATTAGCAAAAAGAAGACACAGATTATGTCACAAGGTGCACATGGGGTACCATCAATCTTTATTGACGACGCCGAACTAGAGATAGTAGACCATTTTACATATCTAGGATCGGTGGTAAATAGCAAATTATCCCTAGATCAGGAAATCAACATCCGGATTGGTAAGGCAGCAACAACAATGAACAGGTTAAGAAAAAGAGTCTGGGAGAACAGGAAGCTTACTGCCAAAACAAAAGTCCTTGTCTATCAAGCCTGTGTCCTTAGTACTCTTCTCTATGGCAGTGAAACCTGGACAACTTACTCACACCAAGAGAACAATTTAAACAGCTTTCATATGCGGTGTCTGCGAAGAATTCTTGGTATTAAGTGGCAAGACAAAATCACAAATACTGAAGTATTGGAAAGATCAGGTTGTGTGACAGTTTATTCCATGCTCAGTCTTCGTAGACTTAGATGGATAGGACATCTTAGGAGGATGGATGATGGTAGAATACCAAAGGATATCTTTTTTGGTGAATTACAGATGGGTAAGAGATCTCAGGGTCGGCCTCTACTACGATACAAAGATGTGTGTAAGCGGGACATGATTGATACAGGCATTGATAATGCACATTGG